>NW_019379818.1:19943-192663 GCF_000648655.2 Copidosoma floridanum
TTTTAGAGGTGAGTTTAGCAAGCTACTCGCCAGCAGGCCAGCCAGCAGCAGAAGCACTTTATATGTATAGGCACAATTCACAGCCACTGCAGGTAGTAGAGAGAGACCACATGACCATGTTTTAAATCTATGTCAATTTTCAGAAAGTCACCTCCCAAGCCCAGGTCCCAAGCGTCCTATAAAAAGCTTCGCTTGAAAAACAGTCAGAGTCACCCCCCTGAATAGTGAAATAGGTAGTTGAAGTCTATAACTACTACGTAATGGTCCTTCGTCATTTCTGAGATAAGCTACGTTCACTATTATGTTACTTTTTTATTTAAGATAAAGCGATACTACAAGATGCTTTTTAAGCTTTTTTGTAGATAAATATTGTGGGATCATATATGTCACTAAGGAAGTATAAGTTAGCGTATGTCACAGATGGCAGCTCGGAGTTAGAGATGTTACCAGCATTTAATATTATATAATATGCTATATAGTATATATTTAGTTATTTTAAAATAACCAAACAACTTTGTTCTTTTTTAATCTGCAAAATAAATTTTTTCTATATTGTTTATTAACTGATTTATTTAATGTTAAAACACAAATCAAAACCACATTCGATTACCGAATATCCTTATTCAAGCAATAGTTGCACCATAACATTATTCTGTATAAAATATATTTACATTTGTATACTATCTGCCACAGAAGTGGGACTTTATACGTGGGGGCTCAAGCACCCACTTACTACGAGATATATAATTTTTTGGTCTAGGCTCTTCTTGTTACATACATACATATACGTACTTCTACTGTATAATGTTATTTCACCGATAACAGAGCCCCACGAAAAAAAAGTTGCGGTACTTTTGAGGAGACACATGTCATCCTATGACTTTTAAGCCACTGATTCTAAATTTAAAGTTAAAACAGCACCTTTTCATTTTAATTATTATTAAGATCATCATCTTTATAATTGTTATTATAAAGATGATGATCTTAATAATAATTAAGATCATCATCTTTATAATTGTTATTATCTCAATTATAACAATTATAAAGATGATGATCTTAATTATTATTAAGATCATCATCTTTATAATTGTTATTATCTCAATTATTACCATTAATATTATGATGATCTTAATTATTATTAAGATCATCATCTTTATAATTGTTATTATCTCAATTATTACCATTAATATTATCAGTATTATAATCATCATCATCATTATTATTATCACTACCTACATCATAACCATATGTAGGTAGTGATAATAATAATGATGATGATGATTATCAGTATTATAATCATCATCATCATTATTATTATCACTACCTACATCATAACCATATGTATTATCATCATTAACTTTATCACCATCAGCATTTATGCCAGTTTCATCATTATTATTACAACCATTACTGTCAAAATCGACACACACTGATACCCTATAACACACGAACTTTGAATCTTATTTTTAGTCATCCATACTTTAAGCCAAGAAACAGAAATTTAAAAACTGTCTCTACCTCAAGTAACTAACGAATCAGTTGAGCTAACGATCTCCTGTTGTATGCGCTAGCAAGGGAGAGAGGGAAGATGAGGAAGTTTGTTACAATGACCCAGTCGTCTCTCACTTTATTAAAACACTTAACTCCAAGTAAAACGAAAACTAATTTATTCAATATTAATTAACTTCTCTTNGTTGATACTTTTCTTTGAAAGTTATGTTGCTAAGTTATCAGTATTTCTAAAAATGTGACTTTATTTATTAATTCAGCAGTGTAAAATCCAAATAAAAACGACGTATTTCCTTCACATACTAAAAAATTAGGTTTTTTGAGGTTATCTCAAAAACTAATCCAGGAAGGTGCTGTTTCAACTTTAAATTCGGAATCAGCGGCTCAAAATCCATAGGAAGACATGCGTCTCTTAAGAAATACCGCAAATTGTTTTTTTTTAAGTTGCTGTGTTTGTATATAACCATACATTTTTTACAAGCTCCTGTAGTCACATCTTCTAACAGTTAAAGGAAGGACGCTTGGATACATTTTTGGAAGGGGTTGCCCAATCACAGTTGTATTTATTTTAGATCTCTGCTGTACTACCTGATTTATAAGTTAGAGAGGTAGGAATAGAAATGACAAAAAGAAGCACCAAAATTTATTGCAAGGCATCTGTCTAAAATAAAAGTTACCTGAAATTATTAATCTTATTCGGATGTTAAATATTTTACACTATCTGAAACGACTTGGTAGTCATTGCATCCACAAGGAAACAAGGAAAAAAAAGTAGTCAGACAACTGCTCCGGAGTTTTTTGTACTTTTTTTAACATATAAATTCAATATGAAAAGAACTTGAGTAATCAACTGTTAAAAAAATTACTATGTTGCGCAATTTTTCATTATTTTTACTGAAAGTTGTTAATTGACCGTAATTAAATAAAGCTTATGTTTTTATTCTAGCTATGTTTATTGCTGCTTTAAAGGCTTATATTTATGTATTTTATTCTATTTATGAAGATTAAAGCTTGTCTAAATTGGGATTTTGTAAAACTTCGACTTGTTTATCTAACTGCTGAATAAAGAGCATGGGAGCTATATTTAGGTTACTTATAATGACGATAATTAAGCTTATCTTTCAATGTTGTTTCTACAATCAAAAGCTATTTATTCACTTGTTAATCTTCTTAAGTTTTTATAATGTTCAGGTCCAAAATTGAAATTAATATTAAAATACGTTCTTTGACTGCATCAAGTGGCAAGCCGAACGAAACGTGCTGCAAGAAAGGATGAGAGCTTTAAATCCCAACAACGTCATATATAAAATGCTACGCAACAAAAAAAGAATGACTGCAGTAGACTAATACATACATACAGTTTTCCGGGCCTAAAAGGTGGACCGTTTCCTGGACGACTGACTGAACGATCTTTAGTGGTGGGACCGCCGGGGCATGGCCACGGGGCGGTTGGTTTGTGGGATAGATACCTGCGTAGGTGCTTAAACGCGTGCAGACTTCCTTAAATCACTTTGCTATATAACCTTTCTACCGATGAACATATTAATAATAATGGTGATGATTACAATAATAATAATGATAGTAATGTTTGATCGTAATGATAGTAATAATAATGACGTCATTGATGATTATAATGAAAATACTACATGCAACAGTAATAGTAATTTAAATAAGTGTGCTGGTGTAATAATGATGAAGATGTAATGAAACTAATTATGATAGTAATTCTAACATCCATGATTATCATTATGATGATGATGATGATGATGATGATGATGATGATGATGATGATGATGATGATGATGATGATGATGATGATGATGATGTGGATGATAATGATAATGATGATGATGATGATGATGATGATGATGATGATGGTATTAATGATGATGAAGACAATGATGATCACGGTGATGATGGTTATGTTGATGATTATCATGATGATTGTGATAATGAAGTTGATGTTAATAATTCAAGTAGCAAAAGTAAATATGGCAATAATGATAAAGGTAATATCGATAATGAAAAGACGGATTTGGAAAATAATAACATTTATGCACTTTTCGTGAGCTCACAGGTACTTTTAAAAATATTATTTGATTTATGGATTGTTTACTTTGATAATATAAACGCAAAAATATGCCAGATTGTTTCGTTGATACATGTAAATATATTTTTTTTTATTACTCCTTGTTGTTAGAGAGAATATTGGTTTCTTGTGCTTAGAGGATTTTGAATGTTAATTACTTATGTTGAAAGCAGCAGTATGGGCGCGCTCTATAAATCGCAAAACTAAGAAGAGGGTAATGTGTAATAGATGCTGGCTTAGTTTTTTTGGTCTTTCTTACACATTTTTAAAGTATTAAAATCGATAAGGTTGCAAAATTGTACTCTTGCAAATGTTTCACGAAGGTACTAGGGCAATGAAGGGGTAATTTTGCTTATAATGCATCTTCAAAAATACATGTTTAAGCTTTTATAAAATGTTAACATCTGTTTCACGTAACTGAGTACACTTCCGCTCTTACACCCTTACGATTACCGGCACAATCAACCTACTGTGTGTTAATAAAGCCAAGTCGTATCTTAGAGGTTAGATCAAAATCACTTATATAAGTTCATTTACTTTGTACACATAAAAGAGTGAGCAAATCGATAATTTTATATCATTAAAAAGGAGGAAATGCTTTTTATTGTACTTTCTTATTTAGATAAAATTGAATTTTTTTTTTAATGCTGTGGGCTTGGAGTTCTAAGTCGAATGAGACGAAAATGATCTGAATAACGTTAATAATGTGAAGACATGACTTTTTGCAGTTGTATACGAACTTTTTTTATATCATTACGATCATCTACATCGTATTTGGCTGAGTTCTGAAAGCAAACAACTTAAGAAAAAGTGAAAAAATTTTATTTTAATCCTTATTGTTATATGCGATTGAGAAAAGTTATACTTTTTTTTATTAAACATATTATTATCTTAACAGTTGTATCAGTTTTATCGTTTCCATGGAAATACATTATAAATTATTTTTTTAAATCATTTTTGCTTCTACCTTCGGAATACGACTTTTCTTTGTTTGCATACAACATGTTATTTCTGCAGGTAGACTTAAGGGCAACAGCACGTTTGGTTACACACACGGGATATTGCTTTGCTACTTGTACCGTAGCTGTCACCTTTTTATACATATATCTGTTGCCTCTTGTGGGTCTAATGAGTACAATATGGAGGTTTGTGTTTGTACTCCTTAATTATGTTTTTATTTTATCTCATACTTTACATTTCCACTCTCAATTGTTCTAAGGTTGAATCTTATTTTCAACTACTGCCTTCATCATTTTCTGAAGTTTGTTTTTTTTACTAGTTTAAAAAAACAAGTTCAATAAGCTTTTAATTTCCAGTCAGCATAAGCCAGTGTGCATATTAATGAGTTCAGCAGATACGAGTAAGCTCCCAGAAGATTTACTTCTTTCTAGATTCACGTTGGTCCTTGCTTTGAATGTTTTTCAAGCCAGTGTGGAAAATTCCGAAAGAATGAAATAGCTACGACAATTTATAAAATAAATAGCTTTTTTTTTTTTAAATCTAAAAATCTGCAGTTATTATCATAATTTACAACTGATAAAAGAAGGAAACATAGAACTGACTGCGCGAACAATGTTGGAGTGCTGCAAGTAAAGCATTTTTGGCTTTCTATCAGGTATATTGAACTGACGAGTAAAAAAATTTATCTATTGTGAGTTACCATAGTAGTTTACAAACATATTTCTTACAACTTAATATTATTAATACACATTTTTACAGTTCAATGTGTTACTCTTTACTATAATCCTCTTGAAACTTTTAATTTAAATATAAATGAAATTCAAATAAAAGTTAGCACTTAAATAACCATGTAATTCAATTTTAGTAAGCCAGTGCAACTTGTAAGGAAGGTTATAAGTTATAAGTATATATTATTCTGATTTTTATTTTTCTGGACCAATTTTCTGTTATCTGGCAAATAATAATTTAAATGATAAATAAAATTTTTTTTGTTCCAAGGTCCCATTTAAAAATGGAAAAAAATTGTTTATCAGTTTTAGATGATCTCAACATGGAAATGGCCATCAAAGCAACTGCTTTTTCATGTATTGGAACAGCTGGGCAAAGGTGCACCACAACACGACGATTAATATTACATCGTAATATTGAGAGACAGTTCATAGGTACATCCTTCAGAAACAAAATCTAAATAAATTAAATTTTATTTAAATGCTTTCATTCTATTTCAGACAAATTAAAAGAAGCATATAGGTTTATTTTGGGCCGAATCGGTGATCCTCTAGACAACGCAACCTTATACCCTCCTTTGCACAACCAACATTCACTTGAAATTTACGAGGTATAGTTTTCTAATATCTGTGATTTGAACCAGTCTAATGATTCATTATTACTGTAGTATTATATTAATAACTAATTCCAAAATTAAAGATTTCTTAGATGTTGCCATATATTGCTTTTTACTTATTTATACTTAATTTGAAGACCAAGAGTAAGAAATACTATGCAAAGTGCTTAGAAAATTTCACTACTGTTAAAAACTAACACAGAATACAAGCATAAGTACATTAAAAAAAAAAAAAAAAAACCTCAATTGTTTTATTTTATTACAGAGAAAGCAAATAAGAAAGAGTAGACTACACTACTAAACGATAGTACGTTTTCCTGTACTGTAATAAGAAAAAAAATAGTTAAATGAACTTTGTTTTACTACCCTACAAACAGAAAAAATGTCTTCATGAAAAGTCATCAAAAAATTGTACATTCATTTCAAAATAAGTCAGTTATAATTATTTTTTTTAACTCTAGGATAACGTCTATATAGTGTACCATAAACAGTGGTTATAAGTATAAATTAATTACGGGGCAGTCACTCTACTAACAAAGCTATTACAATAATAAATGACTAATTTTTCTAAAAGATTTATCTACCACTCTTTACGAAAAAACTTCTTGCATCTCAGAAATAATCCAAACTGTGCATATAATGCTGTAAGCCAGGAATGTAGTTACATAGTTTTCTTAAGAATTTGTATGAAGGATCCCAAAGGCACCTGGGTGTGACCACTGTAGGTGATCCAACAGAAAGGATCTGGACCACCCCACTGAATCCAAGTGTTCTGGTCCCTTAATACTCAACACTCTCAACTATACCCTCACTGGCAATAAGCCTAGAGCCTTTTGAGAGTCAAATCAAGATGCTAATAGAAAAGGCTATTGAATTGTCTTTCTTTCTGAAAAAACGCAAAACACATTAGCCGAGGAGTAACCATCAGGACGATAACAAGCAAGCCAGAAGGTAAGTTTGTAAATATGTATATATTATGAATGTCATGTCCTTTGCAGCACATATAAGATCTGCCTAGTCCATTGTTTTTAAAACAATTTTTGAAGTTATACTTCTATAAGCGCGTTATACGGGGGGCTAAATCAACGATTTTAGATTTTGACTTTGAGAAAAAGTGTGACGGAAGTGGATTTAACTTGATTCTCCCCCTTCACCTCGCCCCTCGGGACGTACTTGGGATCGTATGTGATAGATGTGGGCGTGACGTTACAGATGTTATTAGCGTAGGCAGTAGAATGTTGTTCTAAAATCACCGGAAAATTTGATGAAAATGCACAGTTTTGGACTGGCCAGCCTATATATTATTTTTATTGTATTGTGCCATGATATATTGTTAATAATTGTAAGCTAATTACATATTAGTTAAAATCACACCCAATCAACATAGGTATACTCATTCCCACGATAATTGCATCACCTTTGTACACAACATTTTTTTATAGAAGGTATTGTTATACTCAAAATTATATTGTTTGCCATATAATTTCATAGAACTATAACTTCATACTTGGGTACCCAAGCACCTTCTGTCCCTTGGCTTTTTTCCAAGGACTGCTAAATTATTTTAAGATGTTTATGGTGTGCTTCAAACTCTTGGTGGCTGTTGGTGAGTGTCGCTTCTGTCTTTTGAACAAGATTCCGGTGCTTTAACCGCATAGAGTCTCTTCCTAACCTCAGTCTGCCTTTTGTGCTGGTTTCTACTACATTAGCCTTGACGATTGCGACTACTGCAAGCAGTGGGTAACACGGATCACATTTAGTTTTTTATCAGTCAAAGGAACAAAATCCTGATCCCCAAAGCATCTTAACCACTGTTGACAGTTAATCTGCTTTTGCTCACATGTTGCATCAAACGAATACTGTAATAGGCACTACGCTTAATTATATTAAGAGCTTAATGAACTCTTAACTTCCAAAAGTTCCTTAGCTGGAGAACAAAGTTAATGCTAATAACATCCTCATCAAGACTCAAATTAATAAACTATATGAAAACATAAAGACTCTAGAGACCAGCCTTTGTATTCAATATAAATATAAGGCTAGAGGCCTTGGAGCAATCTTCTTCTGCTGCTTAGAGATTCAAAGATGTTCAAAAGAGATGGGATGCAGTAGAAAGCTGCTCTTTCTTTTCCACTGAGGTAACTTTAGACGGATTTGCAACAGAGATGGTGGATGAACTAAACAGGCCTTCAAATGCCATCCTGTATAATTTTTCTCAGCCTCCAACTAGTTCAAGTTAGGTTTTTGCTAGGAACTTATTAGAAAATATTAGAATTACCAATATTTAACTGATTGTTTGTCTGAACAAATTTTCATCTGCAGCCAGGCAAAAGCATATTCTAGTCTCTCTGTCTAGCAGGAGAGATATTATACATTTAAAATCTCAACTCTCTAAGTTACCTAAGCGTGTCAACGTCACCTCTGATAAAACCAGGGCACAGCAAGCTCCTCTTTGACAACTGGTGGATAAAGTAAAGAGGTACAACTAAGCTACTATGAGAAGAATGAAATGGATTAGTGGCACTTCAATTCTTATTAATAATCAAAAGCCCTTTTATTCATACACAAATGTCTTAACAGTGGTAACAGTGGCAAAATATTTGTGTACCATAAAAATGTTTGATTTTTATGAAATGAGCTCTCTACGATGGAATTCACTTTATCTTTACTTTTTACAACGTCAGGCCTAATAATCTTTACTAAAACTTGATTGAAACCATATACTTTTGACTCCTAGCTACCTCTACCCAACTTCAATATCTACAGACAGGACAAGCATGCAGTTGAAAAAATCCATAGACGTGGTGTTGGTGACTTAGTGACAGTAGAAAAAAACAAACCATTTATTCAAATTCCGTTAAAAATTGACGTTGAGTACGTAGTTGTACGTATATGGGGTGCTGCGCTAGACTTCATTTTGATAGTGGTCTACATTGCTCTAAGCTCTGATATAGTAACCTACTCTGAATGTCATGACTATGTTGAGTCACTCATGAAATTATATCCCTCTTTTAAATTTTAAATATGTAGTGACCTCAATCAGGCCAAATTTTATTGGACTAACTATCCACTTTCTCTGCAAAGGTTAAAGGCTATGCTCCTTCAGAACGGACTTTGAGCCACTTCTCATATTCTCAACATTTGAAACACTTTGGACCTTCAACAACTTTTTTGTCTTATTTCTAGTCATGACTACATACTCAATCATCTGCTTGCACCTGCTATTCTCGTTACTACCACCTAAGTCACTGAAATGATTCTTCCACTGAACTAGCATCACTAACCCTGAACATTCTGCTTTTAATTAGCTCGCCATATTTCTTTAAGTAACCCCACTATAAGACATAGTAACTTCAGAAACTGTAACTACCAAACCAATTGTTTGAAATTTGATACAGTAATTTGGCCGCAACTATTCCACGAAAGATCTATTGAGGATTGCATTTAGTTATTCTACAATATCCTTTACGGCCTAACCGTACTTGTTCATCGTGTCACACATTTTAGGTCACCCGTATCATTTTCACTGTAACAGCTTGACCTGATCCACTAAGAAAGACATACTTATTAGGTTTCAAAACATACCAAAGTATTGACAGGCTTGATGACATTTAAGAGACTTAGAGCTAAATGTCTAAAGCTTTCTCGAACATTACATAAAAAATTTATACTGAAGTCGAAATTAGGCTTAAGATCTAATGTTCGAAAATTTTGGAAGTTCTTAAATAATTAAAAAAACTATGTGTAAAGTGAACGTTCTTCTTTCAATAAAATTTTGTTGACATCTCGCTCCTCAAGAAGGCCTCTTCAAGATAAATGAACAGCCTCATCTGAGTTGATGCATCAAGCACTACCCACTATTCGCAATCTGCACCCACACTTTAACTTTCATATTTCCTCAGCAAGTAAGTTAAAGTTGAAGTTCTGACGCAAATTTCGGATTGTGTAAAGGGCTTAAGTTACTAACTTAGGTAGGACTGTTGATATATCTTGAAAAAGCCTCCTTGAGTGGCGAATCGTCAACAATATTTTATTAAAGTAAAGACATTTACTCCACACATGGCTTTTCATTATTTTATTCGAAACATACATGAAGAAAGAGAAAAAAAACAGGCTCAACTTACAAACAAGTAATTTCCAGATACAATATGTCTTAAAACAGTCCATGCTTCTACTCCTATTGCTTAGTGCAACTTAATCACTGGGCATTTCTTCTCTGTTTATAAGTATGTATCCTCTTTTCTCATTCCAACCATTTAGCACTTTATTGGAAATAATCTCACTCTTACCCCATAAAATATTCTTGCTGCTATCTCACAATTACTAAAGTTAAGCTAGTCAGGTCCAGACCTTATTTTATTTTCTTTTATTATTAATTATTCTTCAAGTACTTGTCACCCACTTGCACTTTTTTTCCTTAATCTCTGACTGCAGGTGTCTTCTTAAATGCTTGTACACTGATATATGTATTTTCCATTTACAAATCTAAGATCCCCATAGCTCACAACTACAGACGTACTGTTCTGCCACGTTTCATACAAAAACTGCTTGATGAACTAGTTCATAAAAGATTTTTTGCTCTTTTTCCATCATATGTTTCACACTAACTGCATGGGCTTACTGAGGGTCACTCAACCATCACAAACCTATTAACACTTAGCCATTTTGCCCCATCTGCATTTAAGTCAGTTGCACAGGTGGACATTATTTTTCTGGATGTGGCTCAAGCCTTTGATTGCGTTCCCCATGACATATTTTTTCTTCTAGCTAACTCTATTGGTGTCGGCGATATTCTATACAGATGGCTGGTCTCATTTCTTACAGGCAGAAATTTAAGAGTTGGCCTTCTTTGCGCCTTGTTAGACCGAACACGCATATTGGTCTGCTATTATCTATATTAGTCATAAATAACTTTCCTTTATATTCCGCATAAAATCATCTTGTTTTATCAATGTAGAGGACAAAAGCAATTTTACACGTATTTTTTGACATTTAAATTCTCTACTGCTACATTTCGATCTCTTAAATGCAACCTTGTGGTGCTCTTCCAGTGAATTATCAGATTATAAACATAAGTGCAAGGTTTTATCAGTCAATAAAAGCCAAACCACATCACACTATGATTACTTAATTGATGACAGCGAATTAAAACGGGTTGATCACTAACTTATCCGGGTGTAACTCTCACCTCCTGATGGTCACGCACTTCCAGCCTCTTCAAAGACCACATCAGTAAAGATATCTTCAAATTCCACAAACTTGTGAGCTTTAGACAAAGAACAATGCGTGATTTCTTATCAGCAGGGTCAATAATATAATTGCTTTAGTCTTTAATACATATAGATTTAATTAATGCATCGATTATCTGGTCCTTACATACTTATCAAAACTTTTCTCAACTTGACAGTATGCTTCGGTGCACTTTCAAATTTGCCTCCTAAAAAACAGATTCTTCCAAATCGTTAATTGACCACAATTATTATGCTGATCCATTTTATTACTTTTTACTTAACACTTAAAATTTACATACATACTACAACGCACTATTGATTTTTCGATGTACCCATAACGTCATTGATTGTCCTGATCTGCTTCTACTCTTCTCTGTTAAAAGTGTATAACACGGCCTTAGAAATGCCTAACACATTACAGAAAAAACATATACTATAAACTCCCTTTTGTACTCCCCTATATCCCATCTTAGATGTTTATTTAACACTACCATCCTAAACTTGCCTTAAACAGATATTATACACGTATTAAAAACAATTTTCGTCAAATCTTACTCTCGAAACAGTAGCTAGTTTCATTTAACCCTGCCACTCTCCAACCTTTTTATTTTTCTTCGCTGATTTTAAGTATTTACATCACTAGCTTTTAGCTTACATCTACTTCCAAATATTTTTTTTTTTTTTTTTTACCGGATTACCGCGACAGCTCTTAGGTCAATTCACTGGAGCCACCCATACATCACCTATGTGTATGGGTGTCCCGGGTGGGGTTCTCGCTAGTTTCTCGATACTGGGCGGTTCCCTGGGTGGCAGATAGGGGCATCCTCTAAAAACATGAGGTGACGATAGGCAGCTGGTGTTGCTCTCTGTGGTGCTGGTCGGGGACGTGGGTCGGGGGGCATGTGTGGCGTTGGCATGTGTATCTGTGGTGGTTTGGACGGGAGACTAGTGCCCCTTGTCTTCACTGGTGTGGATGCATGGGCCGGCTCTGCTTGTGCTCCTTGTTCTTCGCTTTCTGCTGCCGCCGTGGGTGGCACTCCATTGCTTGATGCGGGCCAATAAAAACTAGCACCCGTCGTATATAGAAGTAAGCAATAGTTATAACCTTCTTCTCAGATACATGCACCACACTCTCACTAAACAAACACAGGGATACCTACAAATTGTTCCGGGTTGCGTGTGGTGGGTCCTTTCCTGGGCTTGCGTTGGAGGCCTGGCGGTGGGTGAAGCCGGACAATGAGGCCCAGGTAAGTCTGGGTAACCACATCTGATATAGCTGAACGCCTCATAAGCAAAAAAAAAGTGGTAGGCTGACTAATCTAGGCTTACAACCACTGAGAAGCCCATATAGCGGCACCTTAGTTATACGCCAGCTCGTTTTGTTGGGTAGTCTGCGCAGTTGTGGGACTGTACACCTGCCGCTCGTCTCGCTGGGATGACCATTGTGTACCAACATGTACATACATTACACACGAACACCATTCTGAGACTTGTTACTCAAAGCCAGGGCAGTCTCCGTGGGTGGGACTGAGGGAAAGTGGCGACTCCCGGCCGGCCCGAGCAAGAAGCGGTCCTCTCTGGTAACAGGTAGAGCCACTGCCCTAGTTTTTAAGCCTTTCCAAATACTTATTTCTAGAAAAAAGGGTAGTTCTGGCCTTCACGGGTCAGAACGACACTCAAAAAGATGCCAAAACAAAAAAACCTCTCTGAGGGAATCCGCCGGCAGTTCCAATCTGGCAGAAGCCCGGGTGACTGTTGCAGGCCCCACGGATTCTGGAGAAGAGAGCACAAAGACGTGTCTCTTGGCCATCAGAGACTGCTTAATATACGATGGCCCTTTCTAACGGACAAAGGACGAAGAGCAAGCCTGTCGATCACAGGCACCAACGACACTGAGGACAGCAACGTGTCAGTATTTAGCCACCAGACCCAGGAGAAGCTTGCCTCTTTAGAAGAAAGTGGCGCTAAGCTCAGAGTAAAGCAACAGCAAGTGACTGATAAAGTCTAATCAGCAACGAAAGATATTACAGAGACATTACAATTAATCAACGATAAGTACGGCAACTCAGCGAACGTTGTTAAGAATGGGCTGAAAGCAGCGCTTAAACACCTTCAAGAGAAAGAAGTGCTAAGAAAAGGCTTTCTTTATAAAGAAAAAGTGTATTTAAAAGCATGGAAGTCGTCATTTCAATCCCTGCAGTGGACAAAGGCGAGATAATTTCCAACGGCATGTACAGAAAAGAACCTTGAACACTGCCCTAAAGGAAATAGAACGAAGTAAAAGAAACAGGAGCCCATCGGACAGCCCTGAGAAACGCCAGCAAACCATTCCTCCAAAGAAAAAGAAAACAGGCAGTGGCAAACAAGAAGAAATTCTCCTGAATGAAAAAATAAGCCAGAAGAAAAAAGTGGATGCGACAACAACAGTAGTAGTGAAGATGGCCGATGGGCGGACCTTTGCAAATGTGCTAAGGACGATGAAGGCAAACTTTGACCCTTATAAGGCTAACATGGCAGTCCAAAGTGTTGTCACTACAAAAAAAGAAGACGTACTTATTAAGGCCAAAGGTGTAGAGAATGCTACTGCATTCTCACAGCAAATTGGAAAGTCGGTTGCTGGACAGGGTACTGTCAAAATGAGCAACAGCAATGTGACATCAAAGGTCCCACACCTGGACGCCAATACAGAGGAAGATAGGGTCAAAGAGGCTTTTGCTAGGACTTTTAGACATCAGAGCCAGGAGCCAAAAGTAGCTCTCTTAAAGCCAAATGCCAGGGGACAGAGGCTGGCGTTGATATAGGCGGACGAAGCAACTGACAGACAAGTAGAAAAGGAAGGCAGGTTACGAGTTGGTTTTGTAAGCTTCCGAATTCACAGAAGAATTGAAGTAACAAGATGTTAGAAATGCCTGGAATACGGCCACGACTCAGGCAGCTACAAGAACGAAAACAGATTTAAGCTTTGCTTCTGGTGTGAGTTTCCAGGCCCAGCACCGTGCTTTCTTACCCAACAACGGACAACAAGCACGAAGCAGGCACTGGAGGCTGTCCTTCATTCAAAACAAAACTAGAAAAGGCCAGGGGTAAGGCCCAAGCACGACGAAAATAAGGCAAAAAGGCCTTGAGTTGAAAGGCGGGCTAATGTGAACCCACGCTGGGCTAGGTACTTTTTACCTATCAGCAAGGGAAAGCATCAAGCTTATAGTGGTGCTTGCTATGCTAGCGGCCTACTATGGAGCGCTAGAAAGGGTGCTGGTTCTCAGGGACCCCGAGTCCTTTTCAGGACTCGAGAGCATTAGCACCTCTAGCAATTGGTGGCGAGTTAGCTCATTAATGCTGTGAGACGTGATGGTCTCTCTGGTGGCTCCACCCTGAAGTAAGGCTATTGCGGTTCCGGGGTGGATCAAAAGCCACGTGGCATGGGGGGAGTTTTAGTGGGTATGGGTAGTGTAATAAAAAAAACCACCAAGTCCCACACTACCGCTGTACCTGAGGTGTGCCTCAATGCATTTCCCCTCCCTACACAAAAAAAATATGTGGGGGTGTACTGCTGCACCCACTTTCTCATCCTTTCTACTGATTTTACACCTTATCCATGAGCTCAGTGCAAGTATCTCCAGTGAAACACCTTGCCAGTTAAGCTGACACTCTCTACACTAACGGTGCATTGGATCCACTTGCCACTGTGTAGCCTTTTCCCGGAAAGGACTCCATATTTCAGCATGTCTAGTTCTCACCAGTTCAGCAGGCGCTTTTGGCTGAAATACTGGATCCAGGTTAATTAGCATCCTTGGAGAAGTCCCACGTTTCAGGGACCACTCTTCATCTATTTGCTAGTTAACTAGCTTACGCTTCCAACAAAAACTACAGTATTAATTAGCAGTCATCTTATTTTCCATTTTTGTACTGCTTTTAGTTTGTTTCGTTTATATACTTTCATACATTTATTTGTTTTATTTAATTACGCATATATATCTAACGTCTTTACTTATTTGACATGAATATGATCTTGCAGCTTTAAAAACATTATTGTACGTGCTATACTTGGCAATATTTTTCTGTTATTTAATTTATAACAGAGTCTGCGGCCCGTTAATTCAATTAATAAATAAATCATCTTCGTCGTTGCTGAATCTTAGTGGCCAATTCAATACACTTAAGGACAACTCTAGCTACCCTAACTTGTCGACGTCGTCAAAAGTTACCTACGTTAACAGGCGTCTCTTAACATCCTCAACTACGGATTGTAAATTTAAAGATTTGGAAAATAAAGAGATGGATTCGATCGATAGATTAACTATAAATAGAAAATTTTAATATATGCTAGATGGAAAAATAACTTAAATAAAAAAATTGATGGTATGCATGAAAAAATAGCACGTACAAATAACGATCTTAAAATAAAACTGACGTAAAGAACCTCCCAAAACATTTAGACCCATATTTTTATGAACACACGAAATGAACTCTTAGCATGAGAGTTTTGCTTCTTTGTACAAAAAGGACCTTCAAAAAGAGAGAGAGAGAGAGAGAGAGAACACCAGAAGTGCACAAGAAGATTCCTTAGCTTAGTTTAAGTAGCGTCTAGCGCCTCAACAAACAAAAATAGAGGCTCTACGCGAGATTTGGTCAAAAGTCATCTACATAAGGTAAGTAAATTCAGCACCTCTATTTTTGCATGTAAAGCACGTAAGCAACTAATAAATGTAAACTTTAACTCTACCGATAACTTCCTGATGATTAAGCGTGGAACATCAAATCACAGTTTAAAGATAGAATTTCTTAACGATGATAGTTTAGGGTATTTCAATAACTTTCTAACTAATTGCACTTAAACAGAATCGTTTTGAGACAACTGCAGTTAGAATTGGAATGTAAAAAACTATAGCACACAATGAATTCACACTTTAAAGCAAGTCTTAATATCATACAAGAAAAGATGGAGGAAGATAAAGAGCGATTTTTGACTAAAAACTAGGTAGATTGTACCGATATCACTAAAATAGAGAATAGTACACTACCGAAATTACTTGTTCACAATATTCCAACAATATAAGGCGTAAAAAAAGGGTTATAAAAAAGAATGTATATCAAATACGCATAGTTACAAAAATTGACAGTGTAACATTCGACCCCAATTAGCACACTGCAACTGAACCTTAAAAATAATTTAATTGGCTAATACAAGATTTCAAACTTGTTAGCAAAACAGCTTGCCTTATTAATAGTAAGGATAGTATGTCTAAAAAAAAAAAAAAAACTAAAAGATCAATCTCGTGACCATCAGGAGGTGTAGAAGTAATCCATCGTGCTGGGCCATGCCTAGGTGGGGAAGGCTACAAATCCACTGTTACTGTTACAGTAAAAAACGCAGTCTCCACCAGTATCTTTTGGTATAAGTGCAATAATAAAGCGTACATCTCCAGTGATGCTACGCTTTCCAACGTTTTGAGCTAGCTCGCCACCATTACTAGAGGTGCTTAATCTCTCGAGTCCTGATAAGACTCAGGGTCTCTGAGAGGTAACACTCGTGTCTTGCTCTCCTAAGTAGGTTGCAGTCTTTGCAAGCGCTGCGATATGCTTGATGCTTTTCCTAGCTGACAAGTAACGTATACTTAGCGCAGCGTAGGTCCATATTAGCTCACACTACTCTAAAAAAATTTGCCCCTTATACTTCACTGCCACTTGAGCTTTTCTCCCGGTTTTTTCTAGCGCTTGTCTAAAGATTAGGCAGCTTCCACTGCCAGCATCGTGTTTCGTGTCCCCTGTCTTGCAAAAGACACACCGTACTATACAACTGCAGTCTATTTTAAAGTGGTTGCAACTTCCACATTGGAAGCGCAACTTTAATCGAGCTTTTTTTATAGTCATTGAATAAACCTGACAGTTTTGAAATACGTTGTTATCACAGACCTACTTTTAACATGTCAAGGGATAAATCCAATCTTGCCATGGCCTATACATTCAATTTCATTGGCAACTGTTTCGTTAAGGATTACCAACGCCATTCTTTGTTCTCTACCGTCCGCCTTAAGGAGCTGAACCTTGGAATCTTAGTTTTGATTATCAACAATCGTCTCAACACATTTCTTGATTTCTCCTTCTTCGACAATACTGTCAAAATCTTGGATCTTAAGCGTTATTTTTTGTGCAGTAATAACCAATATTTTTTGGCCCACTACTGACTACTCTTCCATATATTAAGAAAATTTTTCGACATTTCTAACTTCTTTGGAATTTGGAAGCAAGTTCCCATTCTTGGTGGAAATAATTCTCTAGACTACTGCTTCTGTCTATTTAAGGTAGAAGGCAACACTCATTAACTTAAGTACCCTTGCAAAGGTTTTTACTTCTCCAACCTTTACCTGGACTTTGGTCATCGTGTGAAGGTTTTTTTGGGCTCTTCGATGATTAGAAAAGACCTTTTTCCTTTTTCTACCACTGGTTCTCTTTTTTTTTTTTTTTTTTTTTTTTGAGGTCACAGCATTTCGATATTTTCAGAGCTTTTTGAAGGACTTCTAATTCGCTTCCTCCGTGCTATTAATTATTTATGTCACCAAATATTTACATAAATATCTTATTTTCTAGTTTTTCTTGTTACAACACTCCATTAAATTGTCTGGGACAAAGAAATATCCTTTTCTTACAAACGTGAGCCATTATTACCTAGCATGTGTGCTGTGATAGCATGTATCTATGTGTCCATGCTTCCCTCTCAAATTAGGTTTCTAAATGATAGAGAAGTAGGAAAGATAAGGATCTGGGGGGGGGGGGTTGAATATTTAAATTTAAGTGAAGGGGAACCAAGATAACAGTGGGAAGTTAGTTTTTAATTAGATAAATTAAATATTATTAGAGTTTAAGTTAATAATACCTGCCCAAATCAATATATTTGAAAGGACTTTTAGGAAATAAACTGCGAGGGTTAGAGGACGATCTGTTCCACATGCGATATTTGTTGTTTCACTTTACTGACGAGTTTCTGTTGGCTTTTTCTTAGAGATTTGGTAACGCGGGAGAAGTTTAGATACTTTCAGCAAAACTTAAGACTATATTACGCAACAGGATAATGAAACAATCATAAAACATTGCGGGCGAGTTCAGTGGTTGCACAATGGTATATTGATGGCTCATAAGGTGAGCCTGTACTTGACGTAGGCAAACAAAGAAGCATAAAAAAAAAATCAGATACGCAGCAATGATGCAGTTCTTGTATAGTTTAAGGACTCCGTACAGCTAATATCTTTCAGGATTTAAGACAAAGACGTTAAAACAGACTATTGAAGCAGCTTTCACTATTTACAATTTATTAAGTTGGCTCTGATCAATGATAAAAATAAGTTAACAATCAATGAGTACAGCAATGCAGATTCAGAATCCAAGAGGCTGGTGACAAGTAGAAACATAAAGAGCAAAAGAGCAGAGCCCCATAAAAAACAAGGAAGATGGTATAGGCTATGTAAACAAATAGGGCAGATTGCAGCATTCTTACGGAATCCTTAAGCAATAATGAAAACAGATTTTATTGCACTGGTCGATCGATGATAAATTAGCCTACATGCGCAAAAAAGAGAATGTAGTAAAAAAAGTAGGAATAACAAGCACACCTATTCAGAGTTAGAGGGGCAACCAAAAATACAACGCAAAACCCATAAAAGGTAGCTGGATACATTTTATAGGCACCTATCCAATTTTTCAATAACGCCGCAAACAGAAGGTATGTCAAAGAAAATTATTATAGTAAACTGTAACACACCGATAGCTTTGAACGGAAAATCTGAGCCAAGAAGACATTAAGGTTTTAGTTATCTAAATCCAGCGTAGTGAGGAAAAAATATAAGGAAACGACAAAACTGCAAGGGAACATATCATAAAAATATAGTTAAAAGATGTGCACTGGGATCACCGGTAGGCACACATAAATTTGGCTGCAGAAGTGGCAGAAAAAGAAAAAAGAATTCTTCAGGCAATAGACACTGTAGGGATAACAAATGCAGCCACAGGTATATCAAGTAAGAATAAGAATAAAAGGAAGAAAGAGAGTTAGCGTAAGGCCCAGGTTTAAGCGCAAAATGTACTCCAAAAGAATCATGTGCAACAGTCAACTGTACCGAGTACAGTCGAATCAAACTGAGACACACCGAAGGAAAGAGAGCAGAGTGAAATGCTTAATAAAAAAGTACATGGAAAAATGAGTGAATCTTGATGGCTTACAAAAGCAAAAGAAATTCCAGAAAAAAGCACTGGATTGAATGAAAAAATCAGAGAAACACTTGATACGTCTGTAGACAATTTTCAAACCAAAGTTAGACTAAACATCAAGCGCCGAGATTTTGAAGGAAAGCTGGGCATAAGAATAGATGCATGGGAATCCGATACTACCACAAATCGACTACTGAGAGATCCACTGGAAAGTATACGGGATAATTTGATGACACATAATCAGCCTTGCACAGTAAAAACTAATTCATAGGATGAAGATACTCTTTCAAAGGACAAGAAATTCGAGTTCAACTTAAAGAATTTCATACAAAAATGTATTTACGTTCTACTCCAAGCCACTAGCTGATGACAAATTACGGAGGTCAACCAACGATACGATAACAATATGACAAGTTATGATGATAATAGTAATAGTAGTAATAGTAGTAATAATCATAACAAAAAGCATAAAAAAATAATATTTATTATAAATATAATTGAACTTACAATAATAAGAATAATTATAGTACTAAATATAATCAGTATAGTAGTATACAGACAATAAGGGAAATTATTTTTATAACAAAATTGTATGTCACCTTATTTATTTACCAAACTTATAGGCAAAACAATTATTGTATTTTAATGTAAAAAAAAGATGTTAAAAAAAAATAACGAATGAAAGAAAAACGTAAGTGACAGCAAAAAAAAAGAAAAAATAAACAAAATATTTACAAATACACTTACGGGTAAATGTAGCCTCTTGTAGATGTGTGTAGTAAGTAGGTCCTAAAAGAAATCAAATAGGTGAACTTAGAAGAAAAAAGATTTTTTTAAGTCGTTTTGTATTAAGAAATATAAAATAACTTGAATAAAATAAAGTTACAATCTCAAATTTTTATTGATTGATAACTTAGCTATAATTCCTTGATTACTTTCTAAATATCCTTAGACTCCTTACTTACCTATAAAATCAACGGAAGAATTGAATGGATTATTGTTTGATTTAAAGAATCGCCTGTCCTGCAATCACGGAGAAAAACTTGTGATTGCATATTTGATCATGATATTAAACTAAAAAGTGATCACCCAATAACAAGTACTCAGATTTTTTTAAGAAAAAAAAAATTTGTTTTAAGCAATGAGACTGGAGTATAACTAAACAAAAACACACATGTAGACAAACATACGTATTTGTATGAAAAAAGTGGTACTTAAGAAATAACTACATATGTCTGATAAACGAAGTCACAATATTATAAGAGCAAAGATACTTGCAGTAAAACCAAAAAAATTGTAGGAATCATAAGCTATAAGTTGCTAAAATAACTGATTGAACCTACCACTGAAACAACAAACTCCATCGTCGGTCAATGTCAGCCCTATCATAGAAAAAAGTAAAATTTACACAGCAGTAAGACAAAATACAGCTCATTGAATAGTGATGTAGAAGGGGATCAAGAAAACATGTGTTAAAGTATTGCTGGACAAGTAAAAAAATAGATCGAATATATACCTTCTATCCTAAGAAAAATAAACCTATAAATATTCAATTTAAAACTTCAACGAACTACTAATGTATTTCTTATCCAAAAATACACTTTGTCTGACGAAAATAACAAAAAAAACTGTTTAAAATAGCGATGACAGCACTGTTAGTTACAAATAACAAAACTAATATAAGCATCTTATAGACAAAAACATCAGCTATGCAAAAATAGAAATTAGGTACAAGTCAAGCACCAGTATGTGTAAAAAAAATGTTAAATATAATTACCTAATAAAAGAAATTATTCGACATAATTTGTAATTATGCAGATATCATTTTTACCCAGGTATGTTGGGTGCAAAAATTTAGTGTAGTTAGGCTACACAGCTTTTTCTTTTTCTCTATAATGATTCTTATCAACGTGCCTTTTTAAAAAGGGGATCCCTTAATAATAAACTTGGCTAAAATTTTCGCAGCTACAAGCAGCAGAATTACTATCGCAAGAGACGGTGTGACGATCAACCATAAGAATATCAACCAAGCTATAGCTATTTTAAATAAGAAAATAAAGAAAATAATTCGTAGAAAATAAACAAAAGTCGAATATAAAACGTTCTCATTATTTTTCGTTACAAGCCACCGCTTTCCTTCGTAACACAATACTGTCTTAATCTTGTCCTTGTTATTTATGAGTTTTTATGTGCAAATGCTACATGTGAAAAAAGTTGCCTCTGTGTATGCTATAAAATGTTAGGATCGTAAGTTATCTGTATTTATAGTTATTTTTTTTTTTTTTTGCAAAAACTGCTTTTTCCAGTTGTAATTTAGTAATTTTTTTTTTGTTTTATATTAAACTGGAGTAAATTTGTTATTTGCAATTTTATACCATCACAAGAACCGTTACTTCTAATGCAACGATGCTATTATTTGCAATTGTGTATCATTGCAAAAACCGTCATTTGTTTTCAAATTTCTTAGTATCGTAACTACTTTCCCAACCTTTTTTGTACGTTTTCCTGCTTATCGCATAAGTAAAGATACATTAAATCAATGGTTTGTTTTTAAAATGCAAAGTCTTTAGTATCATCATTGTAGTTTAATATTTTTTTTTTTTTTGAAGGGTATGTTAAAAAAAACATAAAACATTTTCAGATTAATAAATTTAAAGTACGTGTAAAAGATCACGGTTTTTTTTATAATAAATGAAGTTGTGTGTGAAATAACTCTTATATTTCGCCCTTATATAATTGTCATTAACGTTTTCTGAAAATAAACACCACGCAAGGAGTGTTCATAATTTAATGAGAAGAATATTTTCAGTAGCTTTATTAGAATTTACATCAATTTTAGTATTATTAATAACTAAATTTATAGCAAAAGCTGTATTTTTAAATGCCTCATAGTTATTGTTGCTATGATTGAATAAGAATTTTTGGCCCCAAATTCTGCCACCTGCAACGCTGCTGTTGGAGAGCCATCGTGGCATCTTAAATGTACATACAGATGTTCAAATACATATCTACTATTCTTGTGTTAAAAGTATGTGTACAGATATAGTCATAAGTATGCAAACGCAAACTGGCATGCAATATTAAATGAATAATGTTAAAGTAGGTTCAATGTGTGGCTTGATGACAGTTGCGAAATGAAAAGAAGATTCAAGAAAAGAAAACGCTAGTCTTACAGTTAATAAAAAAAATTCATTGATAGGTTAATTACTGAATCAAACTCTATGTTAAATTTCAAAAATCACAAGCAAATGGTCACAGGAGCCACGACTTATGTACATCTAAACAACGATGTAACATCCATCATTAAGTCCAAAGATAATTAGCACTACCTATAATATGCATTTAAGACGCCATGACGGCCCTATTGCAGCAGTGCTGCGAGTGGTAGAGCTTAGGACTAAACATTCTTATTTCGGACGTTAAGGGCACGAGGGAAGTGATTACGCCTAATTGCGTCACTCTCCAACTCAGTACTGGTAGGTGCCTTTCGTAGCAACAAACGAGTGAGTGAGTAAGCAAGCCAGAAAGGGAGTAAATAAGCGCACGGTTGCGTTGAGTACCACGTGACCAGAATTAACGTACACCTAGTAGAAAATTCAAACAAAATGAAACCGAATAACTAAATCGTAAGCTATTTTACCTAAGAACTTAGTACACTTAACCTCTTGAACCACACAACATGTCAAACAAATTTCACCAAATAATGTTTTAAATATATATTCAATCAAAAAATAAGAAAATTAATAAAGAAACATAAAATTGCCAAACCTTTTTGAGTAATATGGAAACTACTTCTTTTAGATTTAAAGTATAAGCAACAATAACTAAGTAACCTAGAGCAATTGATGGCTTCATTATTTAAAAAAAAAAAAAAAAAGTTATAGTGCCAATACTAAGTAACCTGGGGCACTTACTGGCCACTTTTTTAATTGACAAAACATTTATCAAAACACAAACGCATATCACCAGGTGACCTGGAGTGCTGTCTAGCCACATTATATTTGGTAAAACATTTATTCACAATACCAGTGAAAATTACCATATGACTCGGGGCACTTACTCGCCACTTTGTTAATGAATAAGACATTAATAAGAAAATCGGATCGCATATCACCAGGTGAGCTGAGGCACTTGCTCCTCTCTTTGTGAATTAATAAAACATTTATTAGAAATTGAAGCACATGTCACAAGATGACATGGAACTCGTGCTAAACACTCTGTAAAAAATTAAAATATTAATTTAAAATACTAGCTCATATCATTATGTAATTTTGGGTGCTGACTGGCGACTGTGTTTATTATATGAAACATTAATTCATAGCACAAGAGCCAAATACCACGTAACTTCAGGTGCTTACAGGCCAATTTCTAATTTCATAAGGATTCAGTTAATAACGTTAGCACTAACCATAGAGTAAAATGGATACTTTTTGGCAGCTCACCTAATCAACGAAGCGTTACTTAATAACATAAGCACACATCTCCAGATAACTTCGAGTGCTTATTAACAATTTTTTTAATCATTAAAGCTTTAATACTTCATAAGCATAAATAACTAGGCAATGCATGGAATTTTGTTTCCTCTTTATTTATTACAAAGCAATATTTAATAACACGGGTTTCAATTAAGAGGTAACTCAAAGCACTTACTGGCCACTTTATTTATTCAGAAAGAATTTAAAAATTACTTAAAGGCACATGACTGTGTCACTGAAAATACCTTATGGCAACCATGAACTACTAAAATAAGAAGTCACAACTAATACATGCATTACTAGGAGACTGGGGACATTCAATAGCTTCTCTGTAAGTTTATAATATATCAGTTGATAACTTCAGCAAAAATGACGAAGTGTATCCTAGAACAGATAATATCTGCTTCATTAGTTAATAAAAAACAGTAAATTACTATACTGCTTATTAACAGGTAATGCAAGACCCTAAATCACTACTTCATAGTTTACCTTGTATATGTTGCTTCAATTATTTATTGTTTTATGGTTAAATTAAACAGGTTGATACAGTCTTTCCCAAGTACAAAAACCTTTCTTTAAGAAGCTTCGCTTCCCTAACACCTAAGGAAAAAATACCTACCATAGAGTTGCGCCTTCAAAGAACCATTCCCTTTTCTGAGGGTTTGGGGTCTGCATTGCACTGAGAGGTTAAGACCAACTAATATACATATAACGCCTACAGTGGCACAGTGGCTTAGGCTGTGATTTTTGTAGCTCGGAAGCTGGGTAATACATACTTCCGAGTTCAAGACTGGACCTTTACTCACCTGACTTGGACACGTATTCCTTAAATTATGGGTTATTAACTGTAGTCCAATGGTTAAGAAGCCATATAAAGTAAGTTGTCCCTACTTTTGTGTGAATCAATTATCATTACAATCAAATGACTACAGAATGTTTATGCATAGGAGCACAGTAACGCAGAATCGTTATACGCTCAGTTTATCAGAATGTCAGAAAAATATTAAGAAATATTTACAAATGTACACATTTTAATTATTCTTTCTAAATTGAAACGAGCTGAGTAATTCTGGAAGAAAATAAAGATATATTATTAAAATTAATGGTTTCATACATGAAAAAAAAATTTTTGTAATTCCACTATACGTGGATCATATATGTTAATGTTCTGTATCTCTTTAGATAAGTACGAAAAAAAGTCTTCTTATATTCATATAACTATACTAACACTGAGGTAACACGGGTAAGGAGAAACTTACAGTCTCTAAAGAAAAAAAATTATGGTTTAAAAAAAAGTTATGTATGCAGCCTTAATTTACATAAAATAATTTTGACTTTTTTTTTTCTTTCAAAAGCTACACGTATTGTGAAAAAAAATTTTTCATTGACTCACAGAAAAATTTTCTTGCATATGTTTATCATCCATAATTGTGATTTTTGAATTATTCCTATATTTTATTTGTGCAAGTACTTCTTTTAGATTTTTACATCTATAAACAAACACATATGATCAGCCACCAAAATATCAGAGTTTTTCTAAGTGCAAGCCTAAGTTGCCATAACTTTGACCTCATGATTTATAAATGAAATTAGAAGTTATCATCTTAAGAAAAAATTTTTTTTTATATAAAATGAGTAGTAGTAAAGATTTGAACGCGCTATTAACGACTATTCTAAAAATGAAACCTTATTTTCTAACTCTTATTTCAGTTATAAGCTCTATTTTAACGTCATGCTTAAACTTTTCTTCGCAGTATTGTTCTAGCCATAAGTGATAGTGGTTGTGTCTAAAGTTAAGTCTATTTTCTGTTCTGATTTTCACCTTATATGCCTTTGGGCGTTTTTGTTTTAGAGTCGTTGCACACTCCTTTATTCAACCATTGTCGGCATTTACTCTGCACTGCATGTCACTTCTAACTGTGATTGCTGTTTCTCCGCCCTGTCGTGATTTTTCTGTTCAACCTGCTGTGCAGCTCTATAAGCCTATACTTTTAGTTTTGACCCTGATCTGCCTTATGTATTCACATCACGTTACCACCTAGATCTAGAGAAAATTTGATGTATATGTGAGTGATTGATGTAGGAGTTACTCCTGTCTTATCATGTCGGTACGAATTTTTCTTATTACTGATGCCAGAGGTTTACACAGTGATTATTGCACAAATTTGTATTAGATTGACTTTCAAAATACCTTAACAGTTAAGTTGCTCTTTTAACACACTACTTAGTGCTAAAGAGCGTATTTATACTTAATGTGTTTACATTTTATTTGTGTGGTTGGAATTTTTGTACTTCATATTTACGTCACGACTGCTTTATTTTACTTTCTTATTGAATTCTTATACAAACAGTCACTACTTTTTAATTTTTGTTTACATTAAAAATATATAAATGAAACTTACTACTTTACTTTTGTTTTTCACTGTTATTGTGACAATTCTTAGTGACTAGATTTGCTCAATAAGTGCTTCGTCTTGCCTTTTTCTACATATCAACTATGTACTAACTGAACAACGTGGTTAAAATTCTAATGTCAAGGCCACTAAACTTAAAACTGTTCAATCCTTCATTGCTAAAACACCTAGTGCTATTTAAGTTTGTAAAGCTCAAATAACCAATTAAGTAAAGGATTTTATCGGTTGCCCTGACATTATGATTTTCGTGACTGACATGCACCCCTAGGCAAATAAAAATGGCAAACCATTAACTTTTATATCCTTATCTGCCGTATTTAATGAAATATTTTCTCGCACTATCTCCATAAACATAAGAAATCAAACACTTCAGCACTCGGATATTCAGCATAGGTATGTAAATTCACATCCTATAATACTGCAAATTTTTCTAAATTTGATTTTCATTCTACAAATAAAAATCAGTTAGATAAAAACATTGTAGACTTATAACTTTCAAAGTTGAATAAAGCTACTTCGACTTTGTTTGGTTTGGTTAATGTACTTAAATGTAATTTTTGAATTTTATTTACAAATCATGGATAACTTTACTAATACGACAGCAGATGACTCAATAGCAACAAGACTGCTTTTACAATAAATGGATGACACAGCTGTGCTGAATAAACTGAACAGTACTGATACAGCTTTGATTATTCGGTTTATTATAGCCTGGTCCGTACATGATTGTAACTTAACTTTATTCTGTTATTACCTTTTACTTACTTGAATTAATTTTTTTTTATCTAAACCTTTTGCGTTATCAAAGCTTAACATATATTAAACTTAAAAGTTACTGATAACTCCTCATTAATTCATAGTTGGCTTACTTACCTATTTATACACTTATATTAAAACTTTTACTGTCATCGATCTAAATATTAATTCACTTTCATCTCTTGTTGTCATTGAAATTGTCCACTTGCGGTTTGATTCACTTATTCTAAATATTTTTTTAATGCTGGATAAAAACATGTTCTTTTATAACTTTTGCCCATACTACCATATGTACTTTTACTGCATGGCTAGACATTTTTTTTAGACACCTTTTTTTAAATTCTGCTATTACAAGAATGTACTTAACATCTTCAAAATTATCTAGTAGCGCATTTCCTATTCAAGTTTAGTTTATATTACCAGATTTCCAATATAATCCATGATAGTAGAGCTCAAGTCATACATTTTTACACTCATGCTTTTCCATCAAATTACACCAAGGAAATGGTAGTTTAAAAAGAAAGACATAAAGTTCAACTTGCTCACTTCACAAAAAAATCGTTAATTCTCTTAACTTTAATGCTTTCCAGGCTTTTGAAAGCATCGCATGTCCACTACATACTCTAAATATGCTACAGCAGTAATGTTACGCTCAACTTGAAGTGCATTTACCTTAAGAATCACAGCAGGTTTATCTGACTCCGGAGTGTTGTTTAAAGCGAGTATGCGTTTTGTAAAACTAAAAACTGATCCCAACAAGTCTTCTAGCAGAAAATTAATTGGATGGCTACACAACATCAAAATACGAAACCAATTTTTTTTGGCTTTGCACTTGTTGAAATATCTTGAGGTGTTAGTATGTGGATGAAATAATTTTCTATATCTTGAATTTTATAGCTACTCGTTGGTAAAATTACCACCGCTTTACTTACGTAAGATTTATTATAACTCTCATTGATTTTAGGTGTAGATCATTAGACGAACGTTATTTTTTTGCAGTGAATTGGATTAGAATACTGTGCTTTGAGAACGGATGATGTACTAGACAATCTAAAAGTTAATGCGTCTTTTATGACGTTTAATCAATAAATGATAAATTTTTGCATATGCCTTACTTATAAAGGCTTACAGATAAGGTTATTACTTTAAGATCTTAGACAGAGATAACCACAGTAATATGTATTAAATTTTTTATATCTTTCACAATTTTACTTAAGAGTACTAACGCTGTGGTACAATATTAAATCTAGTGGTAATTGTAGACCACTAGAACTGTTAAAATATTGTACGTTGTCAAGTCTTTTTTTTGTATGCAATACAATAAGTATCGGGACCTTATTTAATATCTAGATTAACAATAGCTGATTTATTCTAATATCGATCACTCGATAACATATCTTCTTTCATGAACCCTCTTTAAAAATGTTGTAGCTTCAACATTTTTTCATTTAATTTATAATATGTATATTTATAAGAGCTTCATTAAGTAGTTCTAATTTGAACTATTTCTCTTATCCCCTTCATGGTTTTAAATTTAGTCCTAAACCTTTTTCACATGGTTTTAGGGGGAGGCTCTTACCAAGTAAAACAATTTTAACTATTTTTTTATTACGTCTGGCATTTTCTCCAACCTATTTCTTGGTTTTGTTTGACTCATTCATTGCTTTACGTATACCACTCACACCATGTGCAGGAGCCTACAGTGCTTAGATCTTTAAATGCGGGTACAATGTACGGTAAGAAACCACTAATCTTTTAAATTATGTGTAATATGCGTGGTGTTCTGGTGTTTTTCTTATCACCAGCTTTTTTCATGGCTGCTCAAGCACTATTTAAAGTAGAGATTAAAACTTTGCGAGCACATTTACTTGTAACCATAGACTTTTTAACACTTTTAAGCAGTTCTAAAGCATTAAGCCAGAGATAATGTAATCTTCTTAGTAATATTTTGACAAGATAATAAGAATTTAAAAAACATCTATAATGGTCATGTTAATATTGATAGAATGTATTGAAAAAATTATATGTTAAATATTGGGAAGTTGGGTAGTATGGACTTGTCGTAATGTACAAAGTTAGTTATCTAAATAATTGGAGAGACAGGACAGGATTTGACTCTTTCGTAACAAATATTACTTTTTCTCATTAAGCATTCATCAGCCTTTTGTTAACTCTTAAATGGTGAACATGGATGCATTTTATAACGAAAACACATTATTTAACAAATTCAAAAAGCAAATCAAGATATTAAATGTAAGCATCTATTGTTAAAGGCAGGACAGTAAAATTTTTAAAAATAAATTGGTGAGACTTCTAAGCCTATTACTGATCCGTTTCATACAATACAAAGGAGAAAAAACGTATTGCGAAGATTTTAATCTCCATCTAAACAATTTGTCAAGCCTTCTGAGCCTTCTTAACGAGTAAATAATATTGACACATGAATATTTTAATTGGCTGATAGTAACAATGAAGATGACGAGGATACTTTTTCATCGAATAATACTGTAAAAACTGTGATACTGATGTTGAAAAAAGTAATTGTAATAATTAATAAGTGCATGATATTGATAAAATTTTGTAGATCAATTTATGTTTTTGAATACCTAATAGAAATAAGCCAGAATAATATCGAATTTATGGGATGAAAAAATTGACAATATGTACGTCGTAATTGTTCCGTTAATTTTAAAAATATTTTAATTCTAATCAAGCATTTAGTTCATTAAATGACTAATGGGTTGCTTAAATTCCACATGAAAAAGCATTCTTCTAGAGCATGCATAACATCCTATCATTAATCTTGATACATAAAAATTATTGAAAATTTTTAGTACGCTTAAAAGAAAGTAAGGTAAAAAATGAGACTTTTTATCCATACAACAGCAAAAATTTAATGTTGTTATTGTCCCGTTATTCAAACTCATACATATAAAAAAGAAAAAAGCCATCATACCTGAATTTTTATTTGCTAAACTTAACACACGAGTAGACCACTTTTACTGGAACAACCGTGACGAACTAGTTAATCGACTAAGATTGCTAGTGGCAGAGATATCAGCACGTAAGCCCAGTTACACCATATCTCAAGTTATGACATTTACTGGCCTTATGGTGCTACCATCAGGATGGTAACACTAAAACCAGGGGGTTTAAGTATTTTTTATGATAAAAAAAAAATTTTCTTTTTTTTTCAAACAGGTAAGAAACTTTCTAAATTCAAAAACTTTCTGAATCCCTCTGTTTTGGTGTTACCATTCTGATGGTAGCCTCTATAAGGCCATCAAATGCTTTAAAACAGCCCTTTGTTAAACAACAACCTATATAAATCACGTCGTTTGAGACATCGCGTCGTAAAGTACGTCTTTTGCGACGTTGTGAATGACGTCATATTGACGTCAATGTGATGTCATTAACGACGTCATGAATAACGTATTTTGCGATGTCACAAATGACGTCATGATTGACGTTATAACTTGAGATAGGGCACTAATAAAATAAATTTAACCTTCAAGAAGCTTTGTAAGGTAAGCTTGCTTATTAAATTAAACTTTAGTATTAAAATAAGCAATGATGTATTCAGACATAGATCAGCCCAATATAGAGGTAGTAGTCAAGATCCTCCTGGAAATGGATATAAGCTTACCTCAGATGGTCAACGTGACTTAGAAAATAAAAGATTGTGCAATCTTGCGTCAGCTATCTACGCTAAAAATGCTATAAATCCTACAACCTTACATAAAAAAAAAAGTTTCATTTTAGATGAGTTAGAAGCAAGAAGTCTACTACTGAGTAATTAAAACGATGTATTAAAAGAAACAATATTAAATTAGCATCGTCAGAACAAAATAATTTTGATCTAGATTCCTACTATAACTTCAAAAGACAGTCAGGAAGGATAGGAAGAGTAGTAGAAGAGCTTTATAAACCTACGAGACGCAACTGACTTTGTCAGTAAGTTTTTGTTCAGGGCTTGGATAAAACATGTCAAGATGATATTGTGGAGACGATACTTTATACTCGTGAAAGTAAAGGTTATAGATATTTGCTGATAGTAATAATGACTTGTCTTATAATGACTGTCAGAAAATATCCATAACTTTTATTTTTACCAGTATGAGGTATCATCTTGACAACATTAGCTTGACATGTCTTATCCAGGTCCCGAACATCAAACTGTTGCTGAATTCAGTTGCTTCCCGTAGGTTTATAAAGCTCTTCTACTACTTTTTCTATCCCTCCTCACGGTGTTTTGGAGTTGTAGAAGAAATGTGGGTCGAAATCTCTTTAATTATATTCAGTTTACGCTGCAAACTTAATATTATTTCTATTAAAACATCGCTTTAATTGCTTACTAGTAGACCTATTTCCTCTTACTTATCTAAAAAGAAGCTTTGTGTCAAAAATGTATTTTTCAAGTATGCATGGATCCTGCCCGTAAAAAATAATACTGATACAGATATGACTGCCACTATAAAATTCTTTTTTACCGAGGAAAATGTTATAAATAATTTATAAACAGATCGTGGTGAAGAGCTTTACCAATTGAATTGTCAAATTCTCATGCAAAATTGCAAAATAAACTTATACTCCACGTACGGTAATCTTTAGGCGTCTATTTTCTTCAAAAATAAAGTGGGAGGGGATGAACAAATTCACATCAACGTCGATAGTAACGAAAACGTTCGATCTAAAGGTATGTTTCAGTGCCAAATGAAATAAAATAACTTATTTTTATACACTATCTTGAAAAATTTGAGTAAAATTAAGAAAAAATTAATTTTCAATCATGTGAGGAATATCAGCTTATCATAACACTTCATGTAATGACAAGACTGTGCAAGTGATTGTTAATTTAAAGAAAATCTGAATGCTTAATAGCTTAGTTTGTTTGCTCTGTGCGTGTACATACATGAGACATTGTGTATACGTAGCAGAAGTATTAGTAGAGTAGAATTAAAAATTTTTTAACTCTACTTTAACCATTGAATTGAGAAGTAAAAAAAGCTCTGGGATCGTATTCGATGCATACCCACTGCTCAAAATAGTAGGATAACGTTGAATCCATCCACTTCAATTATCACTAGACATGTTTTATGCATTGGGTGATCTTGTACTATAAAAGCTTTTTTTTCTCACATATACAAACTCAAAAGTACGCAAAAAGTTATTATAAAAGGCTTAATCTTTTACAACAGCTGAGAACTAACGATAATAAAAAATAGTGGACGATTGGTGTAAAGCCAAAAGATACTTCAGTGGTTAATGAAAGTAGTATTAATAATATTGTACAAAAAATGAATATTTTTAATAAAAACTAATAAAGTCAAAATTAAAAGTTGGTGAAGTATGTCTAAGTGATACTAAACAAGTCCTTGAAAAATTTTGTATGACTAACTAATCGAAAAAAGTTTTTACCGTAACCCGCGTAGGACTAACAAAACCATTTACTAACAGTTTGGAAAATCATCAGAAGCAGCTAATTTCTTGGGGCTACTCATAATAGTTCAAAAGAGCAGTTGTAATTTAAGAAAATATAATGTATAAAAAATATATAGTGAACGCATAAAAAAAATTAAATAAAAAAAAATATAAACTGTAAAGGAGTTAATTTATTAAACGATTTCGTATGGAAAAAATACAATACATGGTATTTTTTTTAGTTATCTTTATAAAAACTATTTATCCTGTACACTTAAAAATTAAATGTAACAACTGTTATAAGTTATGAAAAGCTTTTTTTTCAGTACTGGATAATTGGCGATATTCTTTAACACTGCACTAGATAAAAATATTAATAACTCGTCATTGAATTTTACAGCGACTTTCATTCCATATTTTGGGTTTACTTTCTAACATTTTTTGACCAGACAGTTATTTTTACCTATCAACTCAGTGATTTTTTTCATAGAACGAAGCCTTGAGAAGCAACTCCACTTTAAGCTGCCAGACCGAGCATCTGTAAAAAAAACACACCAAAAATTTTTAATAAGTTTTAATATCAAAAAAAGAAAAACTAACTAAATAAATATGAGAATGAAAATAACAATTTATATTAACCTTAAAATTGTTGTTTGCCCTTTATCTAGATAAAAGTTCTGTATAATTTTCCATCCCCGCAGTTGTTCTCTTGTGAAGTTGTAGTTGGTCTATTACCCTTGCTTCAAATACTAGACGGTCAATGATCTAATATCACTGGCTGGCAAGTCTGATCAAACAGCCTGTGGTAGTAGTTGTGGTTTTTTGATATGAGGTTTCTTCTACTACGTGAGGTGACTCTACTAAAATAACTTTCTTTTCTCTCCTTTCCTTTTGACAATATAGTATTTCACCGTTGTCACTCTTTTCGTGTTCGCTGTTAAGTTCTTTATTTATTTTATCATTTTCGCAAGATGACGAGTCAGTCACAGGAGTAACATTTTATTTCTCGTTATCATGAGAACTAAAAGTTATCATATTTTTCTCGGACCTAGTTTTTCTCTAGTAATTGTGGAATACTGTACAGTATCTAATTCTTACACCTCTAGACAATTGTTTCTAAAGTTTTCAAAAACATTTGCTAATAGAAGATCATCTATCTTGAGGTATAAATCTCAATACCATCCAAGACTAACTACATTTATTATTTTTTATAGAGCTTAAGCACGTATATAATCCTTAGTATTTACAGGTGCATCGTATAATTTTTTGTACGAAGAAATTTTTTATAGAGGCCAAGTTTCTTGAAATTTTTCGGAAAATTCTTAAAACTCTTTTTTCTTACTTCCTTTACTCTATGCATGTATTTCCAATAAATCAAACAATTAAAAAGCCATATGTGAAGTGAAAATCCTTATAACAATAAAAAATTGTTGACGTTAGGCCCCTTACGGTAGGCTTTTTAAGATATATCAACAGCCCCACCTAAGTAGGTGCCTGAAGCACTCCCCACAATTCACAATCAGCACCCACACTTCAACTTACATATTTATTCAATAAATGTTTCGGCCACGCTGAACAGACATATCATCAAAGAATTTGCTTACGCCAAACATCTAATTTTTGGTTCTCTCGTTCTCGTGACAAATTTTCAATTCATGTTCTCGTGATAAATAATCAAGATTCTTAATGTAAAACATTATTATAATCAACTAAACAATTGATTTGACGTGGCACTTTTCTTCATTTAAATTTCTGGACCGTCCTAGATTATCCTTCATTGTATAACATTAATATTTGTGTTATGCAGTAATCAAACACACTAAAAATACATAATGCACGATTTTTGTTACAGAATTACGGCATAAAAGCTTGCAAGTACTTAAACTCCATTAGAAGTGGTCACTATACGTAACTTTTGCAATGAAATTGTGTGGTAGTCATTTAACTAATGAAGTTACAAGCAGCGTAACTATCGTTAAAGCGTATATAGTCTCGTTAAGGTGATATCCCCATTTGATTAACATTACTGTCCAAGTCATGCTTTCCCATGTCCGACTACTGCCTTATTTCCTGTGTGTCCTTCGGTCCTGTTAAGTTTTAAAATTAACTATTTTATTATTTTTTAATGGAAAAGATAGTTTGCTTATTTCAATAGAAGAAAAGGTTGCTTAATAGTTAAAAGCCATTTTTTAATGTAAAAATGTGATATTTTGTCGTGGAAAAAAAAATTACTTTTTTTTTCTAAAAACTGTCTAGATATACCATACTTCACCGTGAATAGATTTTTACTTCCTGTAGCTGGTCTTCTATAAAGAGGGTATAATAGTTAAGTATCGTTAAAACCGCAATTTACGTAATTCTCAACACATAATACTAAATGGTGTTGTATTGCTCACTTACTATTGTATACAGGTTTTGATAAACATTTAGAGTCTAAATATACTATAAATAGTACTAGATTTTTAGTGCAAATGTATAATGTATCTTTTCATTGAGTACGAGAGCTTCTTACAACCCGAGATAAATCTTTAACCTATACATAATAACAATAGTATTCATTGGTATCCGTACGGCTAACACTACTCTCCAAGTTTTCTTCTGGCTCCTCATCTTCTTCTTCGTATGACTTCTCCTTCATATGCCTCTTTCATAATCTCATAATAAGCACGGTTAAAATTGTGATTCCTCTTATAACTCTCTTCTTAATTAATTTCTTCTGCATCATCCTATTCTTCTTGTACCTCTCTCGTCAATGTAGAATAATTGAAATTGTCATCTAAGATGTTAAATTTTTCTTAATTTGTGTTTTACTAATCATACATTTGTATATAGTGACTTTCTGTAAATGAGAAATGTAATATTCAGGCTTTTTTCAGCTGTCGAGTTAAAAAAAAGTTTTGAAAGCATTTTTCTTTTTCCAAAAATGTTTATTAACTAAAATATCATTAAAATGTCATACAAGTAAAATTATAATCATTTTAATATTTCTTATAATTCAAAACTGGATTCTCATTTTTACCTGCAGGATTCGCATGTACACTTCCGAGATGTAGTGTTGACAGAATTTTCCATTTAAAACTTTGGTTATCTACATTCTTAAAATTAACGCAAGCTTTTTTTGCACAAAAAAAATGACCAGATATTCATTTACGTTTACTTCTAAACTTAAAATAAAGTATAGAGTTCACCTGAAACCTTGTTCGTGGAATTCACCACTATCACTTGCAATAGGTTTATGAACACTATTTCTTAACCATTCATGCAAATTAGCTATCTAAAAAATACATTCTTTAGAAATTAAGAAACTTAACTTTACTAGTCTCTGTGTTATTTTTTTCTAAGACTCATTCTACTACTAATACCGCATTAAATTTTAAACCATGCTGCTGCTAAATACAAAATTGGGTACATAGTTGGCGTAAGCATCATACTGACACTAAGTGTTAAGAGACACTTAACTGATTCCTACTTTACTTTTTCATATATTTCATCCTATTTGCTTACGAGCGCTGGGTCAAGGGGACAGTACGATACATGCGGGAGCTTCTTCTGATTGGCTCTGCCATATAACAGACGAACACACACACACACACACACACACACACACACACACACACAATCCTTATCAACCAACCATTAACTTGCATTCTTATATAAATGAGCTTTATAAATTTCAGTGACAAATATCGATAAACATAAGTAACGGGAGTAATAAACATAAATATACAGACTCTGTATTATAGTATTGAACATAATACCCAAACTGCTACACCGTCTCTTGACCCACTGCAGCTTACGTTGGTAAAAGCTCTACCTAGTGGTGCGGCAATAAAAAAAATACAACACATGTATAGTGTAAAAAAAATAGATAATATGTAAGTATTCATCTAAGTTGACTGTTAATTTTACTAGCGTTAAGATGGCTGTTATGTATTTTATTTGAATTTAACGCACGCCCTCTAACATTGTATTAGACTCTCACGATGCAGTCAGTCATGCTCTAGCAGTTCAACAGGGTAAGAGGTGCACTCACTGTAATCCATCAGTTCAGCTCGCTGTGATAAAGTTTTATATTTTAATTGCTTAGGTATTAATTGAGTCATCCTTTCATTCAACTTGTAAACGAAGTGTAAATACAAAAATGGCCTAACCAATAATTGATGTTAAAAGCTTGAATACTATATTTAGCGAATTTATTTTTAAAGAGGTAGCAATCCTGCCCTTAGAGGAAGAAGATTTTACACCAACAGTATTTATTCTTTCCTTACCTCTCACTCTCCTGGTCCCTGAGATAGATAAGGCCTGAAAAGAAACGTAATAATTGTTAGCTAAAACATAGTTACCATGGTTTGGGGCATCTGGAGAAATGCCCTATGGAGATGGAATCGTCAGTTTTCAATTTTTTATTTAACAAGATGGCGTTATTTATTTTAAAAGACTCGTTAGAAGTGCTGTCTAACAGGTATAAGATTCATAAAATTTAATGTGTAATAATTAAAAAAAAATAAATGAAAAGCAAAAGACTAGTTTCATTACTCTAGGTTCGTTGACAACTTTAAAGAATGTTTGTCATTGAAACAATTCAACATGATTTACGTTACATGTACAAATCTAAGAGTAATTTATAGAAATTAAAAGTAACAAAATAATGAAAATTATTTAACACAATCCTTTTACTTTAGTAATTTTGAATTATGTATCAATTACACGAGGAAACATATTATTACAATAAGAGTACTGTTGTAGCACCATTACTGTAAGCATAAATCAGTTGAAGCGTCAGAAGAAGAACAAATGTTGATAAATACTCAGGTGGTTTTGTGGGTGAAGGATTGGGAATATGTTTAGATCACTATAGTACAAATACAACCATAAAACTAGATGATTAAGAACTGAATACTAGAGCAAAAATCATTAGTGTAAAGATAAAATTTGAAAAACTGGTGGAATAAGAAAGGAATTGCTAAAAAAAAAGATTGACAGATCACAAAGAGCACATTATACTATTGTCATTAGACGCGATGCAGAATTTGAGGTACTTAAAACAGAAAATTTATTGTTAAAACAATTAAACATACAAGTCATAAGAAAAACATTATTCTGAAAGATCTAATAAATAAATAGAAACAAAATTCAATATTACTCAACGAAAACAAACGAAAGAGTATGGACAAAGTGAACAAAAATTTTTACTCATATAATTTACTCAAACTCGTACTAAAAAACAAAGAATACTAAAAAAAATGGTAAAAACAGAATTGTAATAGAAAATGGGCCAACTCAAAGCTTAACAAAAAGGGTCAAGCAAATTTTTTTCAACGCAGAAAGTATTAAATCAAAGAACCTCTTCTTAAAAAACAATGAACTGATAGTAAGTAGTAAGAATTTAGATAGTGTTACGAACAACACCTTTTAAAACAGTCATTACAAAATAACGGTAAAATTATACCTAATAAATAAAACAATTTTAAAATAAAAGTGACAGGAATTGATTAACTGCCGTGGATGATATGATTATTGTGAATGACGTTAATACAATAAACTTTTGTCATCATAAAACTAAAACGTCAGTCTTACACATTTATACTACTAAAGTTAAAAATACTACTGCTGTGACTCTAGAGAAGACATAAGAAATTTATTAGCAGATAAGCGGAAATAAAAATAAAATTCTAGGTGGCTATTATAGTTATCAAGTCTATGACCTAATCAACATAAAACCTTATTAGAACTGTGATAAATTGAAACGTAATGGCTTAAAGTGCAGTAATAAAAAAGACTGTCTGAAATGTGCAATGAATCCTGAGAACTTAGATAGCAAAAGTACATTGTTGATTTGTAGAAACTCTAATAATAGTAAAAATAAATATAACTTAAAGTACAACACAAATCATTATAAAAATAATTCCACAAAGTGTATAATACTCAGAAACAAAATAAGAAAATATATAAGTACAACGGATAACTCCTTACCTTCTTCAGTAATACTGATGGGCTTCCAGTAAAAGATCAACGTCACAAAATACACATTGCAATTCTAAAAGACAGATGGCATCAAAACATTACATCACTACTTTTCTTACGTTTTATCAGAATACAGCAATACCAACACTTTTATTACATTCAACTAGACTACAAAAAATACAACATGGGAATCTTAGAAGATAATAAGAATACACGAAATATTCGTATTCAGATTTTAAATCGCTCAATAAAAATAAATATATTAATGATCAAACTTTATACCTGAATGTAAGAAGTCCTAACGTTTATATTGAAAAATTAAAGTCTTCGTCAAGATACTCAAAATAAAACCATTAGTTACTGTTTGTGTTAAGTTGTAGAATCTTGACCACTATATGTATTGTAAAGTAAGCAGATATTATATCCATTATAATTTTAGTAGAATAAATAAGGCTAACAGCATTATTATTAACATAAAGCAGAAAGTTTGGGCAAGCACTACTGTGTTCGAAATTAACAAATTCGAAATATTACATACTAGAATGCGACAGGATTTTTATGCAATGTCGATTTGATGATCTTGAAAACGGATTCTACCCTAGTCTTGTGGTAACTACTAGAACAATCAAAAAAAGTGGAACAGGTACTTGTATTAATAATATTTTCATGACAATAATTATATCTAAGCAATAACTTTTAAATTAACACCACCAACACCTGATTAGTATCCGTTGTTCATTGAAATTAATAAAAACCAAGAATTCATCGCTAAAAAATTTACATTCAGTTATATCTAAATTAACTCTCTATAGTAGGAAATACAATTAATTGGAATACAACAAATCAAATGCATGAACCCAAAGAAGCTCTGAATATCTTAATTATTATTTCACAAAATTATGTGGAATAAGTAAAGAACAAAAAAAAGTATAACGATAAAAAATAAAGCTCAACACCAAAAAAACAGGAAATCTCACATGCTATAATAACTTACAGCGACAAAAGTTGTATATTGAATTAAAAAAAAATTATGTAAAAGTGTTAAATAAAGTAATAAAAAAGCAAAAAACAAATACGAAAAACAAATTATTAAAAGAAAACTAAGAAAAATGTAAACAGCTTTTGAGATAAGTGATATACATGATTGAAATATAAAACGATTGAATCCTAACGTACACAAAGCAAACTAAGTTCACAAATACTTCCACACAATTAGTTAAAAGTTGTATTCATGCATCTCAAAACCACGAAATTACATAAGATGCCCCCACCTATTAACGTGAGCTTAATTATTTGATTTTAAATAAATAATATTTAAATAAAAGATAACAACTTTCAAACTAGAGAATAGAAAAGGTGGAATTGATTGTAGTCATACAAAAGTACTGAAACATTAAGTAGATCATACAGCCGATTCAATAGCTTATGTTCTAAGTGTATGTATACAAAATAAAATATGGACTTTGACACTTACAAAATCTAAGTTTATTTTCATTTAGAAGGCGGATAACAAAAAAAAGTTTTGAATTACAGACCAATAAGTATTACATAAGACATAGCCTAATTATTTAGGAAAATTTTACATGTCAGATGTTTTACTTTCCTAAACAATAAAAAAATAATATTAGACAACCAATTAAGATTCACCAAGAATATAGGTACAAGAAATGGGCTAAGTTATGTAACTACAATATTCTATGAAAAGTTAGACCAAAGAAAACCAATAGAAATTACTTTCATTGACCTAGTCGAAGATTTTGACAAAGTCAATTATTTAATTCTTCTAGAAAAATTATATCGCTATGGTATTTGAGGTAATGCACACTGAAAAATCAAAAGCTATCTTAGTAACATGTTAGACGGTGGCTCTTCTGAACCAAGAGAGAGAGAGGAAGTTATGCAGGGTGGCTCTTTGTAGTTAAGATCTCTTTCTAAAATACTGAAATGTGTATGTTCTATGGAGAAAAATTCCTCATCTGTAGTATCTGCTGACAGAGTCAGCTATGCAAGGTAGGCAGAGATGGATTCTTTAGCTTGGCTGCTGGGTAAATCTTCGGGAGAGGCGCTGTTGTGTACCGCTTCCTCCTATAATGGGTACTCGTCGATCGTAAATGTAATCAGCTTGTTGGTGAGTGACTGGATGGTGTTATCCTTCTTCCTTAGTAAGGAGGTCTGATTACTTTGAGCATTTATAATATTATGTACGTGCAGACAATATCAAATAGCGTACAGAGAGTTAGACTAGGGCATATAATGATTGAAAAGTGTATAAATTAAATGGAGTTTCTTAAGGAACTATCCTTGGCTTATTGTTATTTATGTTACATATAAATTATCTGTTAATATATATGTATGTGATATATGTATATATGTGCTACTGGGTTTTGTATTATCGTAGGCAGATGATCCAGTAATTATTTTTACTGATGACACTTGGAAAAAGGTTGCAAACAAAATGAATGCATATGTTGATCAGGCTTACGGTGGCTTACTTTTAATAAATTGTCGCTTAACACAAATAAAACTGCTTACATGACTTTCCGAAATTACTGTGATAGTATATACTATTGACAGTGGATATCAGAACTATTATAAAAATACTAGTTTAAGGAGAGTACAATACAGTAAGTATTTAGGCTTACTCTTTGACTAGAATCTTTAGTGGAACAAGAACACAAAATGTATTATAAAAAAAGCAAGTACTTAATCTACATATTCTATAAATTTACTTAATGCATGGACTTCAATGTTAAAAAAAAAGTATTACGCCTTTCTTCATAGAATATTAAATTACCAAATTGTTGCATGGAGTTGTGCATACAACAATTGAGTGAACACTTTACACAGAACTCAATAAAAGAACATAAGAAATCAACAGTTAAAATAAGTTTATACCGAATAATTTTTTTACTACAAAACAAAATTTTACAATTGAATTGTTGTGCTATGAAGAATTCAGTGTAAAGTATTGTAACTCTTATAAAACTCACCCCAAAGAAATAAATTAGTTACCGAACTTATACAAAAATGTAAGTAATAAAAACTCCTAGTACTGTAATAAAGCTTTTCGTCGAATTATTAACTGATATAAAATTATAGGATATTTCAAAAAATAAAACTACTATTGAATGAAAAAAACGGATAAGAACGAAAGTTAATTTAGAAATTGTTGAATGTTCTAATTCTAAATAATGTCATTCTAAAGGGTTATTTGCCACACCTGTCTATCCACCTTGATCACTCCTAAGACTCCTCAGCCGTCCTCCTAATAAAATATAATTCTATAAGTTTTTACATCATTTTTAATGGGTTGTATTTTTGTTTGTCCACCTATCAGCCCCTATATAATTTCCCTCACAGTTTTAGAAAATTGCCCTCAGCTCCTCTTTACTAAGCGTAAAATAAAATTGGTTTTTCCGTTATTTTTATTGAGTAAAACTTTTTTTCTCTTCTCTCTGCCTCCTCACAGTCTGTTATACAGTTCAAAAAAATCGTTCTAAGCCCATCCTCTAATAAGAGCAAAGCTCTATCAAATGTCAAGCCATTTTTATAGGATTACAAAGCAAGTAGAAAAGAAGCATCGCCTGTCTACTAATACGTGAGAAAGAGATTGGTAAGAAGGTGTGTCATGAGAATGATCAAAACTTATAAAATTAAAGATCTTAATGCAAGACATTGCTTTTATAAGGCAAAATCACACCCATACTTCCTTTCAAGGCTTGTCATGCACTCCTCTGAAAACCTCTCTCCTTGCTCACTTTTCTAAGTTTCATTTTCCTTAAACAATAATTATGTCAATTGGTTGAAAAAAAAACTTTTTTTTGTATGTTTATTTATACTCGTTTTGTTTGCTGATTTCACACGAACCTCTTTTTTTTACTCGCTTACCTGCCCATTATCATCCTCTCTTCATTTTTCCATGAGCGTGCCTATCTGAGTCTAACATATACATAAATGTACGTTCACATTGGGTCAAGGGTCACGAAAAATTTAATCACTTACTTAATTGATTCTTATTTGACAATTAAGACTCACTTCACTGATCTCCCTTTACGGTCCAAATTTTTTGGTGGGGCTTTTAAAATGCATGCTTTTTTGATTTTTTTCATATGAGACTACCTAATTTAGCCCCCTTTCTAAAGCTTTTTATTTTTCTGAAGATAAGTGTAATACCTTTTATTTCATACCGACTCTCGTATTCTAAGAAGTGTTTATTCTTTACTGGCTCTTTTGGCACGTATATTGTTTCTTCCTCTGAGAAATATTTAGCATTTAGTTTTTAGTTATAGTATTATTTCGATCAGTACTTTTCCTGCACTTAACTTTGCCTGTTCATTGCTGTGATAGTTCTCATCTTTGTTAGAGTCTTAACTAACTCTTTGAAGTATTCGCTTGAAGTCTGGATCTTGGGTGTCCTCATAATAACCTTTCATACACGTAATTGTCCGCATAAGTCACTATTCATAAACATATATATATATACAAGTGGGGCTGACGTTCCCCTGCGCGCTCCGTGCGCCAAGCCCACAATAACAATATCCCAATTTTTATACTCTATATGTTTCTTCAATCATAAGTAGAAGAAAATAAGACGATGAGGGTTAACCTTGCTAAACCTATTGGTACAAATACATATATGTCTACGAACACATAAGAATATAGTTGTTCAGATAATGTGTGCCCAATTGGCCTCGAGTGCAATTCCGGATCAGCGCCACCAAACGGGAGAGCCAAGAACGTTTGGCCTGGACGACCATACTATTTTTATACCTATACATTCAAAACAACATATATATGTAACAATGTATACATATCGTTCTAAATATATAGGTATAATAATAGTATGATCGTCCAGCTCAAACGTTCTTGACTCTCCCGTTTGGTGGCGCTGATGCAGAGTTGCGCTCGAGGCAAATGATAAAATTTGTTATTCACAATTAGGTGTTTTTGAATTTTTGCATTTATTATAAGACACACCAGCTTATATATATACATACATTGAGCGCGCGGTGGCTCAGTCGGCTAGGTCGTGGATTGGNTACATTTTTACAATTTGTGTGTATTTATTCTTATTTATTCTTAACTTTTTCAGTTACACAGTAAAGTAATTGTTAGAAAATGATATATGTTGGAATACGACAAATTTGACGTCACCACGTCAAATTTTAAGTGGGAATTTGTGATTCTTGATACATCAAGTTATCTTAAAACATTTAAGTTATTATCTAAAATAAAAAAACACGTAAATTTTTAATAAAATCCAATATTCTATTTATGTTAATTAATTATATTAAACATACATCAAAATAGGAAAATCAAACGAATTAAATGAGGAAATAGTAGATGAAATTAGTAGTTATGTACATGCTAGATATGTTAGTCCAATGGAAGCAGCTTGGAGACTTCAAGAATATCTAATTTGTGGTGGAAGTCATACAGTTGTAAATCTAGCTGTTCATCTTGAAAATAAACAAAAACTCATATTTAAAGAAAATAACATCAAAAATGTAATAAAAAATTATCAAACACCCCTTACAGCTTAGTTTGAATTAAATAAAGTAGATGATTTTGCAAAATCACTAAAATATGTTAACATTCTAGAACATTACATTATTGACAATAAACTTAAAATTTGGAAAAAAAGGAAAGTTACACTGAAAAATATTGCTATCGGTAAATCAAACATAGTATCTCCAAAAGATAATGAAGGCTTTTTTTGAAAACTTATTTTAAATAAATTACATGGGGCTACATCGTTTGAAGACGTTAAAAAACATAATGGAATAACATATAAAATTTTCAGGGATACTGCTATTGCAACGGGTTTAATAGAACATGATTCTGAAATCGACAGAAGTTTTAAAGAAGCCATATCAATTATGTTTCCATACCAGTTAAGACAATTTTTTGCTTGGTTTTTGATTTCAGAAAACATTCAAGGAGATAAAATAAGGAATGAATATAAAAAATATTTTACGGAAGACTTCGATAATAATAATAATAATTGTGCTCTTCTACATATTAATCAAATTTTGGTATCGGAAGGTAAATCATGTGAGTCTTTTAGTTTACCGACACCAACCATAAGCAAATATATAAATAATTGCAATATTGAGGAAATATCTTTCAGTAAAAAAGTGTTCGATGTAATGTACACAAATTTAAATGAAGATCAAAGAAGAATTTTTAAAACTATTTGTGAACAAGATGAAAGAGTATATTTCATAGATGGTCCTGGTGGATCCGGAAAAACCTGCTTATATAAGACACTTATTTATTACTATATTTCTAGAGGTAAAAATATTTTGTCAATGGCTTGGACAGAAATTGCATCTGTATTACTACTAAAAGATTAAACCAGTCATAGTACTTTTCGTTTACCTCTAGACTTAGATAATATTGAAAGTGTATTTTTAGAATTTAAAACTGAAAAAAAAAAATTAAGGGAAGTTGATTTAATAATAAGGGAAGAGGCTTCTATCATTCCGCAAAAAGCTTTAGAAATCAATGATAGAACGTTGAGAGACTTGTGTAATACAAAACTTTGCTTTGGTAATAAATTAATAGTATTTCGAGGAGATTTTCGAGAAATCCTTTCAGTTATAAAAAGCGGTAATATAACTATAATAATAGAAGAAACTATTAAATCATCATTTTTATGGAACTTCTTCAAAATTTTAAGATTACAAAATAATATCCGTTCTAGTAATAACGAATTTTCAAAATTATTGTTAGGAATTGGAGAAGGGGACATACAAACATTTAACATTCCTAAATCTTGGATAACAGATGATGTCTGTACCAAAATATTTGGGAATTACAGCAACTGTTTTGACAATAACGTGATACTAACTTGACATAATGAATATACTTTTTTTTAAACAATAAGATTTTAAGTAAATTACATGGGTAAACTAAAACTTATTACAGCATCGATACTGCAACATATAAAGGTGTTGATAAATCAGATGATAATATTTATATAAATTTTCCCGTAGAAATGTTAAACAACAATCGTGAAGGCTTACCACCTCATGAACTTAAATTAAAAATAGGTACGATAGTAATGTTAATTCGAAATTTTAGTATATCAGACGGATTATGTAACGGTACACGATTGCGAATTACTAAATTACTGAAGTATAACGTAAAAGGCGAAATAGTAACGGGGGAAAAAATTGGTAATAAAGTTTTCATTCCAAGAATTACATTGAATACTGGAAATACTTCATCGTTACCTTTTATTTTATATAGAAAACAATTCCCATTAGTTGTAGCATTTGCTATGACTATAAATAAATCTCAAGGTCAAAGTTTTGATAATGTGGGATTATACTTAACAAAACCTTAATTTTCTTATGGTCAATTATACGTGGCTTCATCAAGATGCAAAAATAAAAATGAAATTTTTGTTAAAGTCGGTAGAGAAAACAGTTTAGAGATTGAAAACATAGTTTGGAAAAAAATTTTTAAGTATAATAATGTATCCAATATTTATAACATGATTTAATTATTATTCTTTCATGCATAGGTACAATTTATTTATTAATAATACATATCATAAATGTGTATTGTGTTTATCTGTTGTACCAATTTCAGCATTATTTCAAAGCAAAATAGAAATTGACGTAAGTCTTCGCGGTTTCATCAGGCTTCATAAGATGACTTATAAAGTGATGCGAAACTTTTATTGTTTATATTAATGATAGTCTAAGTTAAACTTCAGTTTATGTACGTCAAAAGAATAATTGTGTTATAAAGAACTATATAAGTGGTGANTCGTGGTTTCATAAGGCTTTATAAGATGACTCATAAAGTGATGCGAAACTTTCATTATTTATATTAATGATACTCTAAATTCAACTTAAGTTTATGTACGTAAAAAGAAGAATTGTGTAATAAAGGACTATATAAGTAATGATGATACAATAATTATGCGCACCAAGATATGTGTATATATGATTTGGTTTCAAAATATTGTTAACTATATATTGTTAACTATATATAAACAATAAATTAGTTTTTAAACGTACTTAGTTGTATAAATAATGATGTTTTACGCAACAACCCCCTATGAATCAATTTATGACTTTAAATTTCTTCTTGACGATAAAATAAATCATGGCAATAAGACAGTTTTGTCCAAAGATAGGTGAAGACGGTTACGATCACGGTCAGGTTCCAGAATAGTGGTGTGGGAAGGCGATAGGGGCCATGAAATAATTCGTGGGGGTCAGTGGGAGGGCCATAGGTGGTAGGTGGGGGAATGTGGGATGTTTTGAGAAAAAATACTATACAATATTTCCATGTGATTTAGTAGGATTGTGGTAATAGACTTTAACACATTGACAGGGGTGGCAAAATGCAACGTTACAAAATGCTAACAAAAAAAGTCAGCCCACCAAAAACTTTGTGCTTACAAAGGAACCAAGGGATCCAGTAAACCGAAATACAATTGATTGTATCAAAGTTTAGCTAATTATAGTATTGTGCAGTAATCTGTAACTATTTGATTAAATATTCAAACATACATTGTTATTATTCCATGAAGCCATACGTGGTTGAACCCCCTGGCTTGAATAAAGACTTATACCATACTTCTATACTATTCATATAATATTTTGTGGGGGGTCGTGGGGGGGCGGTGGGGAGTTTGTTTGGAATGCCCCACTGAGTTAACTATATAATATAGGAAGATATATGTGCATGTGGCATGAAGCGATTTCAAAGAAAACTATGACTGTATGAATCAACTTACATAACATTAAAACAACGAATGAAACGTCATATTAACGAAAGTTATGAAGGAAGTAACACAACAAAATACCGACATGAATCATCATCGCATGTACTCATTTAAAACAAATCACTTACAAAAACCATTATCCTATGTGTATGCTTACTATAACACCAAGCTTATTTTTGATTTTTTTAAACCAGTAAAAAAATAAAAACCACGAATCGACGACAATGCATGGAATTAATTTTAATATAATCAACTACTGTTGGAATATCACATTAAGAAATAGTCATGAAAGTTTTTAATAATAATCACTCATGTGAGACATATAGGACCACACTATTATTTACTCTTTTAACTGCAACACATATGTAGATAGTAATTAATATTAAACAAAGTTTATAATGTGGCACTATGAATAATCAAACGTTGGTCTAAAGCCTGATAAGCGCAGAGAGAAAGTTTTAAGTATTGGAATACATAAAAAGCGTTAGAATTTTCTGACTTAAGTATTAAACAAGTATTCAATACTTCCTATAAATGGTAAATCTTCTTTTATAACAGGAATTCATTGCTCATTTTGAACGTTAATTGTTCAAAAAAAGAATTTATTACCATTACGAACCACAGTTCTCATGATTTTGTTTTATTTTTACAAAATTAGTAGCAGAAATACTTTGATCAACTGATAATACTTTTCAAATTAAGAAATATTTCGTCTGGATAATAGCTATACACCTAGACTGACACTACGCTAGTAGTAATGCATTTAATTTGGGAGAAATTAGATCGATTGAATGCTTGGACACTGTTTTCTTAGTAGCTATTTGTATCGAATCCCAGTATATTTCATTATTTTATAAACAATAGTGTTAAAGTATGACTCCTGTTTAGAAGTACATATTTTAATGATTAGTATTATAATAATCTGGCTGATAGTTGCACTAGTGAAACATTTATCAGAATCACAATAATGATCAACTAATAGTTAAAGAATATTAGATAAAATAAGTTAAAAAATAATTCCGTATTTATTATTACAAGTATACTATCAATTTCATTTTGTCAACATAAGCTCATTTATCAATAATGTAGCAGCACCCGTTGGCACGTTGCACTATCTGTGGCTGACTTGATGGTGGGTAAAAGTATGTTATGTAAGCAGCTGAGTTATAAGTTCCTATCATAAGTATTTTGATGCACATCAAAGGACTGATATAGCTTTAGAGCTAGGTGCTAGTTTTGTTATACGTATAAATACTTTATAGTGCGAAAAAGTTTACGTTGGTGAACTCTACTTGGCATCAATTAACTCATTTTACAGTTTCAAAGTCAATTTAATCAAAATTAAAAGCATTTCTTAACAAAAAGTTAAGCCATTACCTTCTACGTTACGAAATTAGGAGTAATTCGTTTCAGTAAGCTATAAAAAAAAATTTTAACTACGCTCATTTTCAAGTTTTGTACATAATAGTATTCTCTCTGCTATTGCAGATGCAAACGCAATTAGAATTAACGTTACCAAAACAAAATAGAGGTTATAAGGTAATTAAAAAATGATATCTACACAAGTTATTCATAACTGTTAAAAATCAATGGAAATTAAGGAAAACCGTACCTAACCTACGAATAGTTTATTGGTCAACTTTTGGTGGTTCTTTATAAAAATTAAGTAACTTACAGCAAATTATATATGGTATCGAAAATACACCGAAAAAAGCTACTCTAACATGTTAAAAATGTATGTCACTAATTGGAAACCGTGCATAACATCAAAAAAATTATTTTTGATTTTTCGGTACGTACCACCTAAAGTATTGTGAAAACCCTTATGGAACCGTAAAGAACACTAAAAAACACATCTTAGTAAGCTACTAAGAAATGTTAAAAATATAATCAGCGATGAAAAACTTAATTATAATTGCATATAGATAAAAAGCTTGTTATCGCCTTAAAATCAAATAACAACATCAAAAACCGCACAATACAAATCCATACTATACATCTTACTCGAGTTAAGGGAGAGCAGAGAGTGTATGGGAAGTTGAAAGAAGCTGGGGAGAGCGGAAAGCTAGTTGTCACTTCAGAACCATAAAACTATATGGTATAGAAATATATGTGTATATATATATATCTTCTGATGTAATACAGTTAACTGAGTGAGGCGTTCCACATGACCCCTCACTCCAACACACCTTTCTACTGCTCCCCAACATACCCCCCCCCCCAAATAAGATTAAATTTCGTCATTTTCTGCCTTATTCTGACACATGAGGGGTTTTTTCACTCCCCCCCCCCCCCCACCACTAACCACCAGCTTAATTCTTTTATTTTTTTATCCCTACTACTCACTTGCCACTTTTTCGGACACAACATCTACTTGTATACATACATGTACACTTATTATTTTATTAACAAACTACCATGAGACATAAAGTTTTAAAATAAACTAATACATGTGTGCATAGTTTTTAGTTATTATAGTTTCCTAGTAACATACACACGTATATATATTAATTTAAAACAAAATAGAAATGGACGTAAGTCTTTGTGGTTCTATCAGGCTTTATAAGATGACTCATAAAGTGATGCGAAACTTTCATTGTTTATATTAATAATAGTCTAAATTTAACTTAAGTTTATGTACGTAAAAAGAAGAATTGTGTAATAAAGGACTATATAAGTAATGATGATACAATAATTATGCGCACCAATATATGTGTATATATGATTTGGTTTCAAAATAGTGTNACCTAACAAATATATATATACATAAATATAACATTGTAAGTGTATGCAAATGTTGTGTTCGTTATTTTGACTAACGTTCTTTTTACAATGATACCTTATCGACCGTTAACCAATCTTTTTACATAAAATTTTTAACATATCTTTTCATATATTTCTCCACACTGCTGAAAACGCGAAAGAAACGCGCTTATTCATAAAAATATTGATGGTTATTTTATTTATATAACTGGAAGTAAGATATTCAATTCAAACTTACTCTTATTATCATTTACAGATCTGAGTATGTTATAAAGCATAGTCATGGATTTTATGTAAAAAAAGTTAATAATAAATCCAAGAAAGAAATGCTCCTAAAAAGAAAGTGTCAGTTTGTAACATGAAACGTGAAAAATCAGGTCAAGCCAGCACCAGGGACTTGGTTAAGGCAGTTTTTGGTTTGTTGGAGACCTTGTGCTATCCTTTAGCAAATTCCCATTTCATCTTCTCAGATATAACATTTGTCAGTGGAATTATAAGGTCAGCTAGTCCTTCGATAAAGCGAGAATACCAACCGTCCATGCCAATAAATCACTTAAGGTGTTTTGGGTTTGTTGGAGCCTGATACTTAAAAGCCCATAATGATTTCAACCTAATAATCAATCAAGAAAAGTTGGAGTTTCGATGCACTGAAGTAGAACATCTTTGGCTCAAAATTAATAAGTATGATCCCAAAGTCAACCTATATAAGCTTACACCCATTGTTAAGTATAAGGCTCCAGCAAACCTAAAACACCTTAAGCGATTTATTGGCATGGACTGTTGGTATGCCCACTTTATCCAAGGACTAGCTGACCTTAAAATTCCACTGACAAAGGTTGTATCTAAGAAAATAAAATGGAAATTGGCTAAAGGACAGCAAAAGGCTTCCAACAAACCAAAAACTGCCTTAACCAAATCACTCGTGCTGGCTTGACCTGATTTCTCACCTTTTATGTTTCAAACTGACACTTTCTTTTATGAACATTTTCTACTCGGACTTATTATTAACTTTTTTTTACATAAAATTAATGACTATGCTTAATAACATACTCAGATCTGTAAATAATAATAAGAGTTAGTTAAAATTCAATACGTAATTACCAACACTCTCTATGTATTTTAACTAATATCCTAATATGCACTCTGAAACACTCAGGAAAACAGGTTTTACACAGTATACGCTGAAGACGATTGCCAAATTTCCACTTCACTGCATATATTAGAAGTCATACTTCCAGTTTACTAACCAAGGTACTGGCTATGTTTGAACATGAGAAGGTAAGTGGCCATTAGGTTATATAATCTGTACGTCCTGTACAAGGTTATTAGACGTGTCACAAGCTCTTCCGAAACGTATGGTCAGCACCGAGAGTATCTTAGGTAATAGAATATCTGTCTCTTCAATGTATCTTGTCGTATATGGCATGTACGGGAAAGACGCACCTACGTGATAAGTGTACCCAGAGAAGCTACCTCACTTGGCCCTCTCGTACGTCATACTTTTCCTGCCCCTATTGCTCCAAGTTTACTGCCACTTACCCACATGCACAAAGAAAACCGAACGCCAAATTGTCAACGCTGGCTATGAGACACACATATAGGCACATGGCATTAACACACGTGTAACGACAATAGCCACTCTTTACTGTAAAAGCAGAGGCTGTTACTGTCTAGCTCAATGGCCAAAAGTGGGGCCCTAGCTTGTGTGACGCCGCACATGTAGCCAAACTAAACAACAATGAAGTTTACCACATAGTGAATAGTAACAGAGCTTCCTGGTAGTGTCTTTAACGAGTGTGTGAGCCTGCTCTGTGCCCAGACAACTAACTAAGCTTTCATCTGGGCAGCATGTATCATCGCCTAGAGCAGAAACCTGGTAAAGTGCTTGGTGCATGTGGTAGAGTGAATGATTGATCAACAAGCAGTTGCTACATATCACCCTCCTTCCTAATGACAGTCAAGAACCATGAAAGTGAGCTGATAGAAAAGTAATATGAAATCATTCGCCATTACTGGGGGTCTTGTGAAAGAGATGATCGTATTCCACGTAGTATGTTAATTAGGCCTAGCTATATAGTTAATTACATATAATGAAAATCTATTCATGTTAACTTGAAGACTTTCACGGTTTTGTGTGTCATAAATTTATAACGTTAGAGAACGTGACTCATTGTGATTACAGAGACTTTCTATTTGTATTCAAGATTGATAAAGTATATTGCTGCACAGCATGAGTAGTGAACGAATAGTGCGTATTTTACACGGTCTTGATGCAGCCAACACATCTTGCTCCCCCCTAACTTACACAAATGTTTAAAATTTATAACATCTTCTGATCATCCTTGACCACTGCTACAACCCCTGGCGTGATAAGAGAAAAAGTACAAAACAGAGCCCCTGGTCCATGCAGATCTGAGAAAAAGACTTATTTTGAATAAAAGATCAATAGCATTAGGATTCTTTATTGATGACTTGCTGGTATAGCATACTTTTAAAATAAAGAATCTCATTTTAATGCAGGCTTAAAACATCTGTATTTATATAATGGGTTCTTAAATGATCAGACTAGTTGGTACCAGAAATGTTTAGAATTAGATGATATATTTTCAAATAAGTTTTGTATGTAAAAAAAATAACAATCTATTCTTTTCTGGTCTCAAAAGTTCATCAAGATGGCAACTGCAAATTTTTAAATTTGATTGAACGGGTTTTGATTTTTTTCTTTTTTTTTTTTTTTTTAAAAAAAACCTTTTTTTAAAAAAAAAAAAAAAAAAAAAAAAAAACTTACAAACAAAGTGAGAAATCCTATGAAAACTGAAACTACCATACTTTTTCTTATTAATCTTTTTAATCTTCTTAGCGAAGAGTTACACTCTAGGTGTTTTGCAAAGTAAACTGATTATCTTGACATGAATCTAATTACCCACAATGGACCAAGTTTGGTGAGACACTCTGGGCAGGAGTCGTTCTAGGCACTCATCTATGGTATGGCTTAGTTACACTGACACCGNTATTCATATGTCAAATTTTCTTAGCTATTCGATAGTACAATGTTTGGATGCTAAAAATTTTACTATGTAACTCGAAATGCGGTTTTTTGAGAAAAATCAATTTTCACCCTGTTTCTCAACGTTTATAGTATAATGAAGCTTATTTTCCATCAAATTCACATAGAAGTTCACTATTACAACATGGGAAACTAAAAAGCTATATGTTTTCAAAAAGTTAATAAAAATTTGGGTACTTTCATTTTCCCGTAATAATTTGCTTACTGGCTTAAGGGCTCAATTTGATTGTTTTCGCAGTTTGCGACTCGATGCTTAAAAGTAACGGTGACTACAAAATGTTGCAATTGAACCTAACAATTATAATCCTTAATATCCATGCTTGGCTTGTAAGTAAACAACATTAGAAGACAGAGAGATTTATTACTTTTCCTATTTTTCTATTATTCAAGTTAAAATATTATCATTAAATAAAAAAAAAAATTTTTTTAATGTTTTTCAGAAACATACTAACAATAAATATTATAGATGCAATACGTATTCAATACTTATAGAAGTTAAATCATTTTTGAAAAAAGGTTATGGTCTCGTTACATTTCATACTTACGCACAAAACAAACTAACGTCCAGTTCCAGAAAGTGAGTTAAAGAAAATTTAGAATGCAAGTAAAAACACTCTTCTATGTTGCATGTTATGTCAAAAATTACAATAGTATACTTCAATTTATTATCAACAGCAATCAGATTCCTAAGGTGTCAATATGAAGTGACACTTTAGCTTGTAGTATTTTTTTAAGTCGTCAAACTTCTTTCAAGAACTGTAAAAATTTCATGATCTTTATAATGCAAGTATCTGCAGGTAAACAAGACTTGAAGCTTTATTAACTTTAATTCGAAATCAAAGTATTAGGTGACTTTAATAATGAGAAAAAACTGTCTGCTCTAATCTAACTTTACATCACACGCTTCCTCCTTAAACTACTGTACCGTTGGCTCGACTAATCACGGTTCAGCTAGAGAAAAACAGAATGCACTTCTACTAGCTGTTTTAGATCATCCTTTTCAGCTACTGCATGCTTTTTCGAGATTTATAACAGCATTTTAGATTTCCTGATTTTAGAGAGCTCCAAGAGTATTGTTTTGTCTTTCTAGGGTATAGTATTTGGATGCTCTGAAAAAGTCACCTAAATCTGCAGTTAGGTGCAGTCAAGCAAAAAATAAGCTAGCTGTTCTAGTTAAAATTTATAATTTCAATAAATAATCTCATATGAGGGAAAGATTAAGGCAATATAACATGTATAAGTATGCAGACGCACGGTGTGTTAAATGGCCTCATGTAGAACAAAACCCCACTCTCTCCTGGTGGTTCCCCTGATTTGATGTGCACCAGGTCTGAACTCTATTTATCCTATTGAGATCATAGTAAACGTCTAATGTAGTATACAAATTTTTTTTGTCATTAGATTGGATATGGGTGACACGAATAATAATGAGACAACTAATATTTCTTAGCCAACTTGACTTTAATTCAACGAATTATTGCATTACAAATCCCGTAAAAACAAGCTACAAATTATAGATCGATTTAGATAGCTAAATAATGCACTGCCAAAATGACGTCAATTTTAGAGTTAGGTAGTATCCCCTCTTAACACTGGTAAGCTTCTTAGACTTAATCTGGGGTATACATTTGAAAGCTACAAGTTCGCTACAAAAAATGTCGTTTTTTTATCACCCTGTATGCTCTGCATCACAAAAAGATGTGCTAGTATGATGGCAAGTTGTCACATTTGAACATTTCAGGTGATACTAAGTACGGAATTAATTTTTGAACTCAAAATTTATTATAAATTGAATACAAATTCTTGATAAATCCTTATCATAGAGGTCACGATTGGATGTGTAAGTGGCATCAGGACCCATAGCATGGGTGGCTGTGCCAATAGGACGATAAGCGTTGTCATCATGCAATCACACAGAGATAGTTGTAGACCAGGCTTTGCCTTGTGGCGTTACATCCAAAAGGTGGAAGAGAAAAAACTTGAATAAAAAAAGCTCTTGGTAAAAATTCACATTAAGACCTAACCATAGATGCAATGAGTAGTGATGTACTGATAATGGAGCAAGCAATATGATGCAAGCCAAAAAAGTACACAAATTTTTGATATTGAAAAAAAAGGTTTTTATTTCTATGGACTTAAATACAAGAATTCAAAATGTTATAAAAGTGGCCACAACAAAATTTTACAAAAACAGCGCTATATATTTAACATCAATTTACGTTCGCTCTAAGACAACCACAAAGTGACAAGAGAGATTATGAAAAATCTTGACTAAGTAGATGGTAACTTCATGAGAAACACATACAGATTCAGCAAAAGGAAAAAGATAACATCCTGGCTTTACACCAGATTCATGAAAAACGTGCTAGCAGGTAAGCAGTGCAAAAGCCCTGAAGGTCAAAGAAGACAATTAATCTACCTCCTAAAGATAAAAAAAAAGTTGTAGAGGAACAGTAGCTTATTTCAAAGTTGGTGGCTGTAAGAGAAAAAAATTAAAATATTCCCGAAAAAAAGGGAAATTTTTCATCAGGATTGTAAATGGACAGAGCTTCTTTAAAGTTCTAAAAAACAATATTAACTTATAAACTAGAAAAGGCTAAGATCACAGTTAATGGAGTTGCAACAACTTAGAAAAGAGATCAACTTTTCAAGAACAGAAGAATAAGGAATAGAGAATTCCTTACTAGAATTCTTACTAAGACCATGGAAGGACTAGAATAGTTATAAAACAACGAGAGTGGCCACGGTAGCACAGTGATTTTGGCTGCAATTCTTATAGCTCAGGGACTTGGTAATACATGCTCACGAGTTTGAGATGTGGCCTTCACTTACTTAGCTAGCATCTCTAGAGAACTTATTCCTCATAAGCGTATTTCCAACTGTAGTCTGATGGCTTAGAAGATATGTAAAATATCAGTAACCATTACAGAGTAAGTGACTGGCTTACGATAAATCCATGGCAGTTTTTTAACACGCCAATGATAGTTTCAGATACATGGAAAGTAATACGGCAATGCAGAGCTTCAAAAAAATACAGAAAAAAAAGACATGAAAACGGTTATTCTTTAAATACAAGACCTAAATCCAATTACGAAAAAAGAGGATATTGACATTGTACTAAGGAGAATTTCTGGATGCTTGTTGCAGGGAAAAACAGTGACATTGCTAAGAGCAAATATAAGATGTCTGAAAGTATCTCTAGTAAACGCTCAATAGGCTGTTTTCTTGAATGTACAAGAAATAAAAATCATACACTAAGGATTGACTAGCTACCTTAAAAAATGACTTATAACTTTAAGGTGCTTTAGATGCTATCAATGTAAAACAGAAAGGGTAACGCTTGAAATGCGGGATCTGGATTCTATTACCGAGAAGGCTGATGTTGAACTCTTATTGAGTAGAATCTCTGGTTGCTCGCTACAGATGAGAACAGTGACGATGCTAGGAGTGAATAAAAGACGAAGGACTGGTCGAAGTTATGTTTTCGATGTGGCAGCTGTAATCACCGTAAAAAGATTGCAAGGAGGAGGCCTGATGTTTTGCTAGTCGAACAGAAAGTGCCAAACACGGAGCAGATAGTGGCAGCTACCCGGTATTTAAAAAGGAACTAGAAAAGGGTAAAGGTGAGGTGCCTACTAGATGCAGATAGAGCTTAAAAGAATGGGAGCTAGATGACCATTGCAGACCCAAGCTGCGGTGACTTACCCAAGCTATCCACAAGAGAGAGCAACAAAAATCGATGTTTCCGCAAAACAGCAGACGACCAGACGGAAGAAAGAGGAGGCAACGTCATGACTGTAACAACTCTCCGATGGAAGACCATGTCAATGGTCAACACTCCATGGCCCTGGCTCGAAGTATTAATGCCAAAGCGGATTCTGAGCCAGGTGTCCCAGGAGATAGGTCTTGCCAGTTTAGTGGGTATTTTGTTGTCATCGTGATCAACACCGTAGCAAAAAATAAGCACTTATAGGTTTACTGCAAGTCCCACACAGAAAAGCGGTTCGTACCATCTTTTATCGTACATCAAAGCATTCTGGACGACCTCAGAAAAAAAAATAATATTATTAATAATAATAACAATAATAATAGTAACAATAATAACAATACTAATAACTATAATAACTGTGATATTAATAGTAAAAACTATTATAATTAGGATTCTTTAACTCTTTTCTTTTCACTTAGATACTATTACGAAACGTTATTTTTAATGTCTGACCTACAAGCAATATCGTCATATATCTACTATACCGAGCTTACGTGAAAGACAGCTTAAAAATTCAGAATGGGAACTTGTCGAAACCTACGGTGCGCATTGATACGGAGCTCCTTTTATCACTTACAGCTGGTGGACTAGTGATTCCTTTCATCAAGAAAGTGAAAACACCTAGTGTTATACTTGCGGAGGATTTGAGCTGGAATGTGCACGTATCATTCATTTGCTAGCGAGTACATGGGGTACTTTATTGTTTGCGATACTACGCGGGGTTCTCATCCAGTGTTAAGCTAGACGGGCTTTTGAATACGGTTATAAGGTTTACTTTCAATCTCCAATGTGATGCTTTCTTAAACCAATACTACAATAGACTGGGCTGACCTGGACCCAGCGCCAGGCGTGATTGTTTTTTGGCAGTAACTGCTTATAAGACATTAACCACGCGTGAGCCTAGCTATCTGTATGCTACGATTCCACCACCAAACAAAGATCTTTGACGTTCTGAGCGACTCCCAGTGATCTGTTTTTCAGGCTCTTCACGCAATTTTTCTCCCAGCGTGCAATGTAACTCTGTGATTAAATACCAGTCTACACAAGGTTGAGGAATACGCTCGGTTCGTTTAAAATGGCATATTTTCAATATATGTTAGCTGGATTTAGAGAATGATTAATTGACCAAGGTTATTTTACTTTTCTTTATTGGGTTTTTAATGTATTTGTAATTAGAATAATATTTCGTAAAAATTATTTCTGCCATACGGATGTTTCTAACTCTTGGAATTCAAATAAATTATGTTAAATTCAAACTCAGTCTTATGATGATCGTAGCTACTGCGATGTATGCAGAGCTTTGATTGCCCTCTTTATCTTAACTTTGAGCCATTAGTTTTTGTACCCTAAGCTGTAGCTAAAAACATTAAAGCACACTGTATGTGTTGAACAGCAACCGGTATTTTTGTCATTTCTTCTATTTTTTGGGTATCAGTTTCTCCAGATTTCTCTAGAACTGCTTTTCACCCTCTTGTGTTAGCTTTTAGCTGTGCCACTGTGCTTTTTGCAATAAAAATCCAAAAATCTTTCATAGTAATTATTAAACTTATTCTACATGCCTAGTTCCATCTAAGTCCTACACTTTAAACGTCAACCTTTACTTATTATTCTTTACTGATCCAAGCCATTTCAGGGTTTTCACTGTACCACTAACTAAGACCTATGTATCCGTTGCTTGACTTATTTTAAGAAAAAAATATTGACTCTTGGTTGGAAAAACTACTTTAACTGTTATTTTACTTTTATCTTTTATAAGATCTCAGCAAAACTCCGTACTTCCACAACTTGAGAAAAAAAAATTTTCTCCTTTTTTCTCTAACATGTCGTATGAAACTCTTACTGTTGTGAACTGTATTTTTAAGGATAAGCTCCTGATTCTCCCTGACCTCTTTCATTTTTTTGAAAGGTGGCTAAGGGTCTCCGTCAGAGCTTCGGGCCTCCTGTTAATTACGCTTGCTGGTTAGCACACTTTTACTAATTTAGATATTGTTGTGCATGTTATTTTCTCATTTTTTTCCGATGTATATTTTTCTTTTTCTCTAGCTTGCGTCTTTTTTTGTTGCTTTACAGCTGTCCTGGAACTTATGTCGTAGGTTTTAATCCACTATTATACCTTTTTTAATAGGCATTCAGGTTTTTACGTTCGTTATTGTGCTACTCCCATTATGTCTTGGATCATTATTTTAAGTTCTACAAGAACCTAGTCTTTCTTCAATTTCTTCGTAGTCAGGTGTATTCTTATGCTGCTTGTGCATTCCAGATCAATCTTGGTATTACATAACTGACATTACTCACTTTGCTTCTTATGTTCAACAGCTTCACACATTGATGGCTAGACAACAATCAAGAGCTTCTTAGTAAGTGTCTCGTACCCAAAGTTATCCTCTTAAGCCTTTGGTTACAGTACTACAAATGGTAGTCCAATCCACCCCTACTTTCATGTGTCCATATAATGACGACACCTTTTATCCCACTGACATAGCCACGGGTTCTGATACACCTTGCATAGAGGAATTCTATTATCAAATCTCCTTTTTATTTGGTATTTATAACTATGTGTATTTCACGCTGCTCAGTGACTGACCGTATTGCCTCTTTTTTGGTACTAACTAAAAACGTACAAACGCAAAGGACTACCCTGTTAATGTGTTAATTTGTATTTTCTCAATAATGTTTGTTTTGTGCTCATTTATAATGGATTAAAACAAGTACTTTAGAGAAGAGCCATCAGAAATACGAACCCTTTGTCTTCTTCTACATTTGAAAAAATCATGTAATGCACTGCCATGAAGTATTCTCAGTAGCAGTCAAACGGTATTATTCAGCTCACCGTGGCCTTCCATTTAAAAAGACGTACAGCCTTATCAGACACGGTTACCTAGCAATACCTATGCCTTATTGTCCAAGCTGCCAACCATTCTGCCAAAGCCCCCATAATGCGGAGGAACGATGTATGTAGCCAACACCAGAAGACAGCTCGTATTGTGTATCGCTTACCCATATACAAAATAAAGTAAAATGATCGTTGGGTCTTAGATCTTACGTTCCATGGAAGGAGTTATTATTGTTTTTGTAATCATTACTTTTGTAATTTTTGTTTTTATTACGACTATTTTTATTTTCATTAAATAAGTATTACTCGCAATATGCGACTTTAACATGATCTATTAGGGAAAAACAAAGTTGCTTTATCCTCAACCCAATACTCTTTTTTACTTCAATGCTTATGACAATGCAGACTGAGTACCTACTAAAATAGCAAAACCTTATCTTGGGGCCCCAAGCTTGAAATTTGCTTTTACATTCAAACATCAAGCGGAAGCCACGAAGTGTTAATCATTGTGATAGACTTTTATTTTGGTGTCAACACCATCCTCATGCTTTCTTTTCTTTATCATGTTACCTTCTGTTTTGCAAATACATCAGTCCTATTGCTTCCTTTTGCAAATGACGAAGGTAAATCAGTACAACTTGGTTTTGAAATATGTCCTCCAGTTTAGGGCTTCAAGACTTTGCCGATACCCTGATCCCACTTTTTATGGTAACATTTGATATCTTCTTGCAGGCTGGGCAGCTGTTGCTGCCTGTTACATGTTTAGCTCCTTTTGTTTTACAAGCAAAATATCTGGCCTCTGTTCTTCAAGCTTTTTTGCAATGGCTGTAGCTGTGATATTGAAATCATAGCTTTCATCTGTCTTTCATATTACAATTACAAGCAATGTGTCTATATTCCAATAGTCTGTAGAATTCTAGGACTTAATTGCATCTTTACACCAGGCAGATAGTGAATCCTAGCAGTAAGCTCCTTGTCTTATCTATTTCTTAGCATTATTCACTCCAGTATCCACAAAACGTCCTGTTTGCCTTTATTGATTTCTGTTTTAGCAGTATCACTACTCTCCACTCTTATTATTGCTATTTGTCGAATTACCTTTAATCCACTATGCAGCGTTAGAAAACAAAAATGTCTGAGTTAATAAAAATAGTTTTAAAAAATATTCTTTATCTTACTATGATAACTAATTTATCAGTTGGAAAAAATTTCTATAAATTTGGTATTGCAGCTGTTAAATAAACTGTAATGGCTCTTCTGGCTATAAAAAATTTATCCTCATTGTTATGGTGCTAGCTTGAATTACAATACAGTTAGTTGTTATACAATTTTGAAAAAATACATCAGTAGTTGTTACAGTACCTTGGCCCGTCACAACAAACCCCCACTACCTAGAAAAGAGCTTTCCATGATGTGCAAAGACGATGCATGCGGGGTGAAGAACATACCCCCTCCACGGTTGACTTCTCCTTCAAACCTTAAGCGTGGAGAGAGAGCTTCCCCACTTATCAGTTACTAGAAAAATTAAAATTTCTCTCTCGCTTAGTACGGGAGTTTTTTGTATAACAATAGGTTTCTCTAATAGTAAGAGTCTGAAATATTTTTTTATTAAATTTTTTTTATGACATTAAAATAAAATGTGATTTATAAGGATCTACTGTAGGTCCTAGATAAGTAACAACAAAAGTAAAGACGTTTATTAATTTATTTAAGAGTTCTAAACCTCTGCAAGTGCAATGACTGTACAATTGTAGTACTTGTTTCATGGGGTCTCTCTAAAAGATTTATTTTTTCGATGCGAACGGAAATCAAGTTTGAAGTATCTATAAGACAAAATGCATCGTGAGATCTTACTAATCGTATTCTCACCTCCACACCGTTGATGAGTAATTTTTCCTAATTACTTACATCGCAATGAAGATGATCAATCAGATCAATCGATTTTTTTGTTGGTAGTAATGTACGTCGATTGACGAGTCTCGCTTTGGGATCCAACACATCGTCTATCTTTGTCGCCATATTGTTGCACTATAATGCACTCGTTAAGTTGGATAATTTTGCCGCAAGTCCGTAATTCAATAAAGTTTCCAAATATGCTTTGTAAGCGTACGCGTTATTAACAGCTGATGCAGGTTTCTGATTAAAAAATACATTGACTTATTTGAACAGAAAATGCATTATATTATTTATTGGTCCCACCTTTGTTATTTCGGATGCTACATCAGTATTCACTTCTTCATCTTTATTGACAGCCAACTTGACACGAAGTCTAAGCATCACATGATTTCGACTTGTCTAAAATCAAGTGCGATTTCTCAATAATTGTTCAAGTCAGCGGAGTATCAAACAAAAAATTTCAGACTTTATGAATTCGCAAAAGTAACTGTGTACTAGAGCCATTTTTTAAAAATTAAACTTTTAGGAACGTTTCTTGCAGTTCTCTGTCCTTTTTTTTCTTCTTATTGTTCTCTTTTTCTTTTTTTGTCTTCTCTCGCGTTTTCTGAATTTTTTTTCTTTTTACTCTTACACCAACACGCCTTAATTTCGAAGTTCTATGAAGCAATTGCAACTAAAATTGTTCGTCGAGTCGTCCAACCTTAAATACCGAATCTTCCATAAACTTGTCCAATTTTTTCTCACCTTTTCTCTACAGCGTATCACCAGACTTAATCGCACGAGTGTAAAATGTCTCTTCAAAAACTATATTTTTAATGGTGACGTCAAACATACTGTTCGTACTTGCACGAACAGCTTATTTGCCAACAGCTTTGGCACCTCGTTAAATAAGTGGTAAAACTCATCGGAATACTTTGACAAAAAACGATCCGATACTTTCGAGTCCTTGTTGATAAGGGACCCCAACATAAATCATCCAACATCTCCTCCACTGTTTCCATGAATTGTGGTCAGACTTCCACCACCACCACTTTGAGTGATAAAGTAGACTTCGTAGGAAAGTATTACCATCTGCGTTCCAAAGTCGAATGGTATAGGGGCACCAATCGAGTCCCTTATGTTAAATTTAATGTTGTGAAATGAGCTTAACAATAATGATATATACATGGGTGGTGAGAAAATTTTATTTTTGATGCAACCGTACACATCACCTTAAAATCGTAATGACACTGCTCACGACAAACGCGATAAAACGTCTCTTCCAATGTATGGTTCACATATGTTGCTGTTAATTATGAGCATCAATGGTAAAACATTGGCAAGATTTGCTTGATGAACTGATCGAATTTTCATTATTTTCCAAGAAAAGACTTGTTGCCCTTTGAAAGCCCAAGATCTCACGTAATTTTTCGGACAATAGTAAGCGATACATTGTTAGGGGTCGTGCCTTGCTCGCCTTGCATTCAGCAGCAAGACACAGCACATAATTATTTCTCGGCAGGACTGGAAAGATAGTGGGCACCTTTATGTGTACTAGTGGAAGACATCTCTATTTCCACATATAAACAGTGCTTTTATTTTGCATCAACCACTACACTCAGTACACAACAGAATCATATCGCTCAGATATCTGACATGGCCTAGCCAACACAAACCCAGCCCTGCGGTAGGGGCGGGATAGAAGGAAACAGGCCTACGGTTCTCACTCCGGTACAGATGTACGCTGTAGCTCTAGACATGGTCACCAGGAGATCCGTTAGGCAGGAGTCAGCACTCAAATGGCATAATCCTCGATAGTCGTGGCGTGTGGGGACACTCATAGCTGGCCCAGTCGTCAACAGGTAGCCGTTGCTGCGCTTTCTGTTGTCACCTGGTACGTAGCACGTCTAACTGAAACTCACACACGAAGCCGACGTATCGTCTTTTTTTTCGTTCGGTAACCTCTTAAGGTGCGTCCCGAAGGTAAGCAGACAAGAGCGAGAGTGTTCCTCCTGCGGGACCGCCGATCAGTGCCACCTCGGTCTCCCAGCCATCCGTGTGTGTATGTGTACACTCATACCAACCTCTGCGCACGCTCGAGTGTTGGCCGTATAGCCCTTGGTAAGGATAGGTGTAGGTACCGGGGCCTTAAATCGAGTAGGGATTGCAAGCACTTTACAGCCTCTTCTCCTGTCTGCTATTGCTACACGCCTGCTTTTATGGTGACGTTGACTTGCCACGTCACAACATATGTTTTCTGACGAGTATGTGGCGAATTCTATTTTTCCTACCGAGGGCACTTGCGACCCTCAAACAAGACCGAGGTCGGAAAGTTTAATTTTTTGTTCTTTCTATTACTATAAAGTATTGTAGTACAAAGAAGGCTGATTTACTCCAAATCACATTTGAATTTATGGTCATTGCAATTTATTACATATTTTTTGTGATAAAGAATTTAAAAAATATCAATGTAATTTAATATTTGCTTTTCCTTAACCTATAATATTCACTGATAAAAATACGTTGTTGTGAGTTAACTGTCTTTTTTATGAAAAAATATGAAATAAGGATTATTTTGGGTGAAAACAATAAATAAATACTTTTCGATCATAGAAAATCAAAAACCAGCAAGTTTAATAACGTATTATCTTATGTTTTACATCTGTTAGTGGTCTCGAGACCCTCACTTAGTTAATTTACGCTTTCCTGAAGTTTCTTAAAACTTTTAGAAACTAATAAAAAATATGTCCTCTTAAACGATAGCCCTTAAAAATTGTATGAATGTAAGTGCAAAACGTTGTATTAGTTCTGATGAATCTTGTAATAAGCTTGAGGTAACGTTTCTTCCTCATTTATTCGTGGTCTAAAGAGTAGTTGAGATTCAGCTTATCACTATTAAGTAGCTGTCACTACTAATGTGTTGTTAAATTTTATTATATTTAATTAAAGACAGGGCAGAAAATTTTTCTGTTTCAATTAGCATGCGGAAACATAAGCCAAAAATTCATGTGCACTCTATGTGTTAACAGTTACGTGCCTTAATTTATTTGATATGTAAGCAGCTAGTACTGAAGTATTTTGTTGATATTTCTAGCACTACAACTTTCTCAGTTTCAAGTAGTGACCTTCGTTGCATATGTGACGATGTTTAATCTTTAAATTCTTAAAAAATAAGTCATTAAATGAATTTATTATAATATTTAACTATATATATTTGTGTAACAAAAAGAGTAATACCCTAGGAATCAGGCGTCGTACTCTTAACTGTCACTTACATAATTAAAGTTTAATAAACTCTTACTGCTATCAAGTCAATAAAAAACATCATGGACAGGAAAAAACCTTTTGGCAAAAAATCTGGTTCATTTAAATAAAAAAAATGACATTCTGATCATAAGCAATGATAAAATATAAGCTTAAATGTATGTGATGCAAAAGAATGCATTAAATGATGTGTAAATTGAGAAAAATACCTTTCGGTTGGGTTCTGGATTAACTCTTTTCCATAGGGAAAGGTTAATCAAGGTAAGCCCTTGCTTTGAGTTTTGGATTTGGTGGCCAGGCAAAACCACGTTTTCGTCGTCACGAAAATGTTTAGTCTAGAGGTACATGTTGTTGAGGCGCCGTGGGCAACCAAAGATCAGACAAAGGTTAAGGTTACAAAAATCAAAATTTTTGTGGGTTGGAAGAGACAGCTATGTCAGCTTGAGCTTCTCAAAAAAGTGTGAAGAAAGCGAGTGCACACAAATTTTTTAACTACCTTTTTTTACAGCCTGAATATAGCTTATGACAAATTCAACGGGTCTGACATATTCAACTGTTTCTACTGATCTACAAAACATACTCCCCCACGGTCGCAAAACAAAAGGATGAGCGAGGTAAGTATTGTACCCTAAAGATGGTATTATGAAGGTGAGATTGTAATGTGTAATCAAGCGTGTTTACAACATAAACTAATTGAACTCTATATTTATTTTAACAACAAATAACTTAAGTGTTCGCATTACAATTATTACTGTACAAATACTTTCAAACATGATTAATATAAGAAAAAGATATTATTTGAAAACAGTAAGCTATTAAAAAAATTGGTATCAAAATTTTAATGTTAAAAAAAATATATTTCAACAATTAAGACAAAAAATTTATACTTAGTGCAAAAGAAACGTGTGAAAAGTTCTGTTAAGATTCAGTTACTTCTTTGTCTGGCAATGGACAAAGATCTGTAATATTTCTCTTATAAATTCCGTTCTTTATTTTCATTAAAGCCACACACATTACACCATCGTCTCCAGCGTGAATCTCAACAACTACGCCCAGCCTCCAATCAGTGCAGGCAATTTTTTTCCATCAGAAATACAACTGAATTTAATTTGATCTTTCCTTTCTCTCCCTCCCACTTCTGTCTTTTTTAAAATTCATTGAAGTACTCAATATACTATCGTTTTTAAAAATCTTATCTTGCTCTCGAAATAAAGTTTCAAGAGGACAAACGATTTTTCGGAATGCCAACAAAGTCATAAGTGGAAAACAGAGTACTAGGCCTGCCTATTGACAAATGTGCTGGAGTAAGAACTTGTGGATCATTTGGGTCGGATGACAAAGAACAAATAGGCCGTGAATTTGCAATACCTTCGACTTCAGTAGGTAATATGCAGTATTCTTTAAAAGTAAGCAGTTTTTTACCGATGACTCTGTTCAAATGATGCTTAAAAAGCTTAAGTGTAGCTTTCCAAAGACCGCTAAAATGCGGCAATAAAGGTGGGAAAAAATCTTAAATGATACTTTTTTGCACGGCGTATTTGTTTCAATCACGTTGAAAATCTTTGGAACTCAGAAAACTGTATAATTCTTTCAAATTATTTTTCAGTCTGATGTAATTAGAATTGTTATCAGAAAATACATGCCCTAGAGTTCCTCGACTGACAATAAAACGCCTAAGAGCTCCGAGAAAACCTTCAGTGGTAAAATCACTAATAACTTCAAGATGCACTGCTTTTGTGCTCATGCATATAAAAACACAACCGTAGGCCTTTAGTTTATTACGATTTTAAAACTTTTTTTCTTTAATGAATGTTGGACCGAAAAAATCAGTACCGACTTTGCTAAATGCCGGTGCGGGATTAACTCGAGATTCTGGTAAATTGCCCATTTTGGCATGAATTAATTTAGGTTTAAATCGAAGATAAGTCATGCATTGCCGAACTATTTTGCGCACTTGATTTTTCCATCCAAAATCCAATATTTGTGCCTAAGAAAACTTAAAGTGGATTGGATTCTTAGGTGCCCATTTAATATATTAATTTTACGTATGATCAGATCAGTGATAGGATGCTTGGAAGGCAAAAGTGTCGGGCATTTATAATCGCTGGAGCCTGAAGATTTTTAAAGCCAGCCACCCACCCTTAAAATGCCGTCTGCATTCAAAAAATTATTAAAAGCTTTTAAATGCGATACTTTTCTTTGTTGAACGAGATTTATTTCTAACGAAAAACGCTCTGCTTGCAAGAGTCATAAAATGACCGTTTCAGCTTTCAACGTTTCTTCCACGCTGAAATCTTTCTTACGAAAATGCCGATTTGGAATCTGAAATTGTAAACTTTCAGCTATGAATCTAGTCAAACGATTAAAATCGGAGAATCTTGAAAACAGATTATTTTGAACAACAGTAGCCAAGCAGTTACTGCGTGAAATAGAGACAGGTGCTGTAATGACGATGCTTTTAGACCACTGCGATTCGGACTTTGCTAGCAAATTGAGACTCGAAAGCCAATTCAAATTTTAGGAAAATTCAATAGGAGTTTGACCGCGAGATAAAGCATTGGCGGAATTGTCAGCAGATCGCACATGTTGCCATTCTACTTTACTGCTAAGCATTTGAATTTCCGCTACTTGATTCGCATCGAAAACTTCTAGATCATGGGGTAATTTTGTAAATTTGTGAAGTACGATAATTGAATAGCACCAAAAGATGATATTTTGAATAGGAAATTCAAACTTTTTATGACTGTCTCAAAATAATCTAGCGAGCTATAAAGCTCTGCATAATTCTAAGTAATGTATGGTAAATGATACTTTTCAAATAGGTCTTACACGTGACTTAAAACATGCAGGATTTACCATAACTTTACAATCCTCGTCTACTAATCTTATATAAAGACACCCACCATAACCTAATTGACTAGCGTCACAGAAACCAATAACATCTACTTGGACAAACCTATTAATCACTAATTTGCAGTCTACCATAAGATCTTGTATTAATCTGATTTGGTTGGTAAACCTTGTCCAAGAAGTGTGCAATTCGCCAGGAATCGATTCATCCCAATCGATCTCCACATACCAACCCTTTTGCATTATTATCTTGGCTGCGAAAATAACCAGTCTCATCAAACCTAATGGATCGAAAATTCTCGCGATTTCTGAGAGAATATGCCACTTTATTTATTTTTTGCGCGATTATAGGTCTGACTGAAAAAGCTAACACATCCCGTCTTAAATTCCATGCAATCCCGAGTGTCCTTGAATTGGAAATCGACTCTTAAATTTGTTCTTCGCGAAATAACTCTTTCTCGGTGTTATCAAAAATATATGGATCAATTGAAACTCATTTTCTAATATCGAAACTGGCGATATTTAGCAAACGAATTACCTGCTCTCATATTTGTCACATTTCTTCGAGTGAATTCGAACCAGTGAAAATATCAACATAAAAATGACGTTTTAAAACGGTCCGTGCTAAGGAGAATTTTGTGCCTTTGTCCCGATTGCTAGAAAGTTAGCTGAAGCATTTCCAAAAGTAACTGTGTTCATTTTAAGAGGCTGAATTTGTCCGTTGCTATCATACCAAAATAAATGCTGATACCTTCGATCCTGAGAATTTACTAAAACTTAACGATACATTTATGCTATGTTTGCGGTCATGACGAAAGCGTAAGTCCGAAATCTCAATAAATTATTAAAAAGTATATCTTGGGTCTATCATCATAAAGACCTATATCGGTTTTACAAGAGGCCTTAAAAATGGCTCGTACTTTGGTAGTAGAACTCGATGGCTTGAGCACTGAATGTTGTGGCATATAATAACCTTGTTTACTTCCGTTTTGGACGATCGACATATGCCTCTGGTCTATATAATCTTGCACAACTCGAAAATATTCGGTTCAAAGTTCAGGATGTGCTTTTAAATGTCTTTCAAGCGAATAAACTTGTGGTAATGCTGTCAATTTTTAATTACCAAGATCTATTTTATTTACATGAAACATCAAACGAACGACATATCTCTCGCTGGGATCTCGGGTAGTATTTTGAACGTAATGATTTTCAATTATCCGACGAAAACTACTATTTCCAACCTAGGGTATTTTTGAGGGTCAGGTGTGCCCTCGGTAGGAAAAACAGGATTCGCCACATAAAAGCCATTGCTCCAAAGCTACCTCACGTCCCACGAGCCCTGCTTCGCAAGTCAGTTGGGCCGCAAAATAGCCCTGAAGATGACGGCACTTATCCGATGAAAACTGTTATTTCCACCCTCGGGTGGTTTTGGAAGGCTGGTACTCCCTCGGGCAAAAAAGCCGTTTTCCGATACTCGTTCGAAAAGTCTCCTTTACGAACCTCGTTACGGACCTCGCCTTCGGCTCGGGCCGCAAACCTCTTGGTTCGCAAACAAAGACTTTTCAAACTCGTAGGAAAACTACTATTTCCGCCCTCGGGTGGTTTTGGGAGGCTGGTACTTCCTCGGGCGAAAAAGCAGTTTTCCGGAACTCGTTCGAAAAGTCTCCTTTACGAACCTCGTTACGTCCCTCGCCTTCGGCTCGGGCCGCAAACCTCAAACAGAGACTTTTCAAACTCGTAGGAGAACTACCATTTTTTACCATGGGCCCAAAGTGCAACTGCCACTTTGCACCCTTGGCTCACACTTTGCGCCCTTGTAATCACTTTGAGCTCATGGGAAGAAAAGTTTTTTTACACCCTCCAGGCCCAAAGTGATTTACTGGGCGCAAAGTATGCCCATGGGCGCAAAATTGCACTTTGTGTCCTTGGTAAGAAAAACATCATACGCAACTCAGGCACCAACCTACAACAAGCGTACCCTTCGGGCGCTCATGTTTGTACTTTGTGCCCTAGTAACGTTATGTACCATTTTTAAATTTATTAATTATCATCGCATTCAACAAATAAAACTGTAGACGGTTCTGATCTATTTTCTGTCATAGTAAGGATCGGCTCATAAGAAGAACAATATGTAGTGTATACATTCAACTGAATATTGTCTAAATATCTAAGAAATAAGGCATCAATAGTAGTACTATATTTCGTGATTGATTGTTTGGGATCATCCCATAATTATTTAATAAAATTAATCTTTCAAAAACTATTTGGGATTTGGGTCAATACAATTGAAAAAAACCAAGAAAGTTGAAAATTATGGTCAAATTCTAATACTTAAAAAAAATTCTGTTAACGAAGAAGATAATTTTCCAAAAATAATAAAACATAATTTTAATTTTAATATTTATTTATTGTCTTCTTCCAGCTAAAATAAAAAATTAACAAAAGCAATAAAAAAAAGCTCACCTGTAGATGTACAATAATGATAGCGAAAGCAACAAAAGACAATTTATGGCTCTCTCTATTTCACTTACTCTTACAAATACTGCTAAAATGCCTTTTTTTAATTTTTTTCTTAACATTTTACGCTTGTCAAAAAAGAGCAAGAGTACTTGTCAATAGAAAATTTTTCGCCTTACATGCTGGTGTTTTTATTTTTTCCGTATCTCCAATTGTTAACAAGATACAAGCAAAATGAATTTTAAAACAAAATTTTAACATTATCTAATCACTTAAAAATAATTTTAAATGTTTTACTTGCAATCAGCAGGCTTAATTACATAAAATATAAGAAGCGCCTAACTATTTATTGATCAATTTTTTGATTCAGCAGTTTGTCGTTTGGTATTCAATATAAGAAATAAAAACACAGACCAGATCGGCGTACTACATAGCATAATTGATAAGATCCCTGACTGCCAATACAAAGTTTAGGGGCTCGATTCTTAGAGTCAGAAAAATTTAAATATGTTTTTTAACATTTATATTTGTATAATACTTGTACATGTAATGTAAGGTGTTATATGTATATGTATATAGATTATATATTCTCTATATGAATAGATGTGTTACAACTCTTCATTAAAAGAGTAAGATATCTGTATTATATATACGTATAAAAATATAGTGCTAGCAATAAGTTGCATGGTTAGAAGTACTTGTGTTCTCACTTATTGATTTAGAGGTTAATTGACCTATTTTAATTTTGTTAAATTAAACCGGTAAAAAACATAAATTTAGTCAGGGTGAGCTTAGGAAATGTAAGATCATACAACTATACTTTTTAAACCCTCTGCGCGTTTAGTGCGCTGACTCTCCATTACCAGATCATAGTTAAGTTCAAAAATTTATTTGATGAGCTAACCTTTCATCAGCTGAAATTTTAGAGCAATATGCAAATGTTAAGAGCTTCATTTATTTACTCGTTTATTAATATAATTACTTTTAATTTAATATAATTACTTCTGTCAGGAAAATAATGCCCTATGTTTATCCTATATAATTTCAAACACGTGGCTCACCACATGCATATCTTCTCGTAATACTACAAGCTGACAATAAAACTATTTAACCTAAACATGTTAATAAAATTGCATCAGCAAAAATACTTTCGAACAATAAGAAACTTGCCAAATTGGCTCTTAAACACATACTTCACGCTCCTCACACTAAAGAAAAATCATGTTGAAATATATTCACCAATAAACGTATCAAAATTTTTTCTCAACCATTTGCTGACATAACATCGTTAAAAAAATGGTTATCTAGAATATATCAGAACAAATAATCATTTAGATAGTCACGTATATAAGACTAATAATAAACATAAAATAACAGTTGATCATGGTTCTACCGTATAATAAAATTTTGTTTAAAAAAATACAGATGCCACATGAACGTCGAATATTATGCATCTATTCAAAGCATAAAATACGTATACTACATTCGTAAAGGTAGTGATAGAGCTTTTCTTGAAATTAGAGATTGGGTGATTCTGATGTTGAAATTCTAGATAAAATTAAAAATTATGTTGATGGTATACATTTCAGTTCCATGCAAGTAGCATGGAGATGACAAGAATATCACGTTTGTGGTCACGTATGAGTCACAAAGTTGTAAATCTTGCTGTGCACCTAAGAAATAAACAAAAATTCATTTTCAAAGAAAATAAAATCAAAAAGATAATAAAGAAATGGCAAACGCATCTAACAGCTTGGTTTAAGTTAAATGAAAGTAATAATTTTGCAACATCTGTGAAGTATCTTAATATCCCAGAGAACTACATTTCTAATAATCAAATAAAAATTTTGGTAAGAAGAAAAAGGAAAATAAAAAAGACTGCAGTAGAAAGATTAAACATAGTATTATAAAATATTATAAGCAAATTTTTTTTTTTATTAATATTAAATGAAAAAATGAAGCAACTTCATTTAAAAATTTGAAAACATATAAAGCTACGAAATATAAAACATTAAAAGATACTACGATTGCCATGGGCTTAACTAAGTATGATTTACTGATTGATGATATTTTCCAAGAAGCTAATATTTGCATGCTTCCTCATCAACTAACAAAATTTTTTGCATGGTTTTTAATATCAGAGCGTATACAAACAAGATAATGAAATTCGGAAAAGGTATGACAAAATTTTTTTGTGAAAATTCCATTCATAATAAGGAAAATCATGCCTTTCCGCGCATGAAGGAAATTTTCGGACCTAAAGATAAATCATGTAAATCATTCAATTTACCTATACCGTTTAAAATTGACCTACATAACAATGATGACGCAGAGAAAGTTGCATTCTGCAAACACATGCACGATATTTTTAAAATTGTGTATAAAATTATTAAGAAGATTTATTTTATAGATGGTCCTGAAGGATCAGAGAAAACCCTTTTTATATAAAACATATTGTTACTTGATATCACAAAGAAAAAGAATGTATGTTTAAATATCAAGTAAAAATTACCAATTCTCATTAAGTATGTTATCCTGAGTTGTCTTAACCAATACACTATATTTTTAAATAAAAAAATTTTAAATCTAATGAAAGGAAATACGCGAATTTATTATAGCATGGATCATGCCACGTACAAAGGTGTCAATAAATGGGATGAAAACAAATACATAAATTTCCCTATGGAAATATTGAACAATTTCAAGAATGTTTGCCACCGCATAAACTAAATTTGAAAGTTAGAGCAATAGTTATATTAGTAAGAAATTTGTGTATAGCAGACGGTTTGTGCAACGGCAGACAAAAGAAGATTAGAAAATTTGTTATGTACAATATTAAAGCTGAAATTACTACAGGAGAGAAACAAGGAAATAGAGTTTTTATACCAAAAATCACTTTAAATAAAGATAATACCTTGTCGTTACCTTTCATACTTGACAGAAAGCAATTTCTTTTTTCTTAATATTCACTGAAAAAATTAGCAAATCTAAAGGGGACAGTTTCGATGAAGTTTGTAAAACTAAAGAAGAAATATTTATGCAAATTAAACGTAAAAACAATTCGGAGTCAGAATATGTCGTTTGGGAAAAATGTTGTTTTTAATTAAGAGAAAATACACTGAAAAAAAAAAGAAAAATTAACGAATGGGAAATTGTCACATAAATTAAAACAACAGTATTTAGTAGTAGCAAGTGACATGATATGTTTATAGTTTACTATGTTACAATTTTGTTAGAAATTATTGAGGTTTAAATTTTAGTTTAGGATAACGTTTCATAACATTTTTCTAAATAAGATTCTTTTTTTTAAGTTTTTTAGCAAAATTGGTTTATTTTCATGATTACTTCGTAAACATCTTGAAAATCAATAGTATAAGGAAATCAAATGTTGAGATTCTGTTTTAATAATTTTATCTAATAAAATTTAGAGTTGTGTATGAAATAATGGCTTGCACGTATTTAACAGTTGTTTTTTAATTCGTATGCATAAAAAGTATAGGTTTCAGAAAGACAGGTTTTTTGAAGAAGAAAAAACTGTAAGCCAATACTTAAAAGTATGAATAAACTATTATTCAGTTACTATATCTATTAATGATTTTTTTTTTTTTTTCAATGGAACGTTGGGTAGTTATGTCTCTTTATGGTTTTATAAGGCTATTGGCGATGATTACCACAGTTTCTATTATTTTTTTTTTTATTGAGTTTAATAAATATTTGTAATCATATCATGTCATACGATTAAACGTAATTATATGAAGCTTAATGTGAGAACGAAATACTACAAACAAAAAAAAGTCAACGTGACTCAGATTTTATTCATCAGCATTAATATTAATATAAAGTGAAAACTATATTTGATGTTTTTTTTACTTGTTGTTACTAAGTATAAAATTGATTTATTTGCCTCCTGAGTGGTGTGGAAAAAATAGATAACTATTTATAACTAAAAGCTCGTTTACCTTATGTTGTAGGAGCTGCCACTTGTGATTGCTAGTTACGGCTAGTTTCAGCTCGTGTACGGCTTAAGTGTACAATAGCCTATCGATTTACTATAGGCTGAGCTGCTACAAATCTGTAGAATTATCTTGAATATCCAGCACCACCTGAAACCGCCCAGATAAACACCAGTGGAACCACCTAATAGCGTCAGCAGAGGAGCCTATACCAACCATGGTACGCAAGAGAGAGAGAGAGAGAGAAAAAGACAGAACGCGAATGAGAGGGGATGCCGCAATCGTGGGGTGACCAGTAACAAAGGAGTGGACCAGACTTTTTGTTGCATATTTCCCCTCACGTGGCTATTCACTACCTGCCATTGGATGTTTCACATCACAAAATTCTTATACTTACTTGTATCTTGGGCAGAATCAAGGCCAAAATATTTAGTTTATGACCCAACAGCTTAAAAAAGTAAAAAGTAGATAACATGCTTTCACTTATTTGCAGCAACTTTGGAAAAATTTCTGATTCTGTAGGTTTATCATAAAATCACCTGTGCACATAATTATCAAGAATAAAAAATAACTGTAAATATCAGGAATCAAAGTTCCCATAGCTGGTGAAAAAAAAATTTTTAATAAATGTTAAAAGTTTTTCTTGGTTACAGCTGTTTCTGTTTGATAAACTTCTAATTTGTGAGATTTTATTATATCACTAACGCCACCCTTGTATATTTTCTATTAGTCTAAGTATATAAATTAAAGATTAAAAAGAATTTTAGTTTCATACAACAATGAGTTTGAACTTTAAAATACAACAGAATTACTCCTATCGAGTGAAAACATGACAAAATATTTTTTGATACGTAAAGAGAGTACGTACAGTTCATTTTTGATAACACGTTTTTTTTTTAAAAAGAAATTTTTTTAAGAGACATTTGAGATTCTGATGTAATTTCTCATCTCTCCTGTATATAGTGACTTCTAATGTGATCAAGAAAGATCTTGAGTCTGATTGCTTGAATAATTTAAAAGATAATTTAAACATTCAACTTCTGTTCCTTTATCAGTATGTGGACGATACCATCATATGCTTTTAATCTGAGCAAATAGGCCCCGTTATATATGCATTTGATAATAACAGATGAAATTTAAATTTTATGCATGAACTTTCATCATAAAAGAAAACCAATTTTTTAGAGGATAGCATTATAATCAAGGATCAAAAAATTATGACAAACTGGTTCTCCAAACCATCATCTTCTGGTCATTATTAAAATTTTGACTCTAACCATCCCATAAGATTACAGAGAAACGTTGTGTTAACCTCATTTCGTGAAGCTATTTTCTTGTGTTATTATAAGTATCGCTACTTAAACTGAAACCTCCTGCAAAATTTAAATTTTCAAAAATTTCATTCTCTCGCATTATTTAAAAAATTAATAAAATCAGTAGCAATGAGGAAATGGCCTCCACACTCGAAATGCTGTCACTTATGAAGAGTATAAATTTAAGACTTTTCCAAATTTGTTTGTTCTCTGGAGACGTATATACACAAACGGAGAAGAGAAACTCGTCAAAGGACAATCAACTGGGTTGCAGAGACACAGCAGCGTCTACGGGAAAGGACGAAAAAATGCGTACACGACTATTAAAACAGTAGTGACTGTATAAAATTCTTGATAAAGGCTGCCTGCAAGGCTTTATCGTTGGCTCAGACTTTTAGAATATGTGTCTCGATAAACTACTAACACAGCTTGAAGAGTAAGGCTTTTTCGTAGTAGCGTGTGCAGACGACATACAGTATTAGTAAAAGAAAACAGCCAGAGATACATTAAAAAAAAAGGACGTAGAGCCACTATCATCATCTGTATTTACTATAAATCTCACGAACTTCTGTTATTAAAAACTAAAACATAAGCGATAGTGTTAAAGGATACAAATATTTCTGGCTTGCATCCTTTAACATTTTCGTTTATGTTTTAGTTTTTCATAACAGAAGTTCTTGAGTTTTGACTTAATGTAGAATCCTTTAAACAGGCAAGGGAGGAAAAAGACAACTAATAATTAAATTAGAGAATAAAAACGTCAAAAACTCTAGAGAAAAGAGTTTTCTTGGCGCTAACACAGGGAAAGGAACAAAGATAGCTGGATACGTGAGTGTAGTATAAACAAAAGCAACAAAAATGTTTAGAAATAGAGAAAGCCTGAGTACGGCAGACTGTGGCTTAAATAACAGCACTACCTGGGCCTTCTATAAGACGGTCTCCATCGTAATATTCTTTATGCTGTTAGAGCATGGGGTGACCTCCTCCACGTGAAAACCAAACAAAAGTTGGAGAAAATGTAGAGAATAGCTCTGGTATCCATGAAAAAGGCTCATAGAAAAATGTCAACCGCAACACTCCAAGTGCTCTTTGGAGAACAACCTGTAGACCTAGTTGCCACATACCAACTATACCTGTACAAAGTAAGAAAAAAACAACCTTCCAAGCTGAATAAAAGTATACAATAAACGTAGTGATACAGTAGAAATCAAGCACCAGAAAAATGGGTAAATTATAAGTGGGAGAACAGGTGGTCGCAAGCAGAAAAAGGGTAGATAACAAGTATTCATCAATACGGTCAAGAAAAAAACAGATAACATGGCTCAAACCAGACTACTGCATATCACAGTTTTTTTCATAATAGTGTATACTTTGCTTCGAAGCTATGGAAGCTTGGCTTAATAGATAACCCAATCTGCAAGTATGGCAAAGCGCAAGAAATCCCAAAACACAGTCTTGAATGACTTTAGCCTCTACAATAATGGAAGGCAAGAGCTTGAAAGGGAATGAAGTAGAAGAGGTTACAGAACTAATAAAGACCACAAGCTCCTGAAAGACGAGATTATATGCCGACCTTCAAGACATACTGTGGAAAAGTCCTAAGGAAAAATATAGTAATAAACAAGCTCAAAATCAAACGAAAGCTATAAAGAGAGGACAAAAGCACAGAAGGTGGAATCAATGAAAACAATTACATGGTTCAAGCTGCTTCACAGCTAGTGGCACACCTTTACGCAATTTTCTATTGGCAAAATACGCATCACAACGAACAAAACAAATAGTTATAGTGTTTTCTACTTTAAAAAAACAGTTGTTGCGAATGGCTAAGTTTTTACTTCTTTACCCAACGTAAAAAAAGAGTCTACTCCTCTAGAAATAAGGGGGAGGCATGGTACCTGCAGATGTAATTGATGGTAGAGATCTTCGCAAGCCCATCTTTCATGCACTGCTCTCACTAAATCAGAATATGGATAAACAGCTAAGGCACAGGTATAACAAGTATTACAAAATCAGCTTTGTTTGAGAAACTCTTCATTTATTGAATACAAGGGAAGCGGACCCAGTGACAATGAATAGCGCACTTTTCTGCGTGCTATGCTCTGCTGATATTATTGGTGGACTAGCTGTCTCAAGCGGCTTGCTGGCTGCTGACCGTGTGGCTTGGCTGACAGAGGCGTGTAGCTGGCCAGCTGATGCGTGAACCTGTGTATCAGGAAACGAACTGAACTGGTTCCGGCACAGGCCGTCGATGCCAGCGGCAGCGGCATAACGAAGTGCCGAGACGATCAGGAGGGGGGCCCGACCGACAGTATGTCGTCGAACGAAACAACCTTTATAGTACAAACACAATACATGTCCTTATTCCTTAAGGTTAGGAGGGAAAGAGTGATAGGGGACCGAATCATTACATGACCGAGTCATTCGCTTTACGGGCTGTTTGGGATGTTTAGCACTGGGTCGTAATCTCTCAAGGTAGAGCCTCAGAAGGTCAAGGGAAAAGTATCTGCACGATAATTTCTACACTAACGAGCAGCAGGGCATCTATGGTCCAACATCTAAATCTCCGCACAACTCGAAGGTGCCGCATGCACTGACGAGTCAACGTAGTAGTCACGAGATTTTTAGTGGAGACAACAAAACAACTACTTAAGGTGCTTTTTGTTGTCACATTTTTCCTAATAAGAGTAATTTACATTTCTAAGATGTTTAAAGTAAAGGATTTCACTAATGATTTGACAAGGCTCCGGCCTTGTTGCGAACAACCCCCACCCAAGGTAAAGTGAAGTTGACGTACGTAAGCCGAGTTGATCTAGCTGAGAAATCGTGGATCTCTCAGTCTCCATCTCGACATACGTGAGCCATGCAACCATTTTAAATTAGCTAGTCCTATTAAGTCTCCTTACTTAGATTTATAGGAGTGTGGCAGAAGCGAAGATGGATGCAAATGCTCCAGCTATATATCGCGTGGTCCAAGGATCTCGAATAGGTAGGACTGTATTGGCCAATTTGCAAGAGACTACGGTTTTGAAGCAGCTATGACAGTAACAAATTATAAAGTTTAGTGGCAAGGGAGATGAGAACACTCTGCAAGATCGTCTACTCAGATACTGTCTCTAACCACAGACATACCTGTACACTTGGACGACTTCATTAACTCTATTTTGCAGATTGTTGACACTGAGATGTAATAGTACCTTTGTTCTCAATTGGCTAAGTGTATTAAAGAAATGGACAAATTAATAAGAACATTAAGAATACATCAACTCTTATATCTTGCAATTCAGCGTATTTTTCTGAGTAACGTTGGAATACATTTGCGACAAACTGAGTATCACAGGAGATAAGGCTGTTATGTAAGGCCACTTACTCCAGCAGTGCGTTTCTGAAGCTAATAGTTACGATAACACGACTTCCTTTTACCCTGAAGTCCCTATGAGCTCAACCCTTGGTATCCACAGAAAGGACATCAGCGACGAAGACAGAGGTCAAGACAAAAAACTTAATTGACATACGAGGGACAACAAGGACAGCCTGAGAAGAATTGCCATTGCTCTAGAGAGCTCACAGACACTTGCTTACCACCGAAAGTTGTGACCTCAGAAGCAGTGATATCAACCCGATGGTAGTTGTATAGGCAAAATCGTTAATAATGACGAAACTGGGAAGAAGACTACAATCTTTGAGAAAATATAAGGACAGAGATCACTGCTACTCACCGCAACCCGTTACATCTTGCTAACTACTGTCTCTGCGCTAGAAATATCTTCTCCTATGCTGACCATCGAAAAGGGAGGGAAAAGAAGTAACAAGAAAAAAGACAGCATAAAGGCGATGGGACTATTAACGGCTCATAGGGCTAGCAAGGATATCAGCTTGCCTTCGGAAAAACTCACAAGTATGTCCACAGTGAAATTGATTGAGTGCCCATTTGAGATCTTCATCAGAGGTGAATCTCGTAAAGTGCATCAATTTCACTTGACGCCGGAGGAAGCATTACTAGCTAATGGAAGCCAGAAAAATCCTTAGACGTTTGTTTTACAGCAAATGACTCAGAACCAGAAAAAATTATTAATGTAATCAACAAGCCAATACCAACACCATAGAAAATCTGTGACAGCAAGATAGTAACAGCTCGTCATAGGGACACAGATAGAATTTTGATACAAGGACAGCATTGTATGACAGGATAGGACTCTCGACGAAGCTGAGGAAAAATGTTGGAAGCAGCTCTCCTAGGATTATTACAGTAGTAACGACAGACCTTTTGATGACGCACTTTTCTGTTCTTCTTTCTCCTTTTTTTTTCTGCTCTGTATGATGTTTGAGTCACTATTCGTATGCAAGGAGATTATTGTAGAATATGCTTTGACCGTGAAAAATTTGTATTCTCTTTCTTTTGACGTTTATTTCATCCCCTCATATCTCCGCCACATACAGTATAAAATACCAGGGAAGTAAACATAAGATGTACGTATTTTACGGATTTTGGATCTCTGACGTTTGGCATGATTCGGTTTAAAGTTGCTCTCCTTCCTGACAACTTGTTTACTGCTTGCCTGAGGTAGTTGCAGAACGTAAGATTTCCGTTCAGTGTTGTTCATACGTATTTTACTATACACAAATGTTGTATGTATATATACACGTACGCCTTCATAAGAGCATTGACTCTAGCTCACAACTGATGCCGTAGCCAGCTCACGTTTATCGCTTGCACGTGTATGTGTTAAACAGCTACCTTATAAAATATAAATCATACCGTTTGTATGTAGCACTACTTGATTTTAATAAAACGTCATTTTCGTTGTATAAGTGTAACAATAGGTATTTAAAATTATTTGACATTAAAGTTAAATATCTGGCTATTACATACAATTATACAGTCTCTGCAGACCTGACCACAAATAATAAGAGTTTTTATCTCTCCACTGGTAATAGTAGTTACATTTCCCGATATCACGTGTATTTTATTCATAACATTTTCTTCTTTTATTGTTACTCCTACTACGATTATTTGTATTATCAGGGACTTTTCTAAGATTTGTTTAATGCTTACTTAAGTTTCTTTAAAGAATATTGTAGATATCAACTATCAAGTTATATTTGTAGAGAAAAAGTAAACGAAAATTCTTTAAGTTAAAAAATCATTCACTGTCAGTCTATAATGTTGCATACGTAGACAATATAGTCAATAATTTTCATAATTTTTTTCTACTTATTTGATATATTACTTTTTAGAAAAAGACTTAGAGTGGATTTTTAGAAGATAAAGCTCATGAGGTCTTTTAAACTAGATAGTTCGTAACCCTACAGGCTAAAATATTGCTACCTGTATTATGACAAAAAGAAAAAAATACATAAAGATAAATACGTTTTTCAAAGCAAATTAAGTTTAACCATAGATATACATTATTTTATTCTATATTGTAAAATTTTAGTTATAAAAACGTAATTATTATTTGATTTAACTGTTAAACAAAAACGAACTAAGAAGTCTAATTCTAAATATTACTTTCAAGTGATTCCACAAGTAACAAAGACTTGCACGAATTTCAGATAATTTTTAAATAAAAAAATAGATTTAAAAATCACATTGTTTTTCTCATGATTTTTATTAATTTGCAGGATACTATAAAGGAAATTGTTAAAATTGGTGGAAATATTGAATTTGGGGGAAAAAGAATTAATAGAAAGGGATTCTATGTACAGCCAACCATAGTGTCTGGATTAGAGCCAGATGCAGAAGTAGTTCAAAGAGAGACATTTGCACCTATCGTTTATGTGTTTAACGTCAATTCATTAGAAGAAGCAATAGCGATAAATAATAATGTTGAACAAGGCCTTAGTAGTTCTCTTTTTACAGAAAATGTGACAGACTTATTTAAGGTACGCTCATCAACTTATAAATATCGTTTATCCTATATAAATAAGAAATTATGATATTTCTGCTAAAAAGAAACAACTGTCAGTTATACATTATCTTATCTTCTTTTATACATATCTACAGACTCCTCTCACTTGCTTCTTTATCATCAAATAATATTGAAATCCAAACTAGCAAGCTTGCATTTCAATATGATCTTCTTTTGAATGGACTATAAATTATTGTTTAACGTTTGAGTTAAATATTTAAACCATTAAGGTTTACTATAACACAAAAAGTCAATAAATGTCAATAGTTTAAATTCTTACTTTAGTGATTCAAGAGTATAACAACGTACTATTTCACAATAACCGTTATTTTTTACTACAAAAATAGATAAACTAGGCCCATACCAGCAAACGTTCAATCCAACACAAAACCTCAATCTCTTTCCACGCGAGCAACCGTACGTAGACAGCCAGGGCTCTACACGAAGTGCTAAGGGTTACACACAGCTTCCATCTCTCTGATTAGCCCGTAGTAAAGAGTGGTGTCTTGTATGTGGGTGAATCTTTGACAAACCAAATACCTTTCTGACCATCACATTTTTCTTTGCCTGAAAATTTTTTTATGGGTTCTACGTTAAAAAAGTACTTACTCAATTTTTCTTCTTTTTTTTTTTTTTAAGCAAAGGGAGTTAAAAATTTGAAAGTTTCATTTTTTTGCCTTGGAGCCTCATTTTTAAACGCTCATCAATTTAGTTCTTTTCAAACTAGAGTGAATTTTTTTCATTTGAAAGATGATAAAGTAAGTCTTAGGAAAAAATTTTTAGCAACTCAATTAACAAACAATTTCATATTGTTATCACCAATTTAAACGTTTAAATCAATTTCAAACTATGGTCCCTAAAATTTAAAGAATGTTTAATACAACCATCATATCCTACATTAAATTTTCTATAAATTAATGTTTTTAGTTAATGAAGAAATAATTATTACTGTGAGAGGTACATTAATTTATGTAGCATAGCACGTCATAACGGTGCCCAGACATCTCTGCACGCCTCTTCTCCAGACCTTCCATCGTTTTACTCAATAATATTAATGGTGAAGGGTTTTGGGTGAGGAAACAAGGAGACAACCAAACAGATTTTAATTTATAACTTGATTTATTTAACTGACTTTACATAGACTAACTGACGACCGACTATAACTGACTTTCTAAATGTACAGACTTATAAAATGCAAAGGAGAGCTAAATGTTACGTGTGCACTTGACTACGGTCAAATCAGAACTGGACGCACACCTGACTGTCGCTGTACGTGCCTCTCCTCTAACACAAACATACATACGCTCGAGCAGACGCGCATACCTACAGCCCATCAATATAGTCGTGCACTTCAACACTTCCTCCAGACATAAGATAGCTAAAGAGTTATAAGAATACAGAAATAAATATAATTTTGAGCCTCACAGTAGTAATATTTTATTATCGATTTTCGTGGCGCTGGTAACAAGGGTCGAACAGGCCAGAGATCATGGTCATCCGATGAGCACCTTACTTCTTGTCTGAAACAAAATGTATCATATTAATCATTTATTTTGGTTACAGACTTTATTAAGAATATGGTTTCTAAATTTTTCGTGGAGCTCGATAGGCAAGGGTTTTATCAAAATGTCTGCCGTTCGTCTTTTAGTTTTATTTACTCGGTCACAAGTAACACATTTCTTGATATAATGATCATAAATTTCTGTCATATATCTTAATTTCTTACTTCCACTTATTTTTGAATTCAGTTCCGCTGCCTTGTTGTCACACCATAGGTCAGCCGGACCATAAATTTTGTTTAGGATTATTTTAAGAGAGTTGTCCACTGCCATCAATTCTCTACATAATTAATTCAGTGCCACGTATTTATTTGATGTTGACTAAGTACATAAACTGCATAGCTAATGTCAGGATGTACAGTATTAGCTATATATAACAAACTGCCGACAGTATCCTGGTAAGGAACATTTTGTGTCCATTTTGTCTATTGTATGTTACTCTGCCTTTCAGATTGTTCTCTCTGTTTTCTTTTTTGCTCTAGCACATGGCCAGTGAATATAGGAGTTCTTACGGGTTTTGAGTTTTCGAGCCCAAATTTAGTCAGAATTTTGTCTATATAACTTATCTGGGTCAGAGTTAAAACCTGTCTCTCTCTTTCTCTTCTAACTTTAATACCCAGAAAAGACTCTACTTTGCCGAGATCCGGCATTTCAAATTCACTTTGTAAAGCTTGTGAGGTGATTAACGTACTGAGATAANTGATGATGATGAGGATGATGATGATGAGGATGATGATGATGATGATAATGATAAAGATGAATTAGATAATATAAATGGTGATATAAATAATAAAAATTATAATAATGTTGACGATAAACATAATAATGCTTTGAAATATATTTACAATAGAGATAGTTATCGTGATAAAACTGCTATTATTACAAATCAAAAGACTTATAAGACTAAGTTTACCATTTATAATGTCATAGATAGTTATAGATTTAGTGATAATTATGACGATAAAACTAATCATGTTGATAATCGTGATTACAACGATTGTGATGGTGCTGATGGTTATGTAAATAAAGACAATAATGATGATGGTATTAACAATAATAAAGACATATATGACCCTTAGGCTGAGGCAGTCAGTCTATGGGGCACGTACTCTTCGGGTGGCGGATGAAAGCAAGCTTTTCATGGGTGTTTGGCTTCGAGGCGCTGCGGCGTTTGGAGTTTGTACCCGCGGGTTGTTGGAACGAAATAAAATATTTCTCGTGGACTAAAACGCCAAGAAAAAGAACTCGTGCAAAATCAATCGTAAAAATGTCTGCCGTCTGTTCTTTGGTACTCAACTACTTTAAATTTAGTCTGCCATAAGTCATACATTCTTTGACATAGTTTTTGTTAATTTCTGTCATATGCCTCAATTTCCCGCCCGCTTTCACTTATTTTTAAATTTCATTTCGCTGCCTTATTATCATACCATAGCTCATCTGGACAAAAGGTTTTGTTAAGGATGATTTTGAGACCATTGTCTACTGCCATCAATTATCTACATGCTTCACTTAGTGCCACGCATTTGGCCTGATATGTTGACAATGCTACGTAGGTCTGCTTGTGAGTTCTCTAGGCTGCAGCGTCTCCAAAGAGTTTAAAGACATACCCACTCGTAGTCAGAGAGCCTTTGCAGTCACCAAAACTGGCATCCGAAAAGGCTTCTAAGTTGTCCTGCCTTCCTAAGAACTTTAGCCCAAAAGATTTAGTGCCTGACAAGTACCGGATCACTCTTTTTACCATGTTCCAATCTTCATCAGTTGGATTTAGCTGATGTCGACTGAGTAAATTTACAGCATAGCTTATGTCTGGACGTACAGTGTTAGACACGTATAATAGACAGCCCACAGCCTCTCGGTAGAGAACATTTTCTGTCAATTTTGTCTCCTTTAAATCATCCAGCCTTTCAGATTGTTCTCTTTGTTTCCTTTGTTGTTTCAACACATGTCCAGTGACCATGAGAGTTTTTACAGGTTTTGGATTTTTAAATCCAAATTTAGCCAAAATTCTATTTATATAATCAGTCTGAGTCAAGGTTAGCACCTGCCTCTCCCTGTCTCTTCTGACTTCGATACCTAGAAAAGCTTCTACTTCACCGAGATCCGTCATCTCAAATTCGCTTAGCTGACTTTCTTTAGCAAACTTTAACCGATTTGGATCATTACTTGCAATAATCATATCATCAACATATATAACTAAAATTAGAATTTTGTCTGCCTCGTGCTAAGTAAACAGGCATGATTCTAAAATATGTGACTTCAAACTTATTTTAATAGCTGCTTCTGAAAATCTTTCATGCCATTTTTTAGGACTGACCTTTAGCCCGTTCAAGGCTCTTTGCAGCTTGCAGACTTTATTCTGACGTTCTTGATCTGTGCAGTTCAAACCTTCTGATATCTCCATATATATTTCATCATCAAGAGTACCATTCAAGAAAGCTGTTTTTACGTCTAGCTGGCATGTGTTCAGATTTAATTTATTTACCAGAGCTAGAACCGTTCTGATCAAGGTCAGTCTCGACACCGGGGCATAAGTTTCTGTCAAATCGTATTTATTTTTGTCTTTGAATCCTCGAATTACCAGCCGTGCCTTGTATTTTTTCTGCCCTTGAGTGTCGATCTTTTTCTTAACTACCCAGCGGGAGTCAATTATATTTGGGCGTCTGCCGTTTATAAGCCCCACAGGTCTGTCTGTAAGAATCCATACATCATTTTTCGCCATTGAATCAAGCTCATCTTGTATCGCTCCAATCCAGCCTTCCCAATCTGCTGCCTTTATTGCTTCTTTGTATGAAGATGGGTCTTCATTTATTTCAGCCAGAAGCAAGAAGTGAGTGAGATCTTCTGCAGACGTACCTTTATCTGCCATATCTGTATCATATTTTTTAAAAGTTAGATTTTTTATGAGGTCGTCAGCAATAGCCAAACCCGCAAAACTGACATCTATAACTGGATTTTTACACTTTAGGTTCGTATCTGCCATGTTTGCTTCTAACTCTGTTGACTTTTTCGGCCTTCCTGATTTTCTTCGTACGACTGGAGGCTCTCCCTCCGATGTTGTCATCTCTTCCCTCTCTTTCTCGAAGATCAAAAACCACTATTCTAGTTTTATATCTACTGTCACGTATAATAGATGAGCAGACCCATGTCAGCAAATTTAAGTAAAGAGAGTAAATTCCTGACCAAGTCCCAAGCACAAACTACTCCGTTCAACTCAACCTCTTTGTTTCTATTTTTAAGTACCATTCCTCTCACTCCCTTCATTTTCAAATCTGCAGATGAGTCTGAATTCGCACATTTAAATTTTCCAATTTTCCTTCTGTCAAGGTTTTCAAATAATTTCTCCGACTTAGTAAAATGGTCGGTCGCTCCCGAATCGGCGATGAATTTAATTTTATCTGTCTCGTCTGATTCTTAATTGTTTACCCAATCTGCAGAGCTTAGAAACAAAGTTTTGAGAGGCTCGATCAACGTCAGAGACTCACCTTTATTTGAAACCGACGTGGTTTGTTTTCCCTCAGTATTTCGGTTCTGATCAGAAAGTTTCTGTCTTTTGGAGTCTCTTTCATCTCTGACGTTGCTAGAGTTTCTTTTCTGCCCAAAAACCCGGGAGTTTTAGCGGCCCCGGCCACCACCACGGCCACGGCCGCGGCCAGCCCGATTCCCTCGGCTTCCTCGCCCCTGCCTTTTAAAATCGCATGAATCTGACTTAAATTGCTCACCACATCTTGGGCTGCACTTCTTGTGGACTGGTATGTCGTTTACAAAAGTGCCACAGGTATAGCACTTTTTGAGCTCAGTTCCAGCCTTCGGGCATTGGTTGGCCATATGATCCCAGTTGTCACAGTTAAAACACCGAAGCCGATCCTAGGGCCAAGAAGCTGCCAACGCCGCCCTCGTGGGTCAGCCTCCGGTTGCTTCTGCCAGGCCTTCAGACTCAACCTTTAACATGCATGACATAAGATTTTCGTACATCACACTCTTTCCGTCTTTGCTTTGCATTTGAAGGGTGGAATCTGTCACCTATACGCTAGGTACCACTCCAACCACAGCATTATAAAAAGCATTTCTCTTTTCTTCTTCAGAAAAGGGACCAGACGTACTTATAACCTCATAGTTTCTCACCAATTCTTCAAACGTTTCAATAAATTTAGATACCGATTCTTTCCCTTTATTAAATTTGATTTCGTGCAACTTTCTCCGGATCCCGGCCGTAGTAATAGGTGTTTCTCCCCTTTTAAAATCTTTCAGACTTTCTAAAATTTCAATTGGGTCTTGCAATCGCAATATTCTGAGATGATATCTCTCAGCTACTCTGTTTAATAGTAGATCCCGGACTTTTATCTTATCATCACGAACGGCGTCTTCACTTATTGACTCTAAGTTTTTAATCGAAGGATCAATAACATGCAGTAGTCCCTTTGACCGGAGCTCTGACTTTAATTTATCGTAAAAGACTTCAAATTTAACCTCTTTAGTTAGGATGTAATTAAAAAAATTTAGAGATTCACACCCAAGTCTTGTATTTATTGAGTTTGAAATGGTTGTAGCAATAAGTTCCACGCCACTTTTAGATATGCTATCTGCCTTTGTTTCATCAAAGAAATTTTCAAGTTTTTCTTTTATGCTTACTTGGTTTCTTCCAGGTCTTGGCGTGGAGTACAAGGAAGGTCCGGGGTTACCCAGTGCCTCGAGTCTCACCAGCCTTTCATTCCACCTTCTCAGCCTTTGATCAAAATTTTGCTGGACCGAGTAGAACTCCTCCCTTGCCCGCTCTGCTTCCTGCCTTTCCTCTTCAGCCTGCTTCCTTTCCTCTACCGCCTTCCTTCTTTCCTCTGCCGTCTTCCTATTTTCTTTTTCTTGCCTTTTCAACATACGGTCGAATTCGGCCATCAGGTTTTTCAGCCTTTGCGTTTGATTGCTTTCTGCAATTTTTGAGAATTTATTTTAATCTGACGTTGACTGCCGTTCAAGTACTGTCTTTAACCATTTATATTTATTTGGCACCGTTTCTATTTTTTTTTATACTTATTCGCGGGGTTTTGCTTGTGCTTAGTTTGAAAACGGTTTCTGCTCGTTTTTCCGACGTATTCTCAATGCCTGCCTGTCAGTCTAACTTAAATTTCTCGTCAAGTTTTTTGCCATTACCGATGGCATTTAGAGCATCAGTTTCAGACGTTTTATAAACTGACTTAATCTCGTCAACTGTCTTATTCACATCGTTCGACTTTACAAATAACCCGGGTTCATTTTGAGCAGAATTTACATTTTCGAAATCTTCCTTAAAAAGATCTCCTGGTAGTGTTAGTTTTCCACCCTTAAGGTCGAGAAAATTCAGCAAGTACAAAATGTCGTTTTCAATCAGGAATTCTAATACATAACAAATATCAGGAATCTTTAGAGAGCTAACCTTGACCGACTGAACACAAGTTGTTTCTAGTCACTCGGCCCGGTGCACATAAAAACACAAAGCACTATTGTGTGCTTGGCACCTACACAGTCCTGCGTAGCCGAACACAAGCCTCACGTGACTGTGCACGTCACAGCGAAAAATTTAAGAATATATATTACACACCTTCGACTTTTATAATATCGCTCCCAACACGGGCCCTGATTCAGCTTTCGTCCGCCGATAACACTACTTCCGAGTCTCGTACATTTGGCCCTACGCGCAGACAAATGCCGTGACAAGCTCTTGATAGAGCATCGAAAGTCCGCTCATCTAAAAGAAATTTGCTGCCTTTTGTACGAAAAATATTTAACGGACTATCTCTCATTTTCATTTTAATAAGGTATCTGCCTTTGTTGTATCGATCCCAGAGTGTTTACGTATCACCCTTACTGCCTTTGTTTACGCCGAAAACAAAACACCGACCGAGCACGCACACAGATACTACGCCAGAAACCGAGAGAGAGAATTATTATTGGTTAGAAATCACGCACCGTTGTACATTGCGAGCCAGAGCATGTGGTCTCCTATTAGTAAGACAGAGACCGAACACTTTCTCTCTGCTCGTTACCTCCCCCTTTCTTTTTCCCGCACATTCAAAAACAACCGAGCACGCGCCTGCGGCGCTTTTGTCATCGCGTGCGAGTAGACAGTCTTATTTTTCCGAGTTCTTCTAGGAACTCACTGACCTTATCTTGTTTTTGGCTGTCTCTCGCCGTAGAATTGTCTCCGAGATTCGATACAACACACTTAATAATATTGCTATCACTTACCGACATTTTGCACCTCAAGCTGAGCTGTGCTTGTCGCCTCGGGAGATCCTGGTGGTAACATCATCGCCGTGGCCTCATCCTCAGTCCCGGTCACCGTGAGCTCCTCCTCGACACAATGTAGATGAAACCTTTTTTATCGAGTTCGATTTGTGGTTGTTCATCAGATTGATAGAAGTTTATTTTACTGTTAATAATATCCACTTATTAAGATGGGTGGCTTTTGGGACTTGGAGTGCCTAATATTTCTTTATTTTTAGCAGTATTTTTTGCAACAGTTATTATATGGTAAGTAGCTGTGGGAAAGTTTACCTGGATTTTCTGATAAGACCAGTGCCTGAAAACAGTTAAAATTTTTAATTTATGACATTGGTCTGTACTAGTGTTAGAACTTTCTTGTAAGGTTCTTATAATTGCGACATCTGCATTAACTTTACTAAGATCATCTGGATCATCGATGTTTGCATGAAAAGGTTTCTTTTTAATTGTTTTAATAATTTTTAAAACTTTTTCCTCAGAATAACGTTTTTATTTCAATTTAATTTTTCGAATAGGTAATGATCCCAAAAAATGCAAAGTTTCATTCAAATAATCAGCACTGTCATTCAATAACTTTTGGTTTTTGCCTGAAGATCCTAAAGTTCGATTACTACTTAATTGTCCATCAGATGCTTCGTTAGATGACTCTAGTTCATCTTCTTGCTGTAGAGAATAAAACATGATTATAAGCATCCAAAATTGATTAAATATTATGTATACTCTCTTTAGATTTCATGCCATATAATTATTACTGTTTCAGCTTTAGCCACATCTTCATTTTTTAAATACTTTTTGAGATGCACTGACGACGAGAATCGAAAATTCTTTGTTGTTAAGCTTCAGCAGTCTTTCGTACATTAAGTTGACGTAGTTAATCTGTAGTAACTTTTTGTAATCGCGACGCTTTACTTGAGTGACCTCTCAGATTCAAAGGGTTGAAACATCTGTCAGTGCGAACAATCGTGCTTATTGTTTTAGGCATCGTGCTGGTATTCAACTTTTCCGGCGCACGCGCGTGCTCGTGTATGTCAGCCCAAAAAATCGAGACCATTTGTTGCTTTTCTAAAATATACACACCTAAGATCGTTTTGTAACCTATAAATTTAGACATGTTAGTCAAGATGAGACAAAAAACCCCAAGCAGGTTTCACAAAAGTTTTTATCAACTACCAAACAGAGATCAGAAAAACTATAAATTTAAAAAAAATTGACTAACCAATCCTAATAATAGCTTTCACATGAAACTTCTAATGCTTTTACAGAGAAAAAAGATTGTTACTCTAATGATGTACTACATACACTGGAAGTTGCAGGCCAACATGCCAGCTATGGTGACCAGTATATCTTTGACACGTGTTGCCATGTATAGTTTATTCGTGATGAAAATTTACCAAATTTACAAGTTCAAACCAATAATGAAACGAAAAAATAAACTTATAGTTTAATAACCATTTGTTGAAGTGCACGACTATATCGATAGTCTGTAGGTATGCGCGTCTGCGCGAGCGTATGTATGTTTGTGTTAGAGGAGAGGCACGTACAGCGACAGTCAGGTGTGCGTCCAGTTCTGATTTGACCGTAGTCAAGTGCTCACGTAACATTTAGCTCTCCTTTGCATTTTATAAGTCTGTACATTTAGAAAGTCAGTTATAGTCGGTCGTCAGTTAGTCTTTGTAAAGTCAGTTAAATAAATCAAGTTATAAATTAAAATCTGTTTGGTCATCTCCTCATTTCTTCATCCAAAACCCTTCAGGTTACGGGCTCCAGCACGCTTCACCGCGCTTTTTTTTTTGTGCGTTTTACTTTTTCGTGTCCCCGGGTAAAATATAGTGAACAGGAAACCAGCTATGGCGGAGGAGAAGAGCAAGGAGATCGCGTCTTCAGTCAAGAAGAAGCTCACGGTGACCCGAGGACACGAAAAAGTAAAACGCACAAAAAAAAAAGCGCGGTGAAGCGTGCTGGAGCCCGTAACCTGAAGGGTTTTGGATGAAGAAATGAGGAGATGACCAAACAGATTTTAATTTATAACTTGATTTATTTAACTGACTTTACAAAGACTAACTGACGACCGACTATAACTGACTTTCTAAATGTACAGACTTATAAAATGCAAAGGAGAGCTAAATGTTACGTGAGCACTTGACTACGGTCAAATCAGAACTGGACGCACACCTGACTGTCGCTGTACGTGCCTCTCCTCTAACACAAACATACATACGCTCGCGCAGACGCGCATACCTACAGACTATCGATATAGTCGTGCACTTCAACAAATGGTTATTAAACTATAAGTTTATTTTTTCGTTTCATTATTGGTTTGAACTTGTAAATTTGGTAAATTTTCATCACGAATAAACTATACATGGCAACACGTGTCAAAGATATACTGGTCACCATAGCTGGCATGTTGGCCTGCAACTTCCAGTGTATGTAGTACATCATTAGAGTAACAATCTTTTTTCTCTGTAAAAGCATTAGAAGTTTCATGTGAAAGCTATTATTAGGATTGGTTAGTCAATTTTTTTTAAATTTATAGTTTTTCTGATCTCTGTTTGGTAGTTGATAAAAACTTTTGTGAAACCTGCTTGGGGTTTTTTGTCTCATCTTGACTAACATGTCTAAATTTATAGGTTACAAAACGATCTTAGGTGTGTATATTTTAGAAAAGCAACAAATGGTCTCGATTTTTTGGGCTGACATACACGAGCACGCGCGTGCGCCGGAAAAGTTGAATACCAGCACGATGCCTAAAACAATAAGCACGATTGTTCGCACTGACAGATGTTTCAACCCTTTGAATCTGAGAGGTCACTCAAGTAAAGCGTCGCGATTACAAAAAGTTACTACAGATTAACTACGTCAACTTAATGTACGAAAGACTGCTGAAGCTTAACAACAAAGAATTTTCGATTCTCGTCGTCAGTGCATCTCAAAAAGTATTTAAAAAATGAAGATGTGGCTAAAGCTGAAACAGTAATAATTATATGGCATGAAATCTAAAGAGAGTATACATAATATTTAATCAATTTTGGATGCTTATAATCATGTTTTATTCTCTACAGCAAGAAGATGAACTAGAGTCATCTAACGAAGCATCTGATGGACAATTAAGTAGTAATCGAACTTTAGGATCTTCAGGCAAAAACCAAAAGTTATTGAATGACAGTGCTGATTATTTGAATGAAACTTTGCATTTTTTGGGATCATTACCTATTCGAAAAATTAAATTGAAATAAAAACGTTATTCTGAGGAAAAAGTTTTAAAAATTATTAAAACAATTAAAAAGAAACCTTTTCATGCAAACATCGATGATCCAGATGATCTTAGTAAAGTTAATGCAGATGTCGCAATTATAAGAACCTTACAAGAAAGTTCTAACACTAGTACAGACCAATGTCATAAATTAAAAATTTTAACTGTTTTCAGGCACTGGTCTTATCAGAAAATCCAGGTAAACTTTCCCACAGCTACTTACCATATAATAACTGTTGCAAAAAATACTGCTAAAAATAAAGAAATATTAGGCACTCCAAGTCCCAAAAGCCACCCATCTTAATAAGTGGATATTATTAACAGTAAAATAAACTTCTATCAATCTGATGAACAACCACAAATCGAACTCGATAAAAAAGGTTTCATCTACATTGTGTCGAGGAGGAGCTCACGGTGACCGGGACTGAGGATGAGGCCACGGCGATGATGTTACCACCAGGATCTCCCGAGGCGACAAGCACAGCTCAGCTTGAGGTGCAAAATGTCGGTAAGTGATAGCAATATTATTAAGTGTGTTGTATCGAATCTCGGAGACAATTCTACGGCGAGAGACAGCCAAAAACAAGATAAGGTCAGTGAGTTCCTAGAAGAACTCGGAAAAATAAGACTGTCTACTCGCACGCGATGACAAAAGCGCCGCAGGCGCGTGCTCGGTTGTTTTTGAATGTGCGGGAAAAAGAAAGGGGGAGGTAACGAGCAGAGAGAAAGTGTTCGGTCTCTGTCTTACTAATAGGAGACCACATGCTCTGGCTCGCAATGTACAACGGTGCGTGATTTCTAACCAATAATAATTCTCTCTCTCGGTTTCTGGCGTAGTATCTGTGTGCGTGCTCGGTCGGTGTTTTGTTTTCGGCGTAAACAAAGGCAGTAAGGGTGATACGTAAACACTCTGGGATCGATACAACAAAGGCAGATACCTTATTAAAATGAAAATGAGAGATAGTCCGTTAAATATTTTTCGTACAAAAGGCAGCAAATTTCTTTTAGATGAGCGGACTTTCGATGCTCTATCAAGAGCTTGTCACGGCATTTGTCTGCGCGTAGGGCCAAATGTACGAGACTCGGAAGTAGTGTTATCGGCGGACGAAAGCTGAATCAGGGCCCGTGTTGGGAGCGATATTATAAAAGTCGAAGGTGTGTAATATATATTCTTAAATTTTTCGCTGTGACGTGCACAGTCACGTGAGGCTTGTGTTCGGCTACGCAGGACTGTGTAGGTGCCAAGCACACAATAGTGCTTTGTGTTTTTATGTGCACCGGGCCGAGTGACTAGAAACAACTTGTGTTCAGTCGGTCAAGGTTAGCTCTCTAAAGATTCCTGATATTTGTTATGTATTAGAATTCCTGATTGAAAACGACATTTTGTACTTGCTGAATTTTCTCGACCTTAAGGGTGGAAAACTAACACTACCAGGAGATCTTTTTAAGGAAGATTTCGAAAATGTAAATTCTGCTCAAAATGAACCCGGGTTATTTGTAAAGTCGAACGATGTGAATAAGACAGTTGACGAGATTAAGTCAGTTTATAAAACGTCTGAAACTGATGCTCTAAATGCCATCGGTAATGGCAAAAAACTTGACGAGAAATTTAAGTTAGACTGACAGGCAGGCATTGAGAATACGTCGGAAAAACGAGCAGAAACCGTTTTCAAACTAAGCACAAGCAAAACCCCGCGAATAAGTATAAAAAAAAATAGAAACGGTGCCAAATAAATATAAATGGTTAAAGACAGTACTTGAACGGCAGTCAACGTCAGATTAAAATAAATTCTCAAAAATTGCAGAAAGCAATCAAACGCAAAGGCTGAAAAACCTGATGGCCGAATTCGACCGTATGTTGAAAAGGCAAGAAAAAGAAAATAGGAAGACGGCAGAGGAAAGAAGGAAGGCGGTAGAGGAAAGGAAGCAGGCTGAAGAGGAAAGGCAGGAAGCAGAGCGGGCAAGGGAGGAGTTCTACTCGGTCCAGCAAAATTTTGATCAAAGGCTGAGAAGGTGGAATGAAAGGCTGGTGAGACTCGAGGCACTGGGTAACCCCGGACCTTCCTTGTACTCCACGCCAAGACCTGGAAGAAACCAAGTAAGCATAAAAGAAAAACTTGAAAATTTCTTTGATGAAACAAAGGCAGATAGCATATCTAAAAGTGGCGTGGAACTTATTGCTACAACCATTTCAAACTCAATAAATACAAGACTTGGGTGTGAATCTCTAAATTTTTTTAATTACATCCTAACTAAAGAGGTTAAATTTGAAGTCTTTTACGATAAATTAAAGTCAGAGCTCCGGTCAAAGGGACTACTGCATGTTATTGATCCTTCGATTAAAAACTTAGAGTCAATAAGTGAAGACGCCGTTCGTGATGATAAGATAAAAGTCCGGGATCTACTATTAAACAGAGTAGCTGAGAGATATCATCTCAGAATATTGCGATTGCAAGACCCAATTGAAATTTTAGAAAGTCTGAAAGATTTTAAAAGGGGAGAAACACCTATTACTACGGCCGGGATCCGGAGAAAGTTGCACGAAATCAAATTTAATAAAGGGAAAGAATCGGTATCTAAATTTATTGAAACGTTTGAAGAATTGGTGAGAAACTATGAGGTTATAAGTACGTCTGGTCCCTTTTCTGAAGAAGAAAAGAGAAATGCTTTTTATAATGCTGTGGTTGGAGTGGTACCTAGCGTATAGGTGACAGATTCCACCCTTCAAATGCAAAGCAAAGACGGAAAGAGTGTGATGTACGAAAATCTTATGTCATGCATGTTAAAGGTTGAGTCTGAAGGCCTGGCAGAAGCAACCGGAGGCTGACCCACGAGGGCGGCGTTGGCAGCTTCTTGGCCCTAGGATCGGCTTCGGTGTTTTAACTGTGACAACTGGGATCATATGGCCAACCAATGCCCGAAGGCTGGAACTGAGCTCAAAAAGTGCTATACCTGTGGCACTTTTGTAAACGACATACCAGTCCACAAGAAGTGCAGCCCAAGATGTGGTGAGCAATTTAAGTCAGATTCATGCGATTTTAAAAGGCAGGGGCGAGGAAGCCGAGGGAATCGGGCTGGCCGCGGCCGTGGCCGTGGTGGTGGCCGGGGCCGCTAAAACTCCCGGGTTTTTGGGCAGAAAAGAAACTCTAGCAACGTCAGAGATGAAAGAGACTCCAAAAGACAGAAACTTTCTGATCAGAACCGAAATACTGAGGGAAAACAAACCACGTCGGTTTCAAATAAAGGTGAGTCTCTGACGTTGATCGAGCCTCTCAAAACTTTGTTTCTAAGCTCTGCAGATTGGGTAAACAATTAAGAATCAGACGAGACAGATAAAATTAAATTCATCGCCGATTCGGGAGCGACCGACCATTTTACTAAGTCGGAGAAATTATTTGAAAACCTTGACAGAAGGAAAATTGGAAAATTTAAATGTGCGAATTCAGACTCATCTGCAGATTTGAAAATGAAGGGAGTGAGAGGAATGGTACTTAAAAATAGAAACAAAGAGGTTGAGTTGAACGGAGTAGTTTGTGCTTGGGACTTGGTCAGGAATTTACTCTCTTTACTTAAATTTGCTGACATGGGTCTGCTCATCTATTATACGTGACAGTAGATATAAAACTAGAATAGTGGTTTTTGATCTTCGAGAAAGAGAGGGAAGAGATGACAACATCGGAGGGAGAGCCTAAAGGCTTACGANACTTGGTCAGGAATTTACTCTCTTTACTTAAATTTGCTGACATGGGTCTGCTCATCTATTATACGTGACAGTAGATATAAAACTAGAATAGTGGTTTTTGATCTTCGAGAAAGAGAGGGAAGAGATGACAACATCGGAGGGAGAGCCTTTAGGCTTACGAAGAAAACCAGGAAGGCCGAAAAAGTCAATAGCGTTAGAAGCAAACATGGCAGGTACGAACCTAAAGTGTAAAAATCCAGTTAGAGATGTCACTTTTGCGGGTTTGACTATTGCTGACGACCTCATAAGAAATCTAACCTTTAAAAAATATGATACCGATGTGGCAGATAAAGATACGTCTGCAGAAGATCTCACTCACTACCAGCTTCTGGCTGAAATAAATGAAGACCTGTCTTCATACAAAGAAGCAATAAATGCTGCAGATCGGGAAGGCTGAATTTGAGCGATACAAGATGAGCTTGATTCAATGGCGAAAAATGATGTATGGATTCTTACAGACAGACCTGTGGGGCTTATAAACGGCAGACGCCCAAATATAATTGACTCCCGCTGGGTAGTTAAGAAAAAGATCGACACTCAAGGGCAGAAAAAATACAAGGCACGGCTGGTAATTCGAGGATTCAAAGACAAAAATAAATACGATTTGACAGAAACTTATGCCCCGGTGTCGAGACTGACCTTGATCAGAACGGTTCTAGCTCTGGTAAATAAATTAAATCTGAACACATGCCAGCTAGACGTAAAAACAGCTTTCTTGAATGGTACTCTTGATGATGAAATATATATGGAGATATCAGAAGGTTTGAACTGCACAGATCAAGAACGTCAGAATAAAGTCTGCAAGCTGCAAAGAGCCTTGAACGGGCTAAAGGTCAGTCCTAAAAAATGGCATGAAAGATTTTCAGAAGCAGCTATTAAAATAAGTTTGAAGTCACATATTTTAGAATCATGCCTGTTTACTTAGCACGAGGCAGACAAAATTCTAATTTTAGTTATATATGTTGATGATATGATTATTGCAAGTAATGATCCAAATCGGTTAAAGTTTGCTAAAGAAAGTCAGCTAAGCGAATTTGAGATGACGGATCTCGGTGAAGTAGAAGCTTTTCTAGGTATCGAAGTCAGAAGAGACAGGGAGAGGCAGGTGCTAACCTTGACTCAGACTGATTATATAAATAGAATTTTGGCTAAATTTGGATTTAAAAATCCAAAACCTGTAAAAACTCTCATGGTCACTGGACATGTGTTGAAACAACAAAGGAAACAAAGAGAACAATCTGAAAGGCTGGATGATTTAAAGGAGACAAAATTGACAGAAAATGTTCTCTACCGAGAGGCTGTGGGCTGTCTATTATACGTGTCTAACACTGTACGTCCAGACATAAGCTATGCTGTAAATGTACTCAGTTGACATCAGATTGAAGATTGGAACATGGTAAAAAAAGTGTTCCAGTACTTGGCAGGCACAAAATCTTTTAGGCGAAAGTTCTTAGGAAGGCAGGACAACTTAGAAGCCTTTTCGGATGCCAGTTTTGGTGACTGCAAGGGCTCTCTGACTACGAGTGGGTATGTCATCAAANATCATCATCATCATCATCATCATCATCATCATCATCATCATCATCATCATCATCATCATCATCATCATCATCATCATCATCATCATCATCATCATCATCATCATCATCATCATCATCATCATCATCATCATCATCATCATCATCATCATCATCATCATCATCATCATCATCATCATCATCATCATCATCATCATCATCATCATCATCATCATCATCATCATCATCATCATCATCATCATCATCATCATCATCATCATCATCATCATCATCATCATCATCATCATCATCATCATCATCATCATCATCATCATCATCATCATCATCATCATCATCATCATCATCATCATCATCATCATCATCATCATCATCATCATCATCATCATCATCATCATCATCATCATCATCATCATCATCATCATCATCATCATCATCATCATCATCATCATCATCATCATCATCATCATCATCATCATCATCATCATCATCATCATCATCATCATCATCATCATCATCATCATCATCATCATCATCATCATCATCATCATCATCATCATCATCATCATCATCATCATCATCATCATCATCATCATCATCATCATCATCATCATCATCATCATCATCATCATCATCATCATCATCATCATCATCATCATCATCATCATCATCATCATCATCATCATCATCATCATCATCATCATCATCATCATCATCATCATCATCATCATCATCATCATCATCATCATCATCATCATCATCATCATCATCATCATCATCATCATCATCATCATCATCATCATCATCATCATCATCATCATCATCATCATCATCATCATCATCATCATCATCATCATCATCATCATCATCATCATCATCATCATCATCATAATCATCATCATCATCATCATCATCATCATCATCATCATCATCATCATCATCATCATCATCATCATCTTCATAATCATCACTATCATTTAAAACATTATCATTATAAGTCTTATTATCTGTGTCATTAATGTAATTATTTGTTATATTATTACCACCATAGTTAGTGTTACGAACAACATTATCAATATTAATGTGCTAATCATCATCATCGTTAATAACCCAATAACCCCAACTAACTAGAAATACCTATTTCCTGAGACACCTGGCTCAGAATTTGCTCTTGAATTTACACTTTAAGCCACGGCCACGGAGGCCTAGCCCGTAATACGGGCTTTGATCAGTGTTTCGTTACCAACGCTTCTTGTAACTTTTGCGTCGTCTAGGGGTTTTTTTTGTTCCCATCATGCATCCAAGCTGCTCTTTTCTGGTTAGTTAAAGAAAAAAAACAAAAACAATGAGCAGACACTCTACAGTACAAGCCCAGACATGGCCACCCCTAACAAAGGCGCAAGAAGCGCACTTGTTGTGCACCTGAGCCCGTTGGGCGGAAACTTAGGCCACCGAGGTACAGCTGCTCATTGGCAGGAACGTGATATAGCAAAGTGGTATACAAGAGCCTGCTTGCATTAAAGCACCCACGTTAGCCCCCACACCACACACAAACCACCCCGCAGCTTCAATTCGGAAGCCCAGACCCTAAGAAAAAAAAAAGGTTGGGCAGTGAAAGCAAAGCACTTAAAAGTATGGGCCACCAAGCCACGCAGCCACTCATTGGAAGGAGGGTGATAGAGCGAAGCATTCTAAGAAAGTCTGCACGCTCTTAAGCACCCATGCAGGCCTTCATCCCGCACACTGACCTCCCCGTGGCCACACCCCTCGAAGTCCTGTTATCTCTCATGAACACCTTGAGCGCTGCAGCGAAAACGCTACCCATCGCCCTTACTAAGGCACCAGATCCATGCGAGTAAAACCTCCACTCAGTTGTTCAGAAAACCGTCCTCCTTTTTGGCCCAGAGAACTGTACGTATATATAACGCTACTGCAGCCCATCTTTTTTTGTTCAGTAGTATTTTATCTATGACGTTGTCAGAATTTAAAGTTTTAATCCTTTCCGGTTGCACGTTTTATTGGGTTTGCCACTTGGTGAAGCTAGAGAACGAATGTTCTTTGTCATCTTTGTCGTAGCTGCAGTACTTGCAAGCAGACGTCTGTGTTTTCCACATCTTTTTCAGGTATGAACGAAAATACCCATGATTTAGGAGAAATTAAGTAAGGTAGGAATCTACATTCTCATGTTTTGCTGAGTCCATTCCTTCACATTTTTTTTCTGGGCTGTTATCCATCTACTTTTAGTTTACTCTTACCATCTGTGCTGCCAGCGTTCCCAAGTAATTTGCCTGGCGTTTTTCTTGGCCTCCATTCTTCCTAAATCCTGCTCCATAAGGTGCCTTAATCGCCTTTCTCTCGCAAGAAGGTCGATGAGGATTATGCCTGCTTTTGCTATTATCGCATACTCCGAGACTATTCGGTAGGCGCAGGCTCTCTTTAAGGCTCATATTCTTTAAACTTGGGTAATTTTCACTGTCTTGTTTTCGACGTTTATCTTATGTTGCCAAATCCTAGCCCCGTACAAAGTAATAGACTGGGCCGTAGACAAAAGGAGCCTGTGCCTTTCAGGCTTTGGACCTCTGATGTTTGGCATGATTTGGCTTAATGCTGCTACTCTTGCCGCCACCTTGTCTGCTGCTTACCTAAGATGGCTTCAGAACGTAAGCCTTCTATCCAGCGTTAACCCTAGGTATTTTACGGCATCCTTAAACGTTACTTATTTTTCTTGTACCTTGATAAAAATAATGGTATCCATCTCTTTTCACGTCAACAGTACCATTTCTGTCTTACCTGCTGCAACTTCGAGTCCGTGGTTCTCCATCCATGGAGCCACTCTCCGCATAACCTGGTTGAGTCGTTTCTGGATAGGTTCCATTGTATGTTTGACGGTCACTACAGCATTATCGTCCGCGTATCCTACCAAGAACGTCGCCTCTGGCATTTCTTGGCGAAGTAGTCCATCGTATGACACGTTCCAGAGATTAGGTCCAAGTTTGGATCTCTGAAATGCCCCGTCAGTTATCTTTTTTTTTTTGTTTTGCCTTTTGTTTTCGTATAGGTCAAGAAGCGGTTCTTGAGATAATCCCTCAGTACTTTCGAGAGAAAGTGTTCTAAATGTGTGTTCAAGAGCGTGAAGCATATCCTTTTATCTTACTGAGTTAAAAGCGTTCTTTACATCTAAGATCATCAGAAGAACGAGGGGTCTTGCTTCATGGCATATGTCTCAAGTGCTCTGTATGGCCTGCGTTTTGTATGGCCTGTAGGAGATGGGCCTTAAGCAGCTTTTTGAATAATTTTTCCCCTTCTCCAGCTTACATAACAGCCTAAAAGATGACGAGGAATTAGGCTCCCCTTGCCTTAATCGATCAGTACTAGCCGTGCGTTTTTTCAGGGGGTTGGGAACAACCTCTTCCGCAAACATGCATCGTATAGGCTTAAGAGCAGCTGCTAGTGTTTTTCACCACTGTCTCAATGACTATTGCCAGTATACCATCTGGTCCAGGAGCTTTCCCGTGTTTCAGCAATCCGGCTGCCAGCTTCAGTTCCTTTTGTGTAAATCAAGGTACATCTTATATGAGCTCCAAGTCTGCTTCATCCTCAAGTTCTGAATGCATCGGGGTTAGCGTATCTACCATATGCCTTATCGTATCCACGTCTTTATTTGCAGTTGGTGCAAGTCTTCCCAGTTCTTCCATCATTATCTCGTATGCTCTGCCTCAGGGGTCGTAATTAACTTTCTGGCATAGAGTCTGCCAGCACTGATTTTTGCTGTTCTTAATAGTAGCTTGCATCATCTTTTATGTAAGCTGGTACTTAGAGTACCTTTGTCTGGCCTCTGGTATGTTTCTGGCCCTTTGATAAAGGCGTCTGTGTTTAAAACATTGGTGACTTAGTTTCGCATTTTCCTTGTTTCACCAGTAAGTTGAGTGTTTGCCCTTCCACCTTTTTTTTCTGGGCATGGAAGCCTTGCATGCAGTTTTTAGGAGTTGCATGGTTGCCTCGGTAAGCTTCTGTACTCCTTTTACTGTGTTCAGGTTTAATTCATCGCTTTGAATAGCAGCGATGCCATTTCAAACTTTCTTCGCTACTGTACAACTTTTTAACATTCCATCCTGTTTTGTATGCCATGCCTCTTCTGTCTATTGCATCAGTGATTTTGAAGACGATATATTTGCTGATTGCTACCGTTTTTGTCCTCAATTTAGTGCCATTTCTTTAGTCTTGGTGGAAGGCTCTCTATAGCCAGTTTATTTTCTAGTATTGATTCGCCAAATACTGGCCTTCGGAAAGTCGGGGTCCTTCTTTCGTTGACAACAACCAGTCCTAGCCTTGTTGCCATATCTAGGACTGCCCGGCCTTTAGAATTTCTTGTAGACAATTCGTATTCTTTAATCTTGCATTGAAGACTCCAGCGACTATAAGGTTACCTTCCATGCCATCCCTGATGGTATCTTAGAGGTTATTCATTCTCCTCCTGTATTTCTTGATACTAGTATTTGGTAAAAAGTAGCAGCTGACATACGTAATGCTGCTACCTTTCAACCAGACAAAACGTTCTTCTTATCCACTTGCGTCTTGGCAGATTTTGTCTGGTCTAGGAACTGAAATGGCTGACATATTTGTTGCGTTTCTAAGCCACTTAGGTGGCTTAAGGTTCCTGTACTGCTTGTTTATGAGCACTACGCCCATCCTTCTTTCACATGCTATTAGTGGAAGAAGTGCATCTGTATCAGTTGCCTCGTTCATGTTTCCTTGGAGTACTCTGAGCATTATGTCAAGTTTCTTTTTTTTTTCTGTTCAAGATCTGTCTAAAGGCCTTGCACGCTCCAGATCCAGGCACACAATTTGTGTTTTCTCCTTTATGCGTGGTCAAAGACATCGTGTTTCAGCCTTGCAGTCCTTGGCTTTGTGTTTGTCTTTACCGCATCTTTAGCAGAGGCCTGATTGGTCTGGGCCTCTACAGTCGTATCTTGTATGCCCATATTCCAGGCATCTGTAGAATCTCTGGACGATAATCCTGCGCCATAGTCGGCACGGGATCCAATTTACTGCTGTCGTTTCTTTCCTCAAAAGGGACAAAGAGCCAGCCTCGTCGATTTCAGCCAGCGCCATTCTTTCCTGCCTTCGGTTTGGCGGTAGCATAGCCACTTTAATCTCGCCTGGGTCTTCTTCGGTTCAAACAGACTCTTGAATGGCTGCTAAGACTTCCTCTTTATCGGCGACTGCCTCTTAGTCAAGTACCTCCAAGGTAACTCTAGGTTTTCTTGATTGTACCTTTTCTGCGGTACTAATAACCAGTGAGATGGCCGGCGTCAGCTTCTTTATTGTGTAACAATAAGAGTGATGATTATGGTAATGAAATTGATAATGTCAATAATAACTATAATATAAATAATAACCATACTAATAATAATTATTATTATTATAATAATACGAATAATAATGATAATAGTAATGATAATTGTAATAACAAAAATAATAATAATGATAGTAATCATATTAATAAAAATAAAGTCAATAACAATAATAACAAAAGTAATGATAGCAATAAAATAATGATAATGATGGCAATGACCAAAAAAACGATAGTAATTATAATGATAAAAACGATGATAATATTGATGATGATGAAAATAAAAATAAAAATCATATAATTACAATAATAATGATACTAAAAATAATAATGTCGATAATGATGATGAAGATAAACATCGTAAAAATGAAGATTATAATTTAAATAATAATACTTACGTCAATAATAATAATGATAATAATAATAATAACAGTTATGTTAACAATTGCAATGGTCATAATAATGACGATATTAGAAATAATGATAATGACAACGGTAATATCAACAATACTGCCCCGGGCTGACATAGTCAGCCTATGGGGCGCTTGCTCTCTGGGTGGGAGATAAAGGCAATCTTTTTGCGTGTGGTTGAAACAGAATAAAATAGTTTCCATGGACCAAAACGTTGAGAAGAAAACCTTGTGAAAAAATCCAGGGTTGGTTTCCAAATGAAACCAAACATGGGTAATGCTAATACAAACAACGTACCCCGGGTGGTAACCTTTCCAAGAAAATCTGCCACCAGTTCCGACCTGGTGATAGCCCGGGTGAGTGGTGTTGGCCTCACGGATTCTGGGGAAGTACGCAAAGGCGTCTATCACGAAGATGCTATGTTTTCTAACATCTGACAGCAAATGACAACTGGAGGTTGGTTAATTAATCAGACCAACGAACCACAGAATACAAACCAGAATAGTCAGAATAAACATCAACTGGCACTGGCTTGATCAACAGTAGTCGCTCTTTTACAAAAAACCTCAACTGACACAGAAAAGGGGTAGAAAAAAGTACAAGGTAGGATGACAGACATCCGACAAAGTTCTAAAAAGCAATTGATAGGCAAGCAAACGTCAGCAGTACAGTCAAAGAAGCCAGAGTTTACATGGAAAAAATCTGTGGGCTTGTAAAAGAAAGTTCGCCACCAGAAGACTGTGGGGGAGATGTTAGTGCTGAGGATACCTCTGCCGGCTCGTGTGATAAGACAGCCTCTAATAAAAAAGAGGTAGAGACGATGGCGCTACCGGGGATCGCAGCGTATCGAAAAAAAGTAAGATTGACGACGACGAAGATGAACTGTGGAGGTAAGTCGTAAACAAAAGGAAGCAGGCACCTGCTAACCACAAGGAGCAAGTGGCTGCTAAGAAAAAACTAGAAGGTAGCACACCGACTCCAAATAAGAGTTAGCCAGGGAAGGTAATAAAAAAGCAGAGAAAGGCAAAGGAAAGGAACGAGGCCATCCTCACGAAACCAGAAGAAGGAAAGTCATACGCGGAAGTACTAGGAGCATTCCGGAACGTGGTTGACCCGAGGGACAGTGGCGCGAAAATTACCAAAATACACAGCACAAAGGCTGGTTGTATTCTGTTAAAGTTTGCTAAAAGTACCAAAGACAAAAAGAAGTTGACGCGGGCCATTTCATTGGCTATCGGTACCGCAGGAAGGGTACAATCAAGGAAACCTAGAGTTACCTTAGAGGTACTGGACTAAGAGGCAGTCTTCGATGAAGAGAAAGTTATAGAAGTAATCTAAGAGGCTGCTAAAACTGGAGAAAATCCAGGCTCAATTAAAGTAGCTATGCTACTGGTAAATCAATAGCAGGAAAGACTGGCGCTGGCCAAAATAGACGAAGAATGGCCGAATGGCCGAAAAGGATGATAGCAGTGGGATGGATCCCGTGCCGACTAAGGCGCAGGATTATCGTCCAGAGATTCTACAGATGCCTGGAATATGGGCATACAAGATACGACTGTAGAGGCCCAGACCAATCAGGCCTCTGCTAAAGATGCGGTAAAGACAAACACAAAGCCAAGGACTGCAAGGCTGAAACACGATGTCTTTGACCACGCATAAAGGAGAAAACACAAATTGTGTGCCTGGATCTGGAGCGTGCAAGGCCTTTAGACAGATCTTGAACAGAAAAAAAAAAGAAACTTGACATAATGCTCAGAGTACTCCAAGGAAACATGAACGAGGCAACTGATACAGATGCACTTCTTCCACTAATAGCATGTGAAAGAAGGATGGGCGTAGTGCTCATAAACAAGCAGTACAGGAACCTTAAGCCACCTAAGTGGCTTAGAAACGCAACAAATATGTCAGCCATTTCAGTTCCTAGACCAGACAAAATCTGCCAAGACGCAAGTGGATAAGAAGAACGTTTTGTCTGGTTGAAAGGTAGCAGCATTACGTATGTCAGCTGCTACTTTTTACCAAATACTAGTATCAAGAAATACAGGAGGAGAATGAATAACCTCTAAGATACCATCAGGGATGGCATGGAAGGTAACCTTATAGTCGCTGGAGTCTTCAATGCAAGATTAAAGAATACGAATTGTCTACAAGAAATTCTAAAGGCCGGGCAGTCCTAGATATGGCAACAAGGCTAGGACTGGTTGTTGTCAACGAAAGAAGGACCCCGACTTTCCGAAGGCCAGTATTTGGCGAATCAATACTAGAAAATAAACTGGCTATAGAGAGCCTTCCACCAAGACTAAAGAAATGGCACTAAATTGAGGACAAAAACGGTAGCAATCAGCAAATATATCGTCTTCAAAATCACTGATGCAATAGACAGAAGAGGCATGGCATACAAAACAGGATGGAATGTTAAAAAGTTGTACAGTAGCGAAGAAAGTTTGAAATGGCATCGCTGCTATTCAAAGCGATGAATTAAACCTGAACACAGTAAAAGGAGTACAGAAGCTTACCGAGGCAACCATGCAACTCCTAAAAACTGCATGCAAGGCTTCCATGCCCAGAAAAAAAAGGTGGAAGGGCAAACACTCAACTTACTGGTGAAACAAGGAAAATGCGAAACTAAGTCACCAATGTTTTAAACACAGACGCCTTTATCAAAGGGCCAGAAACATACCAGAGGCCAGACAAAGGTACTCTAAGTACCAGCTTACATAAAAGATGATGCAAGCTACTATTAAGAACAGCAAAAATCAGTGCTGGCAGACTCTATGCCAGAAAGTTAATTACGACCCCTGAGGCAGAGCATACGAGATAATGATGGAAGAACTGGGAAGACTTGCACCAACTGCAAATAAAGACGTGGATACGATAAGGCATATGGTAGATACGCTAACCCCGATGCATTCAGAACTTGAGGATGAAGCAGACTTGGAGCTCATATAAGATGTACCTTGATTTACACAAAAGGAACTGAAGCTGGCAGCCGGATTGCTGAAACACGGGAAAGCTCCTGGACCAGATGGTATACTGGCAATAGTCATTGAGACAGTGGTGAAAAACACTAGCAGCTGCTCTTAAGCCTATACGATGCATGTTTGCGGAAGAGGTTGTTCCCAACCCCCTGAAAAAACGCACGGCTAGTACTGATCGATTAAGGCAAGGGGAGCCTAATTCCTCGTCATCTTTTAGGCTGTTATGTAAGCTGGAGAAGGGGAAAAATTATTCAAAAAGCTGCTTAAGGCCCATCTCCTACAGGCCATACAAAACGCAGGCCATACAGAGCACTTGAGACATATGCCATGAAGCAAGACCCCTCGTTCTTCTGATGATCTTAGATGTAAAGAACGCTTTTAACTCAGTAAGATAAAAGGATATGCTTCACGCTCTTGAACACACATTTAGAACACTTTCTCTCGAAAGTACTGAGGGATTATCTCAAGAACCGCTTCTTGACCTATACGAAAACAAAAGGCAAAACAAAAAAAAAAAGATAACTGACGGGGCATTTCAGGGATCCATACTTGGACCTGATCTCTGGAACGTGTCATACGATGGACTACTTCGCCAAGAAATGCCAGAGGCGACGTTCTTGGTAGGATACGCGGACGATAATGCTGTAGTGACCGTCAAACATACAATGGAACCTATCCAGAAACGACTCAACCAGGTTATGCGGAGAGTGGCTCCATGGATGGAGAACCACGGACTCGAAGTTGCAGCAGGTAAGACAGAAATGGTACTGTTGACGTGAAAAGAGATGGATACCATTATTTTTATCAAGGTACAAGAAAAATAAGTAACGTTTAAGGATGCCGTAAAATACCTAGGGTTAACGCTGGATAGAAGGCTTACGTTCTGAAGCCATCTTAGGTAAGCAGCAGACAAGGTGGCGGCAAGAGTAGCAGCATTAAGCCAAATCATGCCAAACATCAGAGGTCCAAAGCCTGAAAGGCACAGGCTCCTTTTGTCTACGGCCCAGTCTATTACTTTGTACGGGGCTAGGATTTGGCAACATAAGATAAACGTCGAAAACAAGACAGTGAAAATTACCCAAGTTTAAAGAATATGAGCCTTAAAGAGAGCCTGCGCCTACCGAATAGTCTCGGAGTATGCGATAATAGTCAAAGCAGGCATAATCCTCATCGACCTTCTTGCGAGAGAAAGGCGATTAAGGCACCTTATGGAGCAGGATTTAGGAAGAATGGAGGCCAAGAAAAACGCCAGGCAAATTACTTGGGAACGCTGGCAGCACAGATGGTAAGAGTAAACTAAAGGTAGATGGATAACAGCCCAGAAAAAAAATGTGAAGGAATGGACTCAGCAAAACATGAGAATGTAGATTCCTACCTTACTTAATTTCTCCTAAATCATGGGTATTTTCGTTCGTACCTGAAAAAGATGTGGAAAACACAGACGTCTGCTTGCAAGTACTGCAGCTACGACAAAGATGACAAAGAACATTCGTTCTCTAGCTTCACCAAGTGGCAAACCCAATAAAACGTGCAACCGGAAAGGATTAAAACTTTAAATTCTGACAACGTCATAGATAAAATACTACTGAACAAAAAAAGATGGGCTGCAGTAGCGTCATATATACGTACAGTTCACTGGGCCAAAAAGGAGGACGGTTTTCTGGACAACTGAGTGAAGGTTTTACTCGCATGGATCTGGTGCCTTAGTAAGGGCGATGGGTAGCGTTTTCGCTGCAGCGCTCAAGGTGTTCATGAGAGATAACAGGACTTCGAGGGGTGTGGCCACGGGGAGGTCAGTGTGCGGGATGAAGGCCTGCATGGGTGCTTAAGAGCGTGCAGACTTTCTTAGAATGCTTCGCTCTATCACCCTCCTTCCAATGAGTGGCTGCGTGGCTTGGTGGCCCATGCTTTTAAGTGCTTTGCTTTCAGTGCCCAACCTTTTTTTTTTCTTTGGGTCTGGGCTTCCGAGTTGAAGCTGCGGGGTGGTTTGTGTGTGGTGTGGGGGCTAACGTGGGTGCTTTAATGCAAGCAGGCTCTTGTATACCACTTTGCTATATCACGTTTCTGCCAATGAGCAGCTGTACCTCGGTGGCCTAAGTTTCCGCCCAACGGGCTCAGGTGCACAACAAGTGCGCTTCTTGCGCCTTTGTTAGGGGTGGCCATGTCTGGGCTTGTACTGTAGAGTGTCTGCTCATTGTTTTTGTTTTTTTTCTTTAACTAACCAGAAAAGAGCAGCTTGGATGCATGATGGGAACAAAAAAAACCCCTAGACGACGCAAAAGTTACAAGAAGCGTTGGTAACGAAACACTGATCAAAGCCCGTATTACGGGCTAGGCCTCCGTGGCCGTGGCTTAAAGTGTAAATTCGAGAGCAAATTCTGAGCCAGGTGTCTCAGGAAATAGGTATTTCTAGTTAGTTGGGGTTATTGGGTTATTAACGATGATGATGATTAGCACATTAATATTGATAATGTTGTTCGTAACACTAACTATGGTGGTAATAATATAACAAATAATTACATTAATGACACAGATAATAAGACTTATAATGATAATGTTTTAAATGATAGTGATGATGATGAGGATGATGATGATGAGGATGATGATGATGATGATAATGATAAAGATGAATTAGATAATATAAATGGTGATATAAATAATAAAAATTATAATAATGTTGACGATAAACATAATAATGCTTTGAAATATATTTACAATAGAGATAGTTATCGTGATAAAACTGCTATTATTACAAATCAAAAGACTTATAAGACTAAGTTTACCATTTATAATGTCATAGATAGTTATAGATTTAGTGATAATTATGACGATAAAACTAATCATGTTGATAATCGTGATTACAACGATTGTGATGGTGATGATGGTTATGTAAATAAAGACAATAATGATGATGGTATTAACAATAAAAAAGACATATATGACCCTTAGGCTGAGGCAGTCAGCCTATGGGGCACGTACTCTTCGGGTGGCGGATGAAGGCAAGCTTTTCATGGGTGTATGGTTTCGAGGCGCTGCGGCGTTTGGAGCTTGTACCCGCGGGTTGTTGGGACGAAATAAAATATTTCTCGTGGACTAAAACGCCAAGAAAAAGAACTCGTGAAAAAATCAAGGGTTAGTTCCTAAATATAACTTATCATGGTTGACGCTAATGGAAACAACGTACACCAGGCGGTAACCTTTCAGAGGAAATCCGCCACCAGTTCCGACCTGGTGAAAGCCCGGGTGACTGGTGTGGGCCTCACGGATTCTGGGGAAGGCCACAAGGCATATAGAATGAAAGTACTATGCTTTCAAACATTATAAAGCATATGACAACTGGTATTTGGTTAAACGATTGGACCAATAAACCACAGGATATAGCCCAGAATAGCCAGAATGAACATCTGCTGACACTGGCTAAATCAACGGTAGTTGCTCCTCTACAGAAAACTTTGAACGACACAGAAAAGAAGAAGAAAAAAGTATAAGGTAGAATGATAGACGTCCTCCAAAATATTGATAAAGCAATTGACAGGCAGCCAAAAAAAAAGCAAAAACGACGACCATGACAACGACGAACTGTGGAGAGAAGTCGTAAACAAAAGAAAGCAGGTACTCGTAAGCCACAAGGAGCAAGTGGCTGCTAAGAAAAAACTAGAAGGTAGCACACTGACTTCAAATAAAAGTTAGCCAGGGAAGGTAATAAATAAGTGGAGAACGGCAAAGGAAAGAAACAAGGCCATCCTTGTGAAACCAGCAGAAGAAAAGTCACTCGCAGAAGTATTCACAGCATTCCGTAACGTGGTCAACCCGAGAGACTGCGGCGTGGAACCTATCAAAATACGCAGCACAAAGACTGGTTAAATTCTGGTGAAGCTCGCCAAAAGCACCAAAGACAAGGAGAAGCTGACGCAGGCCATCTCACTGGTTATTAGTACCGCAGAAAAGGTACAATCAAGAAAACCTAGAAGTACCTTAGAGGTACTTGACTAAGAGGCAGTCGCCGATAAAGAGGAAGTCTTAGCAGCCATTCAAGAGTCTGTTTAAACCGAAGAAGACCCAGGCGAGATTAAAGTGGCTATGCTACCGCCAAACCGATGGCAGAAAAGAATGGCGCTGGCTGAAATCGACGAGGCTGGCTCTTTGTCTCTTTTGAGGAAAGAAACGACAGCAGTGGATTGGATTCCGTGCCAACTAAGGCGCAGGATTATCGTTCAGCGATGCTGCAGGTGCCTAAGATATGGGCACATAAGATACGACTGTAGAGGCCCGGACCAATCAGGCCTCTGCTGGAGATGCGGTAAAGACAAACACAAATCCAAGGACTGCAAGACCAATCCACGATGTGTTTAACAACGCATCAAGGAGAAAGCACAAATTATGTGCCTGGATTTGAAGCGTGCAGGGCCCTTAAACAGGTCCTGGACAAAAGAAAAAAAAAACCCGACGTAACGCCCAGAGTTTTCCAAGGAAACATGAACGGGGCAATTGACGCGGATGCCCATTTGCCAGTAATATTATGTCAAAAAGATAAACGTAGCGCTCACGAACGAGCATTACAGGAATCTTAAGCCACCCAAGTGGCATAGCAACACAACAAATATGTCGGCCATTTCAGTTTCTAGACCAGACAAAATCTGCCAAGATGCAAGTGAATTGGAAGGACATTTTATCTGGTTAAAAAGTGAAAGCATACGGTATGTCAGCTGCTACTTTTCACCAAACACTTGTATCAAGGAATACAGGAGAAGAAAAAGTTACCTTAAAGATACTATCAGGGATGGCATGGAAGGCAACCTTATAGTTGCTGAAGACTTTAGTGCAAGAGCAGTAGAATGGAAATTGCCTACAAGAAATTCTAAGAGCTGACCAGTCCTAGATATGGCAACAAGGCTAGAACTGGTCGTTGTAAACGAAGAAAGAACCACGACTTTCCGAAAGCCAGGATATGGTGAATCAATATCAGACATTACACTGGCTTCAGAGAGCCTTGCGCCAAGATTGAAGAAATGGCAGGTTATGAAAGACGAAAATAGCAGCAATCACCAATATATATTGTCCTTTAAATCACCGATACAATAGACAGAAGAGGCATAGCACGCGAAGTAGGATGGAATGTTAAGAAGATGGACACAGAACGACTAGCAAAAAAAGTTAAGAATAGCAATGCTGCTATTCAAAACGATGAATAAAACCTAAACACAGCAAAAAAAGTACAGAAGCTCACCGAAGCAACCATGCAACTCCTTAATAACCGCAAGCAGGGACTCTATGCCCAGGAAAAAAAGATAAAACGGCAAACGCTCAACTTACTGGTGGAACAAAGAAATTGCTAATTTGAGGTGCCAATGTCTTAAATACAGACGTCTTTATCAAAGGGCCAGAAACAGACCAAAGGCCAGACAAAGGTTATCCAAGTACCAGCTTGCAAGAAAGACGATGCGAGCTGCTATCAAGAACCACAAAATGCAGTGCTGGCAGACTCTGTGCTGGAAAGTAAGTAACGACCCCTGGGGCAGACAATACCAGATAGTGACGGAAAAACTGGGAAAATTTGCACCAACTTCAAACAAAGACGTAGTATCATGAGACATATCGTAAATACGCTATTTTTGACGCACCCAGAACTCGAGGATCAAGCAGACATTGCGCTCATAGAAGATGTACCTTTATTTAACCACAAGGAAATGAAGCTAACAGCCAGATCGCTTAAAAACGAAAAAGCTTTTTGATCAGATGGCACACCAGCAAAAGTCATTAAAACAGTGATGGCAAAACACTTACAGCTGCTTTAAAACTTATACAATGTATGTTTGCGGGATGAGTCGTTCCCATCCCCTGGAAAAACGCACAGCTGGTACTGATCGATAAAGGCACGGTAGAGCCTATTTTTCGTCATCTTCCAGGCCGTTATGCATAATGGATGCGCCTGAGAAGTTATACGAAAACTTACTTAAGGCTCATCTTCTATAGGCCATGTACAACGTGAGAGACTTATTTGACAGGCAGTACGGTTTCAAAAAAGGAAGGTCTATCATAGGAGCAGTAGAAGAAGTAGTTAAAGCAGTTCAGAACACTACAGACACATGCCATGGAGCAAGACCACTCGTTCTTCTGGTAATCTTAGATGTAAAGAACGCTTACAACTCAGCAAGATGTAAGGACACGCTTCACGCTCTGAAATACACATTTAGAACGCAAGAATATCTCTTTAGAGTATTGAGAGATTATCTCAAAGACCACTTTTTGACCTATACGACAACAGAAGGCGAAACAAAGAAAAAAATAACTGCCGGGTATTCCAGGGTTTCATACTTGGACCCGATCTCTAAAACGTGTCATATGACGGACTTCTCTGAAAGGAAATGCCAGAGGGGACGTTCTTAGTCGGATACGTGGACGATGATGCTGTAGTGATCGTCGAACGCACGACAGAACTTGTCCAGGTATGACTTAACTAGGTTATGCGGAGAGTGACTCCATAGATGAAGAACTACGGACTCGAAGTTGCAGTAGGGACGACGGAGATAGTACTATTGACGTAATTAGAGATAGATACCATCATTCCCTCCAAGGTGCAAGAAAAGAAGTAATGATGAAGGATGCCGTAAAATACCTGGGGATGACGCAGGATAAAAAGCTTACGTTTTGGAATCACCTTAGCCAAACAGCAGACCAGGCGGTGGCAAGAGTTGCGGCATTAAGTTGTATCATGCCGAACGTGAGAGGTCTAAAGCCTGCAAATCACAGGTTCCTTACGTCTACGGCCCAGTCTTAACGGCACAGTTTAATTTTTTACGGGGCTGAGATACGGGAAGAAGAGATGAATGTCGAAAAAGAGAGAATGAAAATCGGCCAAGTTTTCAGAATATACGCCTCGAGAATAGCATGCGCCTATCACACAGTCTCAGAGTTTGCAATAATAGTGATAGCGCGCGTAATTTCCATCGACCTCCTTGGGAGGGAAAGACGGTTAAAGCACCTTATGAAGCAGGACTTAAACAGAATGAAGGCCTAGAAAAACGTATCCTAGCAAGATACGGAAAACACAGTCAGCTGCTTGCAAGTATTGTGGCTACGACAAAGACGACGCAGAACATTCGTTCTTTGACCGCACCAAGTGGCAAGCCGAACAAAACGTGCTGCAGAAAAGGATTGGAACCTTTTATCCAGACAATGTCATAGATAAAATGCTTCTCAACGCAAAAAGGTGGACTGCAGTAGCCCAATAAATACATACAGTTCTCTGGGCCGAAAAAGACGATGGTTTTATCGACGATTGAGTGGAGCTAGTGCTAGCGAGGATTTTGTACCATAGGGGGGGCGTGGCGTTGTTTTTTTTGCTGCGGTGCCTGGGGGGTTCAGGGGGGACGTGGCGGGGCCTTGAGGGTTGGGCCGCTGGGGCGTAGCTGCGTGGCGCTTGGTGTGCAGGATGGGGGCCTACGTAGGTGCTTGAATGCGGGCAAGCTTCTGAGAACCGCTTTGCTATATCACCTTTCTACCGATGAGCGGATTTGGCCTGGTGGCCCATGCTTTGGGGTGCTTCGCTTCCACTTTTTTTTTTTTTTTTCCCTTTTGGCTTCTGGGGTGTGGTCGCGGGGCAGTTGGTGTGCAGTATGAGGGCTTGCGTGGGTGCTTCATTGCGGGCAAGCTTCTGAGAACCGCTTTGCTTTATCACCGTCCTACCGATGAGCGGCTCAACCATGGTGGCCCGGGTCTCTGCCCCTCGAGCTCTGCGGTGGGTGCGCTCCTTGCACCTTTGTTAGGGGTAGCCAGGTTTCAGCCCACGCTGGGGAGTATCTTTCTATTATTTTGCTCCATCCCTCTAAGTAAACAGAGAAGAGTAGCTCGGATGCATGACGGAAACTAGAAAATACCCTAGAGGACGCAAAAATTACAAGACAAGTTGGTAACGAAACACTAAAGGAAGCCTGAACCAGGGGCTAAGCCTCCGTGGCCCCGGCTTGAAGTGTAAATGCGAGAGCAGATTCCAAGCCGGGTATCCCAGGCGAAAGGTCTTGCCAGTTTAGTGGGTATGATCATAACGAGTCTTAGACAGGGGAGGATTCGTACACCCTTCTAACGTGCATTAAGGCATTCTGGACGACCTCGAAAAAAAAAAATGATAAATGATATGTATAAAATTTACGATGATAATAAACATAATTTTGTTTGCGATCATGATTATTTCGATAAAAATAATGATGATAAGGATGATTATAATGATAAAAATAATAATCATAATTCTTAGGATGATGATAATAGTCATAAAAATAATAATATTAATAAAAATGATAGTGGTACTAATAGTGATAATAAAAAAAATTGTTAGTATGATTTTGACAATTATCATAATAAATGTGATATTAACAATGATGATGATGAGTATAACAATATTTACAATACTGATTATAATTATAATAAGAAAGTTAATGATAATTGTAAGGATAATGTTAAATTTTTTTTTGATAATAATATTAATGGTTGGCAGGATGATAATGATAATGATAATAATGATGATGATGTTTATTACAATTATCTTTAAGATGGTGACGATAATACTTATTATAGTGATGAAAATTATGGTTATCATGAAAATAATGATGTTGATAAAAATGACGATATCTATGATAATGTCATTGAACGTGATGGTGTTAATGATCATAATAATAATATATCTGATACAAAAGGTGATATAAATAAAAATTTTAACAAAAATGTTAATGATAAAGACAATGTTGCTAGAACTTATGTATATAAGAAGGACGTTAAAAATAATGAAAATAATATTTGTCAAAACAATGAAGATAATAATTATAATTCTAAAAATTATCATTTCATAGATTATGATCACGTTAATAATGATAATGACAATGATACTGTTAATAATGACAGTCATAATAATAATAATGATCATGGTACTAATAATAGTTATAGTGACTAAGGTGAAAATGATAATAACTTTTAAGATAATATTGTCCAAGGTTATTATTTTTTGGTTGCTCTGATGATGACAAGGATAATGAGGATAAAAATAATAATAAGATTAATCGTTATTATAATGATAATAATGATAATAATAATGATGATGATAATAATCATGATGATGATGTTGATAATGATGATGACGACAACGACGACGACAATGATAATAATGATGATGATGATGATGATGATGATGATGATGATGATGATGATGATGATGATGATGATGATGATGATGATGATGATGATGATGATGATGATGATGATGATGATGATGATGATGATGATGATGATGATGATGATGATGATGATGATGATGATGATGATGATGATGATGATGATGATGATGATGATGATGATGATGATGATGATGATGATGATGATGATGATGATGATGATGATGATGATGATGATGATGATGATGATGATGATGATGATGATGATGATGATGATGATGATGATGATGATGATGATGATGATGATGATGATGATGATGATGATGATGATGATGATGATGATGATGATGATGATGATGATGATGATGATGATGATGATGATGATGATGATGATGATGATGATGATGATGATGATGATGATGATGATGATGATGATGATGATGATGATGATGATGATGATGATGATGATGATGATGATGATGATGATGATGATGATGATGATGATGATGATGATGATGATGATGATGATGATGATGATGATGATGATGATGATGATGATGATGATGATGATGATGATGATGATGATGATGATGATGATGATGATGATGATGATGATGATGATGATGATAATGATGATGATGATGATGATGATGATGATGATGATGATAATGATGATGATGATGATGATAATAATGAAGATGATGATGATGATGATGATGATGATGATGATGATAATTATGATTATAATAATAATAACGATAGTTATTATGATTATAAGGATGACAATGATAATAAAAATTATTGGTATAACGATAGTTATAATATTTATGGCATAAATGGTAATGATAGTTATAATGAAATGCTGATCAAACAAAAATTTTTTTGATAATCATAATAGTGATAGTTATATGAATGTCTACTCTAATGATGATTCAAATCCTCATAATATTTATGAGGACGACAATAATAAATATGATGATGATTACGATATCGTTAATAAGGATTATGTTACTAATGATGATAATTGGATTGGAATAACGATAATTATAATAACTACATTGTTAAAAATTAAAAGAATAATAACAGTTATAATAATTTCAAGAATGTTAATTATTTTAATAGTTGTTATGATAATAATAATAATAATAATAATTATTATGATAATGATTATAATTATGATAACAATGATAATGCTACTGTTAATGCTAATGATAATGATGATGATGATGATGATGATGATGATGATTATAATGATTATTATTATGATAATAACAGAAACATTAATGTTAAAACTAATAAAATTAAAAAAACTAAGAATAATAATGGTGTTGGTGATGACGATAACAATAATAGTAATATTAATGATGATGATTATGATGACGATGAAAATGAAATTCAGGACGATGACAATAAAAATTATGGTAAACACACCGTTGATAATCATGAAGTGAATTGAAATAATAACGATGATAATGATGTCAATGATAATGATTTCAATTATGAAAATAATAAAGATAGTGATAATAATGATACTACCGATGCTGTTAAATAAAAATGAAAATTATAATAATCATGATGTTGATGAAGACGATGATGACACTGATGATGATGATAATAATAATATCAATATTTATGAAAATGATAAGAAAGATTGTAATAGTGTACTGAGAATAATGATGAAGTATATAAAACTGATGGCAATAAAAATGATGTAAATGTTGATAATGATGATGATGATAGTGATGATGATGATGATGATGATGATGATGATGATGATGATGATGATGATGAAAATAATAAGGATAATGATTATAATGATAATGACAATGTTGATGATAGTGATGATATTGATTATAATATCAATTATGTTGATGATCATAATGTGTATTATGATGGTTATGGTGATGACTGGTGCTTATGCCGTTACTTCAAATTGGTTTTAATAGTTTTTATTATAGTTGGACGAGTATAAAAGAGTTTATTAATCTATTATAAGTTTTGATTAATAAGATTGTTATATATTTTGTATTTTTAGCAATAAACCATTTCTTATAAAGTTTTTTTTTCAAACAAGAGCTAAGTCTATAATAGTTTTCTGATTATTTTGAATCTCTGCAATAAGTTCTGCAATTATTTTTGACTCTAGCTTAGTTAATTGTATATTTGGATTTGATGTCATTTAACTGTTACAAGGAATATGTTTTAAATATTTTTTAGCTCGAGAGAAAACTGTTAGTAATATTTTAGAGTGCTGTAAGATCTATTCTGAATATCACAAGTCACACGGCAATTAACTTAAGACTCATTTATTACATATTATGTGTAAATATGCATAAATATTTACAATTATTTACGGTATAAGATATTTTATCCGTACTGCATCCTATTACATGTTATTTTACACGTTGTTTATCCAAAGATTATTTAAGCTACTGTTATTTCGTTTAATCGTACTTCTATCTCTGCTTAGGAGTAAAATGATTTTGATTGATAGCAATAACTTTTTATATATCATAGTGCAAGCTCTTCTATTTTCAAATTATGTCATAGCTTTATGTCAATTCTTGAGAAATCCAACATATATTTACAATTCTTACGACTTTTCCCTCTTGATTGGCTACCCTTTTAATTGATTCTTACCTCTTATTGGATAAGGAACATTAAAAGTGAGTTACATCATGATGTATAACTTAAAATCATGTTATACTTTCAAAGATTTATCAGAAAGCTGATTAACAAGGAGTACTATTAACCGAGGATTCATCGAAGAATTTATATCGTTTATTTGAATACGATTTTTTTAACTTCTGTTTACAAATCACTAGGCTTTTACAATTAACTTTTTGTTTGTACTGCATACTTTCAATATAATAAATTTTACTGATTTTAATTAAGTATTTGTTAACCAAAATTATTTAATAAATTTCTAATTACTTGGTCAGAACTAACAGATTAATCTTTAGAAAGCTTAGTGGAGATTATATATTACTCTAGTCTGCCATTAGTGGAAATAATGATGATGATATTGACGTGAATAATACTTTATATGTTTTTTGTTAACTCATTATATTATTTTTGTTTCTTTTTTTATGGTTTTTACTATGAATAAAATCGTGGGAAACAGAATTATAACTATTACCTTAATGTTCCTTAGTTTTGGCAAAAATTTCTACTTGAAAGACTGTAATTAATTTGAAAGTCTCACTAAGCACTGTTCCAACCTCATTTTTCAAAATTTCACAGTCTGAACTTATCTTTAACTACCCCTCACGCCTTTACTAACTGACGTAAACCGTTATTTTTTCATTAATGCACGATAAAGTTGAATATATACCTTATTTTTTCAAACTCTCAATTATGACTCAACTTCTGAAGATTAGGCATCGTCATGCATGGTACGAGAGGGCATGGTCTAATAAATAAGATCATAAATTCTTTACCAATAGTACTTCCTTTTTCAGGCTATCAGTACTGCAGTCAAGGTACAGAGCTTGCCAAGCATCTTGCTAGAGGAGATCCTGGAGTAAATCTGCTGGTTGCAGCGTACGAAAAGCATGATATATGCTTACTCAAAAAATTGACAAGATTCAATCGCCAGACATGGCGTAGATAACTTTACCTAAGCTTTAGATTCACGTAGTAGTAAAACAGCAACAGCTGCTTCTGTGGCTGGAGCTATGAAGATTAAAAATAAATTTAGTATGGTCTTGAAGCAGGAGAAAAAACAGGTTATTAACAAATGAAAACAAAAAAAAGGGTAGGTCAAGGGAAGAACCATGAAGTGCTTTAAGTGCAGTTATTCAAGCTATTATCTAAGACTTTAATACTAAAAACAAAAGTACTCGAGATTGCATTAGCCGTGCTCTGAAAAGTGCTCGTAGTAATAACGCCTTCCTACACAAATTGATGAAGCTTTACCTTTGATTCCTTTATTTGCTAGTTTAAATATAACTGGTGCTACAGCCAATATAATAGCTAGAATAATAGAAAGATTTGATTCTGCTAAGTCAGCCAAAATCTAGCTAGTAGAAAGTTAGAGACATAATCAAATCATGGAAGCTATTGCCCTTGGAAAAGGTCTCTATCCAAGACTTCAGAAAATCGGATTAGCAGTCTGTTTAAATCCTTACGCTAAAAAAGGTTTAAAATAAGAACCCTAAAAAAAATTCAAAGAATTAAAAGTACCAGATCGAGCTCTGACTAACATAGATTTAATAAAACAGTTTTAAATCTTAAATATTTTCGATTTTTGTGTAGTATTGATGAGAAACACAATACCTGCTGACAGTCCATGTTTTTTAAACAATGGATCTGGAATCTACTAGTTCGTTTACCTAAAACGTGGTAACAATGTTTTGTTTTTTTACAGTTTTGGATACCTGCAGCCACCTACTGCCTTAATGTTACATATAAAAGTTAATTAGGAAAATTATTATCACAAGTAATATAATTTAACTCTTAGAACTGTAGTTACTTCTGCCTTAATTTTTTCTTAAAGCAAACATCACTTTCTTACATGTGGAAAAAACCGATTAGTTACGCTTCAACAACCATGAAAAAAACACTAACACTCAGCCTCTCTGGTACTTATTTTATTTTTAAAGCGCAGCACTTCCCACTAACTGAGTTATTACCAAAACACAGCTACGTTATTGGCTTAGTAGAACTTTCTTCCTTTAACTAAATCCTAACTATCGATGAAAAGGGTAATGAATAACCTTATAACCCAGTAACCCAGGGTACTTAGTGTCCACTCTACTAACATAAAATAATTATGAGTTATTTAATAACACAAGCGCCTATCACTCTTCGATCTACATCACTTACTCACCATCTGATAAAGTAAAAAATTGTAAATTAATCATGCAAGCACCCATTATCCAATGACACAAGGTGCTAAAAGGCTACTGTATTAAACGGTAGGTCGTTAATTAATAACTTAAGTGCCTTTTAGCCAACAACCCAGGGCAGTTACTAGCCGATCTATTGAACATTATATTGTTGATTTGTAATACCTGCGCCTATCACCCGATGATCCCGGGCGTTTACATTACAATTACATTACTAATTACTAGCTCAAGCACCAGTTACTTAATGATCTAAGGAATTTACTGTCTATTCTATGAAACAATACTTTAGTTAATTAAGAACCCAAGTGCTTATCACCCAGTGACCCATGGCGCTTACCGGTGAATCAGTTGAGCAATCGTTTTTTGTTGTTGATTTTACAAGCGCCTATCGCCCGATGGCCCTGTCGCTTCCTGTCATTCCTATTAAAAAAGAGATTGTTTGGTAATTCAAGAAGTCCCAGTCACCTAAGGACCTGGAGCACTTGATGACCTCTCTATTTAAAACCCGATTGTAAATTAATAGCTCAAGCACCCGATAACGTGGGGTATTTACTGTCTTTTCTATGAAACAAACCATTGTCAATTAATAACACTAGCGCCTATTACCAAATAATCTGGGGCGTTAACAGGCTAATCTATTTAACAACAGATTGTTAATTAAGGTTGTAGTTCAGTTAGGTATATCGTGTGGCATACTGCACTATAGAGTATGCATAGGTTATGCAGTCATTACTGTACAGCTGTCGTTATCCCTCTCACGCAACTACACGATAGTTTTTAACTTTAAAAAGCTGAAATACAAAAACTGTACGGCTAGGCTTCTTGAGACATGGTATTTAGTTCAATTATAATATCAATTATGACATATCGTTTTTCTTAAAGGATTGATCGTTTCGTTTAAGAGTTATGAATGATTTCGTTTCGAATCATACCCTAAACTAGGCACTTTCAACAGTAAAAATTTAATATCTCTAAAACTACATGGCTAGACATCTCCAAATTTGGAGTCATTGTAAACTATAGCAGACTTAAGGCACACGAAAAATTTTAGAAAAATTTTTCGTCTAGTCGTTTTACTGAACTACTACCTGAAAATCACGAACGCCGATCACTCGATAACCCAGGGCATTAACTGTCTATTTGTCTAAACAACACTTTGTTAACTAATAACATTAGCGAATATCACCTAATGATTTGGAGCACTCACTGGCCACTTTGTTAAATAATAGATTGTTGTTAAATATTACCAGCACCTATCTTCTGAAGACCTGGGGCGCTTACTGGCCACTCAATTGAATAAAAGATTGTCAATTAATGGTACAAGCACCTATTACCTGAAAAATTTTTGGTTGTAGTGTAAGGGAAAAAAGAGAATTATTAAGGAAGAGAGAAAGAGAAGATAAGTCTAAGAAAAAGTTTGTTGTATTTAAAAAAAATAAATGTGTAGTGAAGAAAAGAGAAAAAATTTTAATATGCAATTAAGGTGATTCATGCACAACTCCCAAGTCAAATGTGCAACTAAATATATAATTTTTGTTGAAGCTATCAATATTTATAAATTTATTATTAAATATTCTTAATTAAATGAAATGAGACACCCATGCCATATATACATCACAATATCCAATATAAAAGTTCTCAAAAACTATTTTGTGTTATTGCCATTAACCTTAAAAAATTACCAATCGACACTCACCTATGCTTTTAACCTAGTAAATGGCAATGCATTATTGCGTTTTAATTAATATCTTTCAATTTTTTCTTATAACGTAAATTTTCCAACAAACCATTACAAATGGGATGACTTCTAGTTTTTTACTCTAGTTTTTGGTCATCTTATCCCAGTTTAACGAAAAGTTATTGCATGACTTGCGGTGACAAAATTGTATACGTCCACAAGAGCCCGTGTTAACCCAGTGCTCAACAAAAATTTTCAAACGTCTCGTTCTCGTGGTTTTATTCCATAAGCCTATCGGAAATTTTGTTGATAGATATATGATAAATTCATAAACTATCTCTCCAAGTTCTACTTTGATAGCCCAGTTTCATGTTACATGAACCACCTTAAGGGAGAGAAGAAAAGAGGAAATAAATTTTATTTTCTAATAGGTGTGGCGATAGGGGCTGTTGGTATTGGTAATGGCTAATTTGTATGTATTTGTATATACAATAGCTTATAATAATTATAAAATAAATAAAAAGAATTTTCAACGTTACTTCCAAGTCGGTTACTATTGTAAGTAATAGAAAATATATCAAGCAAGTACTAATGTTAATTAATCGTTTTTATGTGAGTACTTTTTCTATTTACTTAAATTATTATTATTAAACGTGTATATTTCTATTCAATACAATATAAATTATACGTCTGTTTTTATTGCGTTGATTATTTGTAAGTATGTTAAAATGGATGTATTAAAATTTTCTACCCAAGCTCTCTCAATTTTTGTCGCGTCACTAAAAAAATGTGTAGTCTAGCGTTGTCATAATCAAAGACTACGCCTTTACAATTAATAAATTCTGGCCATTTTTTATATCACCTGCCACAATCATATTAGTTTTCGACAGTAGAGAGTCAAGTTGATTATTTAAACAGATTCAAGCAGCTAATAACAATTTTCTTTTTACTTCCACCAAACACTCAGCATCACCTTTCTTGACATCAATACAAGCTTTGCAACTGTCTATAGAACCTCTCCTGGATTCAACCCCCAATATTTTTGCCTAGAAGTGTCGTACATGATCCACTTATTATCACTCGTAATCATTTGTTTAAAAAATGGCTCGAGTTCATTTTTTTAGTATCCAGCCTTATGTCAATACTTCGAAACTGTTTGATAGTCAATTTTCAATTCCGTAGCTATGTTGTGAGATAAAATATGTCAGTCTACCTTGTTTTTTTTCATGAACTTCATTATTCTTTTCAACCGTTGGCCAACCAGTCTGAAGTTAATCTTCATTACAGAAATTACCAGAATGAAAACGAGCAAATAATGCTGACACTAGCGTTTACTTAAGTACATATCACCACAAACACAACAAAATTTTTGATGAGTCTGCGTTGCATTTTTCCCTTTTTTAAAGTAAAAAGCAAAATATAATGAAAATGAAGTGACTTTAATGCAATATATTCGGAAGAACTAAAGTTTTTTTTTCCTCACCCAATATTATTTATTTTATTTTATTTTTCTTCATCTATAAATTCTTTGTATTTTTTATTTGTTGTAATATGGGTAACTGAAAGCTTTTGCATGATGTATTCTCCAATTCTAAAATTAAGTTAGTGTGTCAAAGAGCAGAATTATTTTTTGTATAAACAACAGCTTTGATGAACAGTTTCAATATTTATTTAATATTTTATCACCTTTAAGATCTTTCAAAATTGAGAAACATGCAAAAATTGTCTTGATTGATAATGAAACATAACAGTTATTGCTTCTTTGAAAATACCACTAGTTTGAGAATCTTGATTGATGACACCCATTGAAATTATAGTTGTTTTTTAAAGTTTTTAATTTTATGTATTTATATACTTTAATTTTCTTAAGGATATTGCGCCCATTACTTTACTTAATGGACTTTGGTGAACTTTGGAGATATCATGTTTGATTTATTTGTTGCAGTGTTTCTAAGTACATTTTTTCTTGCTTCAAGTATAAATTTTTTGTTAAAAATATAACATCGTAGAATGTTTAGAAAGAAATCGTGTTTATTTAATCTAATTCAAGGTGTTAGTTGAAGTTCAGTAAACACGAAAAGTTATGTCAGTTCCCAAACAATGAGAAAGTAACTTTATTCTTGATTGTGTCTGATTGTGAGCAAGGATGAAATTGTTTATTTTACTCTACTATTAATTTTTAATAAGACCTAACTTTTCTTTAAGTCAATATAAAATATTTACAGATACGTTTGATCTTATGAGTGATCGAAATAATGCAACTCCTTCGACAGTTTTTTTTATTGTTTGGAACAAATAATTATACAAAACAATAAATTTTTTTATTAAAACCCATATTTTTTCATTGGTATTCATACACAGGTACGGTAAGCTCCGTAAGTTGTCTCCACCAACGTCCTTGTCAACAAAAGATAAGTCAAACAATGTTTTAAATCACATGTACTTAAACACGGTATCACGATTTGTAAATGCAATAGTATACAACTCAGTATTTTTCTTCAAATATCTGGATTAAGCCACAAGCACTTGATATGATTATGATTGTGATAAACCTACTTTGATGTATACTCATTGTAAGCATTGTGTTAACTGTCAAAAATGAAACAAAGTTTACTGTACGTATTAACGCAAGGATGGAGCTCTACTAGTACATACATAAAATAAAATTTTTTCACTACCTCTCACGTTACCACCACCACCACCACCGTGAACAAGAATCAGCAATTTGAGCAAATATTTCCGAGGTTGTCGAAGGTCAACCCAAAAGTCTTTAGTGCATACTCATTCATTTTACCACTGCTGTAGCAACCACTGCTATTACGTACTAAAACAAGCCCATTCACGCAATCCTCCTATGCCCCTAAAATATTGCGAACGTTCCCAAGATTGGCAAATTTAACCAAATAGTCGATTATCACTTCGCTACAGCTGCACACAGTGGGATTGGCGATCGTAGCGGGAAGGAAGCAAAGCCCCCTGATATGTAAATATCTTCGTATATAATATAGTTCTTTTGGTGAATCTTTCTACGCCCGGAACTTGTTGGATAAAGCACCTCCAAACAATTTAGTATTAGGATAACATGATCTAGCCAGTTTGGCCTTAATAGAATGCAAAATTTACTGTAATTAACATAAAAACATATAAATTTAAGCAAAGAAGTCATTATATTCAAAATATGAAATACTTTAGTCATGCATACTTTTAAATTAAAATATTTTTAGCTCTTTCAACAAACAATTTACATGTTATTTTACTTTTGTTATTGATAACAATATAATGTACTATTCTAAAGCCAGTTAACTTGTACTTTACTAATAAAGCCTTAATGATAATCAACCAAACCTTAATAATAATTAAGATATCTTTAATATTCAAAAAGGAGGTACAATTAGAATTTCTGTACTTGGCTAGTACACGGAGGTATAATTTGGGTTGAGAGAGTGCAAAAGTTGTGTAGTCAGAGTCCAATACAACATCAAGCTTACTCAGTACCAACTGTAAGGCTACTACAGTACGATGTTTGTGTTAATACAGTTTGATGCACCGCTAAGCTGTAAGAGCCCGAAGAGAGGGGGCAAGCGAGCCCAAGGCTTTGGACTCTCTTATGACAATCTTGGAGACTCACAGTCTAACGATAAATATAGATGTATATATGCATGAATATAGTCAGAGAGAGGGAAAAGGTGTGCAGCGCTATACACTAATGTTGTACATATGTGCATATGTTTGTATTTCTTTTTTCTTACGACGTGCAAAGCATGGACTCGCATTAGCTGCGGCCGTTTTAACTATTTACACGATGTATAGCTTGTTAATGTTTTTCTTTAAGTAGTTTATACTTATTAGTGTAATTATTAGCAATGTTAGTGATGATGGTCCTCATTTCAGTATAATTACGAAAATTTTTTATTTTTTTGGTGATATTTACTTTTCACTTCAGCAAATGGATATGTTATATTTTAAACACCACTACTATACTTTTGAAGTGACAATAAATACACTAACGAAACAGTTACGTTGTTTTAAAATGTTACTAAAAATTGAGCCTTGCGTATGTGTAAAACTTAATGGTGAAATGTATGTAGCAACTATATATGATGTTTAATTAAATCTTTGTACGAATTATTCTTTTAATTTACAAAAATAATAACTGTATATAAAATTACTGAGGTTATTATTTTTCCTTCAAAATTTATGTTATTTATTTAAAATAATTGTTTTTCATAATCTTAACATTAAAAAGATTATAATTTTTAGCCATGCATGTCGCTGTGGACGTAGGTATCATATACGTATATATAGGTATTATACATACAGTTACGTAATACGTATGTATCTGCACATCTCACACTCTTTTTCTGTCTGTGTATATATCTATATTTATCGTCAGGCCGTGAGCCTCCAAGATTGTCATGACAGAGTCCAAAGCCTTGGGCTCGCTCGCCCCCTCTCTTCGGGCTGTTACAGTTTAGTGGTGCGTCAAACTGTATCAACACAAACATAGGACAGTGAAAGCCTCATTGCGTTGAACTATATTAGTTCAGTAAGTGTACGAGCTCTCTTAACCCAAATTATACCTCCATGTAGATAAATTTAAAAAGCTGCTAGAATACATGGCTCCTGAGCTACAGAATCAAGTAGAAAATATGTGCAAATCACATGCCCCATTTAAACGAAAAGGGAGTGTGAAAAAAGCTATGTGAAGGCTTTGTAAAGGGTGGGGACCGACAACGTATAGAACGTTAATCAATGGTCCACAAAATATTTGTATTTCCAATAACACTAAAAAATCTTATATTCTATAATACTACATCACGTTGTTTACATTATAGTGCTCTTGACAACCACGAACCACCACCACCTTGATGATTTTAATCTTACTTTACTCTACGTATTTTTTGACATAGTTTTTTTATAACTCATAGTTATAAATATATCTTACTTAGGGCTTTTATGGATTAGTGGTAAGCGTGCTAGCCATAACTAATGTAGAAAAGGCTATGTCTTGGGTCTCACATATAACTCCAGACAACTTAAACAAAAAAACGAAATGATATGTATGAGGATTGCTTCTTTTCAGCGTAAGTAATAAAATGTTTAAGATAAAAATTAAGATAAAATGCAGAAGATTTTTTAGTACTCAAACGTGTCTATTTTCTTCTCCTGCGTCATTGTCATTTTATACTCCAACGAAAACTTTTATCTAACTTCTTAGTATGCTAATAACCTATAGGTGATATATTCCTCTGTACCCACATGCTTTTTATCTACTGTTTTTAGTTTTTGGCGTCGTTCATGTATTTTGAAATAACATTGCCTTGGTGTGCTGCCTTAATCTCGTAGTGCTATTTTTTCGACTTTGCATTTCTTGCCCACTGATGTATCATTTTAAGTTGGTCAACACCTTGAAGCACATCTAGCATACCATACTGTTTTGTTGCAATTACAAAACTCGCATCCACTACCTTGTGTATATTTTTAAGCATGTCAAAACACGCACGTTGTAAGGTTGTGTGTGGTGTGCAGTGTGCCCTGTGCGGGGAGGGAAGTGGGGGCCGATAGCGAACCCCCACCAATCATTAGAGCTACCGATAGTGGCTTGACAAAATAGCCGCGTGGGTTCGGCCTGTTGCTCGGGGACTGCGAATGAAGGAGCATCGAAGAGGGCTGATACGCTATCTCAACACCGTTCATATAGACTGGGCACCGACGGCTCAGTTCTGCCACGTCGTCCGGTGTATCGTCTGGAATACCACACTGTCTCGAGATACCCTTTTCATCGGACTGAGCACCGACGGCTGAGAACTGCTCTGTCGTCAGGTGTATCATTCTAAGGAATAGAGGACCCAGACTGCAGCAGCGAGCAAACTACTCTGCCACTTCATGGCCACGAGCTTTACCTTCTGACCTACAACGTTGCAAACTCATCTACCCCAAGCGCAGCAAGCCACGCACACCCGCACAACACAAACTAAGTAGCAATGATCTCGCGGTTTGAGTAAATGTCGCCATAACTCGTCACTGTCATTGTATATTGCTGTGATACGAGAACGCCGCGTGCGGTCCGATCTAATTGTTTATATTTTCTAAATCCGCGGCGGAATTATTATTGCGTCAAAATAGCGTAGCGATTTAATTTTTCAATTGGATGTAAATTAAATGTGTATAATATATTGCTGATTTAACTATTTATTGTTTTGAGTATTATTTCCATGCACGGTTGGCCTTTCATAGTCCACGTCCGATCCCACTCGAAACTCACTCTGAGTATCGCACCCTTAACATAAATAAATAATATTTACAACGTCAGTTCAGTGCAGTAAGTGCATGAGTTTCATTTTTGGATTTGAATTCCTGCTGATAGTAACATTATACTACCTAATAATTGCACCCTCATTGCCACATATATTGCTCGTGCTTCATGTTAAGTTCTTCTAATGTATCTTCCGTATCTGTTTTTAGAATTGTCAAAATTGTGAATAAATAATCATGTCCTCTTCTAATCGTAATACAGTCTAAGAGGAAGGTGCTTTAAGTTCCTGGTTACAAGGTGTTACGCCATGGCTCTACTACGCAGCTTTTACACGTGAGTATTTGAATACAGCGTGCAGCACGCAAACAGCAAGTGTGTTTGTGTTAAGCAGTGTTTGAATGAAATAAAAAAACTTAAAAGTCAACTACCAGTACCTTTGCGCATAATGGACGATTCAACATCAACAGCTCTTCTGCAATGGGCAGTGAAGTAGCTCAGATATTTTGTTGATCATTTATTTTGTGAGAAGAAAAAGCTCAATTTAATAATTAGAGAAACTTGATTTTATTTATTCACAAATATTATAAAGGTAGTTGAAGCACTTAAATGAATACTTATAAATATGCCTCGTTGAATTAGTAGATGTTACTTGCTTACTGGTTAGCTGCTTCTTTAGAAAAGAGGATAAGCCTGCAGGGCACGATCCCATTGTAACTCTAAATCGGATCAATAACCGTGGGTAGCTCTGGGGGTGAGTCAGGAAGTTGAGATAAATTTGATTAACATACTCCTGGAGAAAATGCAGCTGCAAGCCTAGGCCAGACGTGGAATTTAGTCGGGATGAAGATAGGGAGCGAAGATTTTTGATGAGCAGGCAACTGATCGGTCGGGCGTTGGTATTAATTCATGGATGCGGCCGCTAGAAAAGGGACACTGTATGGTATTTGTTTCAGACAGTGGATGGACGTCTCTAAACGAGACTCACCTCCCGTATGTCTTTACTCACCGGGCGAGCTTATGCTTAATAAAGCAGGCTTACGTATCACATATATGTTTTGATAAAATTTGAGCATGAAATAATGTTTTATCTTTACAATGTGTGCAAGTTATCGTTAAGAGTTATCTTGTGAGACAAGTATTGTATTAGAAAGTTGTTGTATGATTATAATTTCATAATTTGTACAAGTTCTTCCATTATTATTGTTATTGTTATTGTTATTATTNTTATGTGGACGTTATTTATTATTTATTATTTTTTGTTACAATATATCTACATGACTACTACCTCATTGTATACAGTGCACAGGGATGGAATTTAGTAAATTGTATTAAATTATACATTATTGCTTGTTTTTACACTGCATTGAAAAGTTTTTAAGTTATAATGAATATGAAAATACAAATATTCTAGTCATTTGGAAAATAAGACACAGTTTTATGGTTTCTTCAAAAGATGGATTAGCAATTACTTCCACGGTTATTATTACTTCACAAGAGTATAAACTATGATAATACAATAATATAATAATAAATTTTAAGAATAAGCTTTATAGGAATGCGAGTTGTTAATGATGACTTTGAGGTAGTGATTAAAGTAGAACTGCAGGAGAGAAAAGAAAGAGAAATTTTTTTCTCTGGACAACGATACTGAAGTCAAATTTGTACGAAGTTATTTACAGTGAAGGTAAATATCGCTACGTGTGTTCTAATGATGTACAAGGTTGGAGCATTCAAGCTGGCATACGACGCTGATGTCATCTCCATTACCTTGGAAAAAATAAATGGTGCAAGTACAACAATCTTTTCATGATTTAATGTCCAGGAGACAAAATTTATACCCTTGAGAATTTGTATGTTGTTCATAGCCTTTTCCTCCCAAATTGCTCCAAAAGGGTGACATTTGTAATGTCATTTGTACTAAGGATTGCTCTCGTTCGCGAGCTTCGGCTTGGTCCCATTTGGAGTATTATATGACATTTCTTAGTTTATGATGCTAAAGATCGTTGTGTGAGTTTTTAAGGGTTACCTTGAAAGCTTGCTTTGCTTGGTGTTCGGTGGTGATTTCGGAAATGAATTAAGAACTGTTTTGTAGAGCATTTATCACTATATCTAAGATGAAGTTATCCGAGTAGTGGGTGAAAGTGCTGGCTAACGCATGTAGGCACCTAACATTGTACATGTGAAAGCTGCTACTAATGAGATTTTTTCTGCTTTCAGCTTTTGTGTGATGATTGGTTCCGTACTTGCGTATGTGTGAGATTGGTTGCGTAAAGTTTGGTATGCGACACGCAATGATGAATGACCCCCTCTATTTGAGAAAGTCGTCTCAACATTTCGCATCTTCTTATCGATGGTTTCGGCATACCTTCCAAACAAATACGCAGTACTTAGATTTATTATTATAGTGCATGGGTCTGTTAATGTGATACTAGGTGGATCAGAAAGATTAAGTTCAGGATTAATGTGCAAATGGTAGGATTTAAAAGTAGTGTACATGTTTTCAGGAAGGAGGTAAGGTTTCAGTGATAGGCATGGGTTACATAAGTTACACTTGTTAATTATTCTTAGTATGTTCAACTTGTAATACATATGTGCGTATTTGTCGTCAGAGAGTTGCAATAGTGTTTCGTCATACATTTTGTGTGAGCATATGTTTTTCTTTGTGTTGCTATTTATTTTGTTGTGTATCTTTTTTTGTACGCTGTTTTGGTTTTATTATGTCTTGGGTTTTTTTTGTTCTGAGTTTTGTGTTATATGTTTTTTTTTTGTGTGTAAGCACTTTTTTTATTGTGTTTATTTACTGGGGCTAGTGAGGTTTACACGAGGAAATTAATCATTCAGTAGACACCCAAAAAATGTTGACTTTACTGCTAGCTTGACTCCAACCGTGATGAACTCGGCCAAGGATGGTCCACAAACTGTCTCGGTGGCAGACTCCTCTGTTGTTTGCACGTACTAGCGCTCTATGTTCGCAAGCAGTGAACTATTTTGACTAGGCATCACCAAAAGTAGGGTCCTAGCCAAGAGATATACTACTGCTCCGGAACTATTCAGGGTTCTTTATATGCTCGTCTCTTTGTTTTTCTGGAAGGTTTTTCATTTTTTGGATAAACACTCTCTAGTGTTCACTTATCTTACTTTTTAAGAATTACTTTCATAACACTCGAGTTCAAATTTAAGTTTGAATTGTTATGTAATTAATTAATATTTGAGTAGTTCAATAAAAACAAAATATTCCGTAAAAAAAGATTTACTCTAAGATGTGCGCCATTGCTTTATCCCCCTCAAAATATACAACGAACTTAGGAAGTTACTGGGCCATTAAGAAAAAAAAAAGTTAGGCAACTGTTTTTACAAAAACAAAAAAAATTGTTAATTTATTAAAATTTTTATCCTTTTTCATATATCTCTTAACTCGAGCTACAGATAAAATAGTTTGCTTCTAACTCACTTTTTTTTAAAAGCCTGCCAATATACACGCCAAGTAGCTATACAAATATAAATATATGCTCTAAGCTATTTCTTTACATGCAAGAATTTTCGCTTGATTTTGGCTAGTAAGGCTAGTGAGAGGCTCTGTATCGCGATTAAAGCCAATATCCCTAATCTCTACCATTCTCGTTCTTTTTTTTTCAAGTAATCTCCTTTTCTCTAAGTATGTGAGTCCTTTTTGTTAAATTAAAATTAATAATTTAAGTGATTTTATTTTTACGTATAATTTCAGAGAAGTTGCAGAAAACTTAATAATAAATACAGTAAATAGATGAAAGTAAAGTATTTTTATAATATTTTACTATGTCAGGTGTCATAGGTTGCTTCTGAAAGCTTCTAGGGGTTAGTGGGGCAGTAAAAGAGAACTTAGTAAATACGATATCAAAGAATGAATTTCCTCTTATTTTGTGAAAGAAGTATGTCGGGAAAAAATATGGTGCGAAGGTGTGTAGAAAGGCTAACTGAAAGAAGTTGTAAGATAGACACATAAACATAACCCAATAACCCAATCCCCACTTTTTTAACTATACAATTATGATTCTGCAATTTCATTATTTCATACGAAGGGTCATGGGTTAAAAATTCGGTCGAAAATTATCGTTATTTTTTCTCGGGCTTTTTAATGAAATTAGTACCCAGGATGCTAAAAATTACTTATTTAAGTAATAAAAACGAATAGTGAATTTATCTGGTAATGTCTAGACCTCAAGTGGCTTTCTTTTCAAAGAAAAGCGAACATTTGGCAAGTTCATTGGGTAAAAGTACTGTTTATCTTAAAAAGGTTGGTATAGCAAGTTGGATGGTTTATTCAAAAAGGTCCTTTTATTAAACTTTCTAATAACTAGGACGTGCTTCAGACAATCACTGCATCCTAAAAGGTACCCAGTAGGACAGATGACCGACTCGTCTAAGGTAAACTTTTAAATCTTATATACATATAATAGGTGTCTTGTGCGGACAATTTTATATACGCGAAGTAATTATCTGGGCAAATTATGAGTTATGTGGACGTTATTTATTATTTATTATTTTTTGTTACAATATATCTACATGACTACTACCTCATTGTATACAGTGCACAGGGATGGAATTTAGTAAATTGTATTAAATTATACATTATTGCTTGTTTTTACACTGCATTGAAAAGTTTTTAAGTTATAATGAATATGAAAATACAAATATTCTAGTCATTTGGAAAATAAGACACAGTTTTATGGTTTCTTCAAAAGATGGATTAGCAATTACTTCCACGGTTATTATTACTTCACAAGAGTATAAACTATGATAATACATGCGTATATTATGTCATACATGCAAGTGTATTCAAATTATATTATAAAATAATCTTCCTAATAAAGAAAAAAACCAATGCACCTGCATGTTTGCCAATGGATGTTTGCCACATGGGTGGTGTGGAAAAAATTTATAAAAATACACGCAACTTTTGTTGGGTTGGTTTTAAATGACAATGAGGGAAATTGGACGAAGTAAAAAAATGTGATACTGACACATGAAGAAATAAGAGTAAAACTAAGGCTATACATCATTGATTTGCCAGGCACAATTCAAATGGGTCTATTTTGTAGGGAAGTTAAAGAGATTTATTTTTATATAGACAAGGTTCCAAAAGGGGGTGGGGATGGTGAGAGGGCAAAACAAATTAAGAGAATTTTGCGTGTTATGAGGGAGGGGTAGGGGGCAGGTGGTAATGAAAATGATGAAGACAAAACAAATAAAAAGAATCGCGTTTCTCTTAAGAGGGAGGGGGGGGGGGTAAGAGGGCCATGAAAACAACGAGAGTAATAAGGGGATGACAGAAGCTTACTAAAATTTAACTGGGTTGATTTTACAAACATCAAATTACCTTATTTTTAGAGTGGCTGAAGAAGGAGTTGAGGCGGTGCAATAATAGTGTATGAGGGCCAAAGCAGGCAGAGGGACAATAAGGGTGATTTGAGCTAAAATTTAATTGGGTTTTTTTTACGTAAACAAAAGGAATCTCGCCTTATTTAAAGAGTTTTCAGAGGGAGCTGAAGTAGGGGTGTGTGGATAGCTCCTCCTAAATAAGTACGTAATGAAGGAAGATGGGTGTGTGTGTTACAGTTCGGGCACTGGTCCTTTACGCTTAGCGCACCAACTCCTAGATGGCCATAAGGAAATTTTTACATTAACTTGTATGCACCAAGTTATACAGGATAATGGAAGTATTATTTGACTGCAGCGCAGAGGATCTGACTGTCCACCTCTTTCTCTCTCTCTCTCTCTCTCTCTCTTTCTCTTGCATGCACAAACTGCTTTGCTGCGACTAAGTGACTCTATCTATATGTATAATGCAGCCTCTCTCAATTCTTATAACGACATGGTGATAATTGTAACGTGGCTTTATTAAGGACTAAGCAAGGCCTATGTTATAACTAAGGTACTATCAGGTAAAGAATGCCAAACGCATAATGTCACTTTATCTTTTCGAAACCTTCAAGGAAAAAATATAGTAAAAATCGTTGTTCTTTCCTATACATTCTCTTGTCCGTATGTATACGTACGTAAATAAACGTGCATATAGTATATAAATTATGTAAAATACGACAATCTAACCATTGAAAAAATAAGAAAAAAACGTTGTATCTCAGAAGGGAAGCAAAATTGGCTTATAATGATAATTTTGTCAGTTTCATGTCAATCGTAAAAACTTAAACAATAATAATATTTATATCTCATACAAAAGCTACATCCAACTTATCCTAACTATAAATTTTTTTTTTCGATTTTTTTATCACGTGATATTAGAGTAATTGTCACGTAACTAAAACCTATATGATNCTTTTCTATTGTCACGTCTTAACTTTTTAATTATTTTTTCTTTTAATTTTTTAACTTCATTAACATACAAAACAAAACAATACAATACTTTATTTTTGTATTTAATCGGATATACTCTAGCAATTTTACTATAACCATCAATGAACGTTAAAAACTATTTTAGATGAAGCGGATTGTTTTAATTTTATAGTGGCCAAAGTTATAAAAAAATTTTAATTTGTCTCTTACAAAGATTCCAACAATAACTGATTGTATATATATTTCATGTCGTATCAAATACACGAATAGTGCTTTACACACCCACAAGGAGCAAAAGTAAAGGAAGTCTCAGATCACACGTATTTAGTCGCCTAAGGTCAAGCCAAGTCTAACAACTAACGTGAGATCTAAGGTTTCTATACTTAATTCTATTCGCTGTTTGAAGAAATCCTAGTCAGCGCTACCTATACAGCAACAAAAATCGACGCTGGATGACATAAATACAAAGACTCTTACGTGTAGCAAACTTTAATGATGTTTTTTTTTAAGTTTTACTGCATTTTTGATACATAAAGTGTGGATTTTCAGGATGAAGAATTGATTTTGTTGGTTTTAATAAAAAACAATTTTTTGTTACATAACTTTTCTACGTTTTTTTTTTTAAATAATAGTTATAATCTGTTTAAAAAAAATTCTCAACACTCAAAATCGAAACATAAAATATCAAAATTGCATTAAAACTACAAAAAACAAGTAACAAGGTTTGCAGCCCATAATAGGCTATGTAATCGTGTTATCGAGTATCGCCTCTTGTTGCCATGCAGATGGCACAGTTTTAGATTGTTGCACGTAGGAAATAGGGACAATACGAGTTTTTACCAATGCTGCACCGATAGTGCCACTAGTCTAAATGCCTATATTAAGGTACGAAAAATTTTGAAATCAGTGTCAAAATTTGTTAATATACGATGAATTATTTCGTAGATCATAGGAAATTAACTAACACACCTTGTTATAGTAAAAAAATTTAATAAAGAAATAATATAATTGTGATATCGTCATGCACAAAACAGACAACGACAAACAGCTGATTGCATGCATGACCGCATGCTTCGACAGACAGACGAGATCTAATAGATTTATTAGCCAGCGTGCCTCATCAAAGTACCACAAATCTGCAAAACTGTTTTCTTGCATTTGTCTAGAGATGGCGCCATTAATACATCTCTCGTACATCACTATAACATACACATTATCGCCAGTATGAATGTATTACATTCTTGATGCGCCTCCTCGTATTTACACTGGTTTCTTTTATTCAGTTTTTTGAGCTTAACATGCTTCTTAACGTTTCAAACTTTATCTTTCTAAGAGATTTTGTTAGAATATCCGCAATACTATTTTCTGATTTAACTTCAATAATATCAATTGTTTTATTGCAGTTACTTTCATTTACAAATAGTTAAAGTACTTCGATACACTTGAATTTTTCGTAAAACTACCAAACTTTGCTATGCTTACACGTCCTGAATGGTCTCTATAAATTTCAATTGGTTTCTGTAACTTCAAATAGAAAATATCTACAAGATCTTTTATCAATTTGAATTTTCTTACAGCCTCAGACAATGCAACATATTTAGCTGATGTTGATGATTTTGTTACACCACTCTGTTTACGTGTTTTCAAATAAGTAACATTACCAAAAAATCTTATTATCAAACCAGACCTAGATTTTCTATCTTTATTATAACCTGTCCAATCTAAATCTACAAACAAGTTTAAAACATTAACATTGTCTTTTTTCTTACACACTAATTTCAAATCCCAGTAAAAAGTACTTTTTTCAAATCCTAATTTTTTTATAAGCTTATCAAAACATTCAAACCAAGCTTTAGGGCTTTCTCTTAAACTGTACGATGCTTTTTACAATATACATACCTTATAAGAGTTACTGTCAAAACCTTGTGATTGTTTGATATATATCTCAGATTTAACTTTCCCATTTAATCCGATCAATAATCAAACCTTGTCATCAACAATAGGGTAACAGAATTTTTAAAGTTTGCAACCTAGCTACGGGACAATGAATATCTTAAATAATCTCCGAGTGTTGAAACCCTCTAACTACTGACCTAGTTTTCAATTTGTTTCCATCCTCTTTTGAACAAACCTTTACAACATCTGAAACTTTCTCATTTTTTGGCTTATCTAGCAATATTTAAGTCTTATTTTTATTTAAACAATCTATTTTTCATTTTATCGCATTTTTAAAATTATTAGATTTAAAACTTTCCATTGCTTCATCCAAATTTTTAGGATTTCCCGCACTACCATCATTAACATAAATAGTTTTATACACATAATTATCATCAGATCTTCCTGGAAGCTCAACATTTCTTTTCGACCTTTGTTGAAATTTCTCTCTTTTTGATTTTGACATTCATTTTTTTTTCTGTAATGTCATTGCATTTTTATACTAAGCATCCTCAAAGTTTTCACTTGGATTAGACTTATTATAAAAAAAAATTTCATTTTTCAGTTCATTACCTTTTAAACCAACACAATATCCATCTTTTTTAATGACATTAACATGTCTTGATACGATAGCTCTATTATTAATCAAAATTTTGTATCCTGCATTTTCATTACCTACAAAAATTTCCAAATCTACTTTCCTGTCCCATTAAGACCGTCGTCTTTATTCTGGCACACGTACAAATACTCTGCCTCCATACATTTTCGAACTTCTCACATCAGGTTTAGTACTGAAGAGGATTTTGGAAGGTGTTTTTAATTCAGCAGTATTTGCAATTTTCCTGTTCTTTAAATAGACTACTGCCCATATAACTTCCGGACAAAATTTTTTATCTATCCTAGCTTCACTTAATAAACATCTAGCAATTTTCATAATATTTCTATGTTATCTTTTAGTTTAACCATTCAATTCATGCACATACGGTAGACGTGCATCAAGACTTATTTCTTTTTCTTTAACTAAATCAAAAACTCTTTTATTGACATACTCTTTTCTATTGTCACGTCTTAACTTTTTAATTATTTTTTCTTTTAATTTTTTAACTTCATTAACATACAAAACAAAACAATACAATACTTTATTTTTGTATTTAATCGGATATACTCTAGCAATTTTACTATAACCATCAATGAACGTTAAAAAGTATTTTTTCTTATTTAATCTACTTGTATCATGAAGACCATTTGAATAAGCATGAACTATTTCCCAAATATCTATTGCCTTGTGTCTGTTTTTCTCAAATGGTAAACTATGCATCTTATTTTTTAATGCAAACAGCACATTTCACATAATCATTTTCAATTTTTTTAGGCAATTCCTTAGCCAATATATTTTTGCACAACATATTTAAATATTTAAAACTCACATGTCTCAAGATACGATGACATTTTTCTATCAAAATAGAATTAACGGTAATCTTGTCATTATTTCGAATTCCACTTTGCGTTTTGTATAATTTATCTATTTTATACGCTGTAGCTAGAAGCAGACTATCATTATTATAAATTTTTGCCATGTTATTTTGAGCAACAACTTTATTTTCGCCGTTACTTTAGCAAGACTAATTAAATTTACTGTCATATTTTTTACGTAAAATACATTCGACGTACCAATTCTAATGAATCTATCATAAACTTTCAAATAACTTGAAACTTATCCTACTTTTGTCGCTTTTAAACTTCTACCATCACCTGTATTTACTGGATTTCTTAAATCAATAAATTTACGTTCACTGTTCATTGCAACATACTCGACTGCATCGCTGACCACTATCCAAGTGAGCCGTTGCCTTGTTGCCAAGTATGCAGTTGTAACGTGTGGCCTCTGCATTGTCGGCTCAACCATTTGCCTCTGCTTCTCGAAGCTTCTTGATGCGCGCCGTTTGGCAATCTTTCTTGAAATGTCCAATTTTACAACAGCCGCAACAGGCTCTTTTTAGTTTCTTGTGACCTTTTGATTTTGAGCCAAAAGCAATCAATTTTGCGCTTGCACTTTTACTTTTACTTTTATTTTTAACTTCCAACATTTTTATTTGATTTACTCACATAACTAACAGTCTGATCTTCTCTTAAAATGTCTATCAAATCGTCAATATAACTGCGCAATTCTGGTAATGTTCTTAATAAATAGTTTATTTTTTCTTTTTCTGACACTGTAGCACCTGCAGCTTTCGACTCGTTTACTGATTTCTCGAATTTACTAATAAAAACTGATGATTCTTGAAAATCTTTTATCTTGATTTTTCTCCAATTTATTCTAGCATATTATCTGTGAAGTTGTTGATTTCTTCAAATACATAGCATCAAACTTTTTCATAATCTTGAGTGCCGTGTCCAAATCACCGACAAATTCCAGCTGCTTATTCGAAATATCACTGTAAATATAATTCATGGCCTTCAAGTCGTTGTTAACCCATTCGTATTCTTTGACCGTTGATACTTTTTCTTTTTCTATCACCGTTGCACATTTTTTTAACTTTGAAAATATCATGAATTTTTTCTTCCAGTGTGCGTAAAGTTTGCTATCAAACACAGGTTTTGAAATTTCCGCCATTTCGGAATTTTTCATTTCCTCTCTTGAACCTTCTAGATTTTTCGATTTTTCTTACACCTTAAAAATATACTCTTCCAACACACTCTTTGATCACATTTACAAAAATTTTTATTTAACTTCTCAGTGTTTAATTGACAGTTTTTTTAAAAGTGTACACCTACACATACAATCTCTTAAATTTTAAAACTTTATCAGAACATGTTAAAAATAACGTTACACTTTTACAAGAACTTTTTCTCGATTTCCTAGTGCTGGATTTACACTTCAATCACATGTTACCTCCGAGCTCCAACCATATTAAATTACGAGGGATTATTTCATGGATCGTAAGAAATGAGTAAAGACACCTTTTAATAGTTAATAAGATTTAATAAAGACAGAATATAGTTATAGTAACGATATGGAATACAGCAAACGGCAGCTTGCATGTCTGACCACATTCTTTGACGAACAGACAAGATTTATCAGTCAGAGCACCAGGTACCCACAAACTGTATGCTAACAGTTGTCCAGAGATGGCACCGCTGGTCCATCTCTCCTACATCAGTACAATATGTACTTAGTCTCCAGTATAAATAAACTACACTCTCAATAAAATTATTTACAGTTTGTGTGGGAAAACTAAAGTTAAAATTGAAATATTATTTTGACATCGAAGTTTTTTCTAATAAAGTTTAAGATCATTCTAAATATAATAATTACTACTTATTATAATAAACTACTTACTCGTTGAGAAGAGCTCAAACAATCTTATTAAATGTAAGTGACTAGTGTAGCGGTTAAATATATAATTACTTTACTGTCAGCCCAAACATAGAGTTGAATAAATTTAATAAAGAAGACGATTAATATAATTTCTGATTGTATTCACTTATTCAAACTTACCCCACCACAGGTGATTGCAAGTCATATAGACACATCCCATGTCATATCCTTAATATTCATTATTTTCGAAATACACAACTCCGTTAAAAACTTATAAAAAGCGAATGCTCAGCGATTGTTAAACATTGAGCTGTATGACTAATTCTGCAATCTCGTGACATATAACTTACTTCCTTTAAAAAAAGCTGCCGTCGCAACACTCTAACTGCGCGTGCAGTTTCCAAATTATCTTATATAGCGCTCATCTTACAAAAATTAATTTGCACTAAATGTCCGCAAGAATGAAAACAATCAGCAGTTTCAACATTTATTACTGAGAATGATCCACAGCGAATGTCATGAACAGTTTCAACATCAACTGTACCAAATGCAACAACCGAGGGATCAGCGATTTTTACCATTGTTCGCGGTATAGTTGTTGCACCACGTTAATGCTTGTGTAAATTGAGAGTAATTGGGTTAAGCTCTGATTGGTCGTTCGGATCCCCAATTTGACATGTCCTCTTTAAATGTAAGAGTATAAAAACTCCTTGCACATACCAATAATTGCCGTTTCTCATTTATCAAGTGCTCTAAAGTAACTACAAAGGCTGGAGAGTGAGTTCTGTTGCGTCTTTTAAGTGGATGTAAGACTTAGTGCAGTGATTAAGCTACGTGTTAAAAGAGTGCATTTTGAGTGGATGTAAGACTTAGTGCGGTAATTAATCTGCGTGTTAAAAGCGTGCATTTCAAGCAAATGCAAGACGTAGTTCGGTGACTAAGCTGTGTGAGAAAAGCTCGAGCAACCCAGACCACTGTAGACTCACCTAAAAAGTGAATCAAGGAGGAACAAGAAAGAAAGAACCGTCGACAAGGGTTCCGACTTTAAAAGCAGCAGCCTAATTATTTCCATCGCCACGAGTACTCTCGTGTAGGATTAAGATCATCGCTGTAGTCAATTTTGTAAGATCTTGCGACTGCGTTCGCGCAAGCAGCGGTTAACCAACGATCATAGAAGTAAGTTAAGTTAAGAAAAATGAAAACTTGTTAAAATATTGTAAATGCGAATCTGAACCTTCATAATTTATATTATTTGTAAAATTAATTATTTTCGGCATCACTGAATTATTAAATCATCAGATAAGACATAACTTGGTTGATTACATTTATTTTTTTAATTAAATTACTCCAATTACTAAATTATATAAAGTATGCTAAGAATCAAAATTTTAATTGATAAAAATACAAATTTTACTTTGATAAATAAATTATATACCAAGGAAAAATTAAGCACATAACGGATGATTAAGACCTTACAAAGATGTAAGATAAAGAGACGAATAAAATACGCTATGACCATATTACATCAGATAAATTCAAATAGTAGGTCAACGCCAGCTCGGCGTTCGATATACCAACACCTTTCTATGCATACCATTCGTTGAAACCTAGCACCACAACGCCGAGTCAACGATTTAAAAGAAAAGCATACTGTAAGGAAGAGCAAATAAGGAATTTGGGCCGACGGCTGGTTCCTGACAAATACAAATTAAATCGATTTATTTGTAGAAAGAATCTACGAGTTCCACCCTTTACTTTGAAGTTCGGACGTAACACTAATATTACTTGAAGTTAATTTGTAAGTCAGATTCTAAGTTGATAAGACATTTTTACTTTTGTCATTATTTTATTTTAAGTTTAAAAATTAATGAATTCAAAATTGTTATTTTTGCAATACCTATCCTTTAGTTTGCAATGAGCTAAGAAATCGATTTTTTTTTTAAATTAAATTTTTATTTATAAGAACTCCACTTTTCCTAAAGAAACATAAGCAAATTTTTTTAGAATAAAAAATGGTTACGTTAAGAAGTAACTAAAAATACAAGGAAACAAATTTAATTTACATTACTGAATAAAAATTAATAAAGCAATAGTCGAAAATAATCGCTTGATATTGAAGCGACTAATAGATTATCTAAGAAGTTAATTGAAAGTTTGATAAAAGCTACTTTAAGATTTTTGTTTTATAAATAGAACTGGCAATACAAGTGACTTTACTCTTTTATACTAGGCAACGAACTTGTTCTCCAACATAATGTCACAGACATTGACTGTATGTTGGTTAGTAATCTTGTAGCTTTCTTGGTAACAATAAAATTCTTATTAATCTTAGTTATCGTCTATTTACCGTAATGGTACTTAAAGAAAAGGAGGTCGAAGTAAAGATATACTGAATGCCTTTGTAGTCACCCTTTAAGTTCTCGTGAAATAGCTGCATGGAACCCGTGCTTCTAAAGCACTGAACTAGAGTAAGAGTAGTGTAAGAGGAGTAGGAGTATAGCGTCATCCATGCGAAATTTTAGCTTGCGTACAGTTATTGAACAGGTCCCGTACTACACGGATTTTCTTTAGTATGGGCGAAAGGAAAGTATCGCATATTTATATAAATAGTAAAACACTCCATTCAATGTCACAAGATTTTCCTAGAGTGACAATTTAGCTTGCCCCCCGTTCACTTATTACACCAACTTTGTTTCCTAACGAATAATAAAAATGACTTAATATTTTGTATATTTAAGATAAATTGTTAACAGAGTACGAAAGGAGTTATAGAAAGTCTCTAAATTCTTAAAAATAGGAATATCACTGCAATTGATTTTACTTTAATTGTTTCAAGTGTACGTTATTCCTTATTTTTAATTTTATTGTAGTTTTAATTCACTTTTTGCATTTTAAAATAATACTAGCCACAAGTTTCTTAATAAAAGATGCTAGTATCATCACTCCTTCTTTGTAGCTGATTTCTACTGATATTAATAAGCAAACAAAAATAACAACAATACTCATATAATTATTAATTTACGCTGAGAGTGCATTGACATTAGCGGAACCAAGTAACAATTAATAGTTAGTGATACCAGCACCCCTCCAACCCAAGATTTACTGATGGTAACGCTTTTTGTGCACTTAAAAAACTCTGCAAATATAAAATATAAACAAATCACTTTAGATCTCTACAAGTTATAAGGTTAATCAATTTCTGTAGGAACTGATATTTGTTTTCTTTTCTTACAACCTTTGGGCTAATAATGTGGATCTCCTGAATACCCTTACTCTGAAAGAGTAACTCAGATAATTACTGACTGTCTGATTGTCCTGAAATTCTTTTCATTTTAAACAGGCTTAAGTTGCCGGCGGCCCCTGCTCATGATAAGCAGTTTTCCATTTACATGTCTATGGACGTTCCTAAAATTAGTTTAGTAAGTAAGCACACCTCGTTTTCTTTTAACTGTGGTTTTTGGCTACTCATGGGTTATATTACGTTACACCATATTTATGTGACTGTTAGTAACTTTTTAAATTAAAGGTACTGGTATTGCCATTACTAATGCGGAGGTTAATTAACTCTATTTAAAATCAGTTAAATTTTACGGATAAAAAAAGTTACCTTACTTATGTAGAGAGCTACATTAAGAAACAACGCAATACGAAGCCATCACACACAAAATTACCTAATTTGAGTAGGGAGTCTTTGGGCGAGGTCTGGGGGCAACGGTGGTTAATAAACTCAATTTTTATTTGCTGAAATCGAAAGGGTAAGACAAAGAAAATTTTAATATTTAGGAGAGGGAGTAGGAGGAGCTTGTAGTCACCTCAAACTCATAGCACTGTGTGATGTAGGAAGATGTATGTCATAGCTATATTATATAGTAATTCAAGTGGAATATATCAAAATTCTTCCAACATCCCCCCAAAAATTTTTTTATATTATTTTCTCCCCTTATTTGACAGATTCCGTTTTTTATTGAGCCTTCCACAGCTCTCTTGCACTCCAGTAAGGATCTTTTCACAGACGCCACACTCAATTTTTTGTAGCTTACCATGTCCCTACACTGTGATTTTGATACTAGTCATAAGGCAAACAGGTGAGCTTGATAGTTACAATTTTTTTTTTTACATATATTTTATAGCCATTTCTGATAACAATGCCCAATGTGCCCGGCATTCCTGTATTACTCTGCATATATATATATATGCTACTGTCGTTGGCATATTAAAAAAGCACCTCAGATTTAATAAAATCAACTACTTTCACAGCAATGGCGACCTTTTTACATGGCTTCCAAACTATCAGATCACGGTTTGAAATACGCACAGGAGCAATTGGTTTCTTAGGGTGCGAGCCAAGTAAAAAAAAAATGGATCTAAAATTTAGAAGCCTGTGTTACCAAGCTCTCGTGCCATAAGAACCACAACCTAAGCCACTGTAATGCTGTGGCCGCTGTTTGTAGTTACAAATAGTAATGAAATGATTTGTCTAATAAATGTACAGACCTTTTTAACTATACAAATTATTTTTAAAATTACTACACATGATATTTTAAATTATTAGTCATTCAGTGGGCTGGCTTTCATTGAATTAATATTGTTATTTAAACATGCTAAATTTGTACATACATGTTCTATAGAACATAGAACATGTTATGATTACAGGTGATGTTAAAGTTTTTACATTTTTATAAAATAATAATAAACGTTGTGGTTGTTACCAGTAGCCCTACACAACTATGAAAAAATTTGACTTTTCTGCAGCAAACTTTTATTAAAACAAAACTAAACACGTCAATTATTGTTTTTTTCGATTGATTTCTAAACGATTTTGTATTGAATATTCATTATTAATTTTGAAAATAACGTCCAATGTTGGTACTGTCAAATTTTGTATTTATTAAAAAACAAAACGACGTTTCGGCCGTTTGGACAATGTCCCGGCCTTCATCAGGTACAAGAATCTCAAAAACCTCATCAGGTACAAAATCTTGTTGCTTTTATACAATTTCTACCGAAGCATGCACGTATGCAGTCAAGCACCCTTCAAAGCGACTCAAACTTCCTACTGGTAAAGATGGTTAGTAGTTGTTGCAATCTGGTGTTCTTCATAGCAGCACAGTGTAGATGCCGATGTAAATATAAAGGACGTACAGTGTTCACAAATAATAATATAGGACGTCCAATGACAGTTGGTTAATAATTAAAATAATGTCCAATGGTGGTACTGTCAAATTTGTATTTATTGAAAAACAAAACCTGATGAGGGCTGGGACATTGTCTAAACGGCTGAAACATCGTTTTGTTTTTCAATAAATACAAAATTGGACAGTACCACCATTGGACGTTATTTTAATTATGAACCAACTGTCATAGGACGTCTTATATCATTATAAATTTTTTTAAAGCTAATAATTTTTTTTCATTTTGACTCGAAATGTCCTTCTACGCAACATTTTCTATTTTATAACTATAATCACCTATATTTTACATGAGTAAGCTTTTCTTAGTTTTGCATTGTGATAACGCTACATAAAGTTTTCCGTAGGCAAGTAAAGAATTTAAAAAATATAAACTAATGCTGTCAAAGCTTTGTCCATGTCACTTTTTATCATCATAGTTGATAAGTTACAAGAAATCGCTCTTTACGGTATCAAAAGTACCAACGATAAATTACGTGTATTAAAAACTGCTTCTCGCGTATCAACTTAATTTTTTAGTTTGCATTCAATTATTGTTCCTTATTTAATATTATACTAGTGACATTTTGTTTCTGAATTTTATACTATTGCACGAACCGCCGCATATAATTTAATTTTTAATTTATATAACTGCTACTCTTACTTCCAAACTAAGTCTAACGTGCAAGATACCTTTTTGAATTATATTTCAAACTGCAATTGAGTATAAATAAGTACTGTCAGTAATATCATCACTTTCGTAAGTTGCACGATCTATACTATAGTTAGTTGATGCATTTCTGTGCATATTTTTTTAAGTTTCCTAATGTCAAAATTTTATGTGGTCTAGTTTTGCCTTTTTTAATTTTGAATAACAATTAAAAAAATTTACATCTGTCAAATGAATATTTTTACTCATTTTTGAAGTGTAAAAAATTTTTGTAAGAATGATAATTTAACAGTCATTGCTATTACTATAGTTCTATTACTGCTTTCTGTGACAAAGAAAATTTGGCAGATCTATTTTCTTGCAATAATAAATTTTTTTTTAAATGTGTGTTTGTGTTACATGAATCACGCAAAGCCTTGTCTATCATTCCTAAGATTTTTTTAAAATCATGGAAAACTCTTCCAAATTATTCAATCAACTTTATCTATTTTTTTTAAGGGTTAAGGAACGGTTCTGCAACTAATTATTCCCTTTGAAAACAATACCATTGCAATATCAGCAGAAGCCATTTAGAAGCGTTATTATTAATGTGAAAGTTTGTTTTCTTGGATGGGTAATCAAAACGATTAGCATGACTTATCTTCAAATTGAAGAATTTAATTCATTTATAAATAGCACAGTTTCTTCGTTAGAAACAAAACCTTCAGTAAAATAATTTTCATGTTTTTCTATATTTTAATGCCTTGAATGTTTTCTAAAATAAAAAACAATGCAAAAATTGTCGTTATTCCAAAGTATGCAATCAGTAATGAAGTTTCATACAGTGGAATGAAATAAAAATCTGAAAATTTTTTTTCTTTAACAATTTTTGTAATATTTACTTCATAATAACTATCGTGAAAACTCAAAGCAATAGTAGAAAGTAAGGTTATCAATACTTAAAAAGACTTGGCAAAAAAGAATTAGTAAAACTTAGTCATCATCTATTTCTGGGGAGTTGGTGTGCGAATGGCGCTGGGGCAGAGTACTACTAGTATATATGTGTGTATGTATTTGTGCATTCCATGCTCTATTATATAGTATGTTTGAAAATTATCAGTATAAATATATTATACGATACATACAATGCATGTGACAAAATGTCAATCAAATTGTAGTTTTTTTCTGTTTTTTTTTTTTTTTTAAATAAAAAACTCTCATTTTAATGAATAACTCGGAAAGAATGACTGTCGCCTGGTTAAATTCTTGGAATCGACAGGGTAGCTTAGGATTGTCAATATACCTAGCTTAGCGGCGAAAAACTATTATCATAGCGTCTGTGGGTGAATGACTAACTTGGTTTGAAAGTGCCTGGCTTTATGAATATGGTATATTCGTGGGCGAATCGCTGTCGCAATTTGCTTTAAAATATTTTTCGGCAATAGTTTTACAAAAATATTTATTGGCGAGATAATTTAAAGTTAGATTTTAACTAGACCGGTGAGGTTAGTGATAGTTTAGTAAACGTTAAGATTTATAATGGCTCCAAACAGGACCAGTGGTGATACTTTCAGGCAGAGGCTACTAATATTTCCAGCAGATGTGACTATACGAACCCCTTAAGATTCTTCCCCTTTATTCTCTGTTTTTACAAAAGATGTCTAGTATGCCATAGACGATAGCATTTACAGCACCTTTATTTTTATGGCACTCGATCATCTTCACGATCTAGGTTGGAAATCAGCGTAGGTCGCCAGCATGTCACAAACTATCAAAGTGTCATCAGTAGCTGGAATACGTAGCTGTACAATAAAGAGTTCTATTTTTCATCTACTGCCTGTGAAGTAGTGAACGACAATGAAATTAGACATCCTGCTTAGAACCATTACAACCAGACTCACTGAATTTTATTGCAAGTGGTTTCAATTTTACTTCGATGACACCTTGCGGATCTTACTGAACTAAAGCGCAAAATTAGCGTTATAATTGCAAAACTTTGAGCTTCATTTATGCTATTATTAATTTTTTTTTGGAAAAAGCAATGCGAAAATTATCTTCGAAGTGTCAAGAATCAGTATTTAAAAACTTTAAGCTTCATTAATGCTATTATTAATTTTTTTTCGAGGAAAAAATAATACGAAAACTATCTAGGAAGTGTCAAGAATCAGTATGTGAAATTCCATTAAAATCGGTTGAGCGGTTTTCGTGGTAAGTGATTACAACGGTTTTGGATCTTCTGTTTCATACGTTAATAAGATTGTAAATTTCGTTTTTGAAATTGTTAAAAAAATTAGTCACAATGCGTAACAAGATATCCATTTGTTTATGATCACATTAAATTTTCAGTTCTTCTTTTTACTTCTTTTCTCATAGTTTGGTTAATACATTCGCCTCATAATGGATGTATGAATAATAAATTCTCAGTTTTATTTGCTACTATATAAAATTTTTCTTAATTGTACAGTTGCTCAGGAAAAAATTTTAATCAACAAAGATCATTCAAAGTAAGCTCATAATTATTAAAAGGGCTTCAAACAAAGAAGTTATAATTGAGAATGTAACTTATTTATACTGGGGACTATGTTTATATTGCACTAACGTAAGAGAGATGGACTAGCATCACCATCTCCAGACAACTGTTAGCATACAGTTTTTGGGCACCTGGTGCTCTGACGACGCACGTAGGCGTCAGGAATCTCGTCTGTCCGTCGAAACATGCGGTCACTGATACGAGCAGACATTTGTCGTTGGCTGCATTGTGTATCATTATTGTAACTATATTCTCCATCTCTTTATTAAACGTATCAACTTATAAAAAGTGTGTTTGTTCATTCCCCTCGATGCACGAATAATTTCTCGTACATTAACATGGTAGAAGAACGTAGTTCCATGTGATAACCGTGTACATCCAACACTGGAAAATCGAAAAAAAGCTCTGAAAGTATACTGTTAATTTTAAAGTAGGCCGTTCAAGTTTTTAAATTTAAGAGGTTACATGCAAGTGATCTCAGATATAAAAATGTCAATCTAACACTGAGAAGCTTAGAAATAGTATATTACGTACCAAGGGACTAAAGCAAGCCAGTTCGTGGCTGTTGTAGTGTGCGCCCGAGCGTAGCGAGGGCGCTACANATGTCATAGTCTTCACCCCAAGGTATCCAGGCAGCCACGTTTGCTGGAACTTTAGTCAAGAAAGCGTTTAGTGCAGTGGTCCTTTTTAGGGCCATCAGACATCAAACTACGTTGCTAACAAATATATTAGAACCTAAGAAAATTGACAAGAAACGGCCAATAGGGCTCACAAAAGTATCAACCATACCTACAGTCGCACGAGGGTAATTTGGAACGGAAACTTTAAATGCTTTAAATGTATGGAATTTTAGGCATCAAGAAACTGACGCAAAACATTTATCAAGATTGAAATAGCAGCGTCAAAATTGACAAATGAAGAATCCATTAAGTGAGAGATTTGATTTTCATTATTACCCTGACAGTAATCACTTACCTCTTCCAGATTTTTGAATAGGTAGAATAAAATGTATTTATATTCATAGTGGCGATAAAAAATGAAGAATAAGCTCCAGGACTTCGTTGCTCTGGTAATGAGGTTGTGAGATTGGAAAAAATAGTTTTCTTGTTACATACTTTTTTGTCTGTTTCAAGTCCTTACAGTTTCAACAAATACCTATTTTCATTAATTATAACGTGAAAAAGTGCAAATCAACGTCCCTTTAGGGCAAAAAATTATGTTACGGTGCGTCGTAAGGAACGGATGGTACTTTTCATCATTATTATATTTTTTACCGTTACAACTTATTTTTTAATTAAATATACTGTATGGATCCTGAACAACAATATTTTTAATTAGAAGAATTTTTTCAGACAAGTGGCAAGAATAGATGTAAGATTTTTAATTCAAAACGTTTCATATTACGTGTAAACACACTATGGTGTTCCGTTTAGTGAGTCTTGGGCAAATCCGACACGAGAGGAGGGGGTGCTAGTGAACTATAAAAAAGATCAAGTGGTAGTCGGAAAAAGCAATGTCTGAAAAATACGATGGGTGGTGTATGTCATCCCAATTAAGTACTTGCAAAGTTTTCTGATGATTTTAGCAACATAAGGCCGATGGTTTTTGTGCTGAAAACTCACTTTCTCATGTCTTCTTTCATTTTGGGGTCGTTTAAGCTTTAATGGTCAGCTAACTTGCATTAATTATTATTTTTAACAATTTGTAATGATGGTTTCACAAGGATGGAATAACTCATCAGAAATCATTCCGCGCCAACCCCACTAGATTCACGACATCAGCTTCTTGCTATGAATATTCGATTTGTACATTAAAGTTAACGAGTGGTCCAGCTAACCCTATGATATCCTGCACTTTGAGTTATTGTAGTAGATCGACTTTTTATCCACAGTCACAATTCGATGCAAAAAAATGCAACAAAATACTGTTTTGTTGGCACATCATTTGACATGTTTTAAACACAAAAAATGCTGGTTTAATGGCTTGGTAAAAGACAGAGCCAACTCAAAAAATTCATGATAAAGGAGTCAACTTCAATTTGATTTGAAAAGGTATTCAATTCAGATTTGACTTGTAAAGGCAGTCAAATTAGATTCAGGTTGAATCGGCTATTAAGAAGTCAGTTTTTTTATCAAGTACTGTCATGGCGGCACTGACATTTACAATATAGGTATACCTATCAAAAGGAACGTAGATTTATTGATTATCCAATATTTCAGAAAAAAAGTTAATGTTCATTTAATAGAGTGCACTATACTTATTAAATTATCATTTACAAGTCTTCTACGGTCATAGAAGGAAAATAAAACGCTGCGTAAATATGGCTGTGACGTTGTGTACGAAAGTACGTATGTACGAATACTTGGCAGATAATAGGATTTTTATGCATGACATTATCAAACTACGTCTATGAATTGAAACAATTCGTTGATTAAACATTAATCAAAGAATTATGTCGTTTGTTGAACATGTCGTTCTGCTCTCAGTTGTTTCCATGATGACTTGAGGGTCAGTGCCTAAGCACACGATCAGTAAGAGCTAATAAATTAGGAGTACGAATGAAAACTCCAAAAAATCAGGTGTTAGTTCGAGTAACGTTTCGTTGGTCTTAACGCCAACCTCATCAGACTCAGTCTATATCATTAGTCAAAGAATACAACTAAAAAATTCAATTAAATACTGTGAAAAAAAATTTCAGAGATGTACCAGAGTGGTGTCATCTTACAAGAAAATGACGTCGCATTGGCATAGATTATTATCTTTCACAGAAGAAAGAAAATTCAAGATTACAATAACTGTTTAAATTCATGAAAAAATTTCATTTGTAGTTTTAATAAGTTTCTTATTTAACATTAGGTTTGAAAATTAAAAAAAAGTATTAAGTTTTTTAAACAACACTTGAAACAAATTATATTTTAGTAATTAGTGAATCACGCAATTAAATAAAAATAGTACGCTACATTATAACATAAATTGTGTTTCTGAATCATTCAATGATGAAATATCTGTTCATTCACATAGGTATATCAATATTATAGATGTCAGAGCAGCCATGACAAAATTTGATAAAAAAAACTTACTCTCAAGTTAGCTACTTTTTTAACCCGAACCTGAGTTGACTGCCTTTTCAAGCCAAATCTAAATTGACTGCTTTTTTTGATATAAATTGAATTTGACTCCTTCCACTTGTTTTTTAAGTTGGCTCTATCTGTTACGAAATCGTCGAAATGCTTCTACTCCTCCAAAATAACATATACTGTTTATAAGAGAAAAATTATGATGCTTTTATGTTAATACAGTTAAAAGATGACCCAATACAGTTTAATAAGCTATCGAGCTACAACATCTTTTGTGAATCTCCAACAATTAGTTTGTACACTTAATATAAGCATATTTTCATTTAAAAAAAATAATACATTACGTCACTGGGGTGTGATTGCTTTACTTTTGCACTCAAGTCTCATGTATTATTTTTTTCTCGAGGGTGCGAAGTTCCAAAGGGCAACTATCCATCTTGACTCGAAATGCTTCTGTAGATAATTATATGTTCTATATTTTTCAACTATTGATTTCAAGTAAGAATTACCCAATACACATTTTATTGTAACCTTTATACTTACAATATCACTCATTTTTTAAAGATATATTTGTACATATATTCATGTGGCTGTATGTTTTAGTGGATAGGTCCAGAAGGATCTGACTGTGGAATCGTCAATGTAAACATTGGAACCAGTGGAGCTGAAATAGGTGGTGCATTTGGAGGAGAAAAATCAACAGGAGGAGGACGTGAAAGTGGTAGTGATGCATGGAAACAGTACATGAGAAGATCAACAGTAACAATTAATTATGGAAAAGATTTGTCATTGGCACAAGGGATAAAATTTGAATGACACCTATTTATTGACTAAAAATCTTATAAAATCAACTGCTATATCAACACTTTTTTTTTTATGAAACTTATAAGTAGAAGGTACATCAAATCGTAATTCTGCTATAACTTGACTTTTCAAACCAAATTGCTGAGCTTTTTGAAGAATATGATTTCGAGTACTTGTCTTATGAAGTGAATATATCACTTTACACGATATTTTTGAAGCAACATCTAAAAATTGTATGTCCATCCCATGATTGTGCTTGGTACCAAACGGTGGATTCATTAGAACAGTGTGGAAGAAATTTTCATAATGTCCTGAAAAATAATAAAATTAACATCCTAATTTTCTTAAAACAAAAAATATTTGAGAATTAAAAAATGCAATATTTATTTTTGCGACTTTCTTATGGACTATATGTTAAAGATGCAAACAACTTTATTTAACATTAGTGCTATAACAATTTAAAAAATTTTTAAGATTATTTAACAGTGTGCTAAAGAATTAAACGTACTATGACCAATTTATATTTATTGGGCAAGACTAGATGCAAACCTTTACAAAAGAAATGTCACTATTAATTTTTTTATCTGTATATTATATCAGAACAAATTCTGGCATAACTCAGACTTCAAGAAGAGTACTCTTTAATATGAAATTTAAAGCCAACAATTCTGTGCGACGTACCCAAGATAATAGTTAAAAAATGTAGGGAGAAAACTTATAAGCGAAATTGTCAAGAAAACAAATTATATTAAGACTTGTCGTACTTCTTACTTAAACAGTTATACCCAACTACCGTCCAGAAAAAAGTCGTTACATACGGTTTATTCATAACTGAGAAAATCGTTTAAAACTAATTGTATTTAAAATGTACTAAAAGTAGAACATTTTAAAAGCAGAAAAAATAATTCTAGGGTAAATACGACACGATCTTTCCACTTTATCACAAAAAATCTATTTTCCAATGAAAAACTTCAAAAACTGCATTTACACCTTCTGCTTGGAGTATTTTCCTTGAAAAATATGGCGTTTAGTGGACTTGATAAGAATAGATGCAAGTATAAAGCATAAACATTATTAGGTACAATTATACTTTGCTAATCTCATGTGAGATTCGTGACGCCATCGTGACTAATTTTTACTCCTTGTTATGAATAAATCCATTAAAAGAAAAATATACGAAATCATAATTCAACACACTTATTACTTATTACACAGTTTCTGTCCCTGTATACAGGGAGAACAGTACGAACTTTACGCTTAGTGTGACATAAAAGTTTTTGTAAATCTGATCAATGACATTCTAGTGTTAAAGAAGTATATTTACGAAGAAAAAGAATCGAAAAATCTAGAAGATTCGAGAACTGATAGAAGTGAAAGCAATTAAATATGTATGCAGTGCTATTTCAAATAAGCGGCTGTCATATGTCAGGCTATTGAAATTGCATGAAAGCAGAGTATTTGTATGTGTGCTAGAGTAGAGACAAAGGTCTAAATGGGATAGGGGAGCAGATTTAGAAGTCCTTGTGGCTTATAAAAATGTAAAACATCGTATTTTGATAATTAATATAGTTATTAAAGCAACACATGTAGATATCACAGAAAAGGATGAATATTGCAATGGTTTGAAAGATGACAAAAAAACGGAGAATAAAAATAAAATGTTCGATAATAAATCTGAGTCTAGTGATGAATTTAGATATGCAGAAAATGAAAGTCATGAGAATTTTACCAACAGTAAGAATGACTTAAAAAATCTAAAATATGAGAATATTAATAGTAGATCAAAAAGAAATGTGAGTCATCTGGCTAGGTATGATGATAATTATGTGTATAATATTATTTATGTTAATTACTGTAGTGCAGAAAATCCTTAAGGTTTTGAATATGATAATTGAATAAATGCGATAAAAACAGAAATAGATTATTCGAATAAAAATAAGACCTGTATATTGGTAGATCAGCTGAAAGATAAGCAACTTCGAGATGTAAATTGGGTTCATTTAAAAACGGAAGAAAATAAATACAAAGCTAGATTAGTAGTTAAAGGGTTGCAATAAAAGGAAGTTATTAAACATATTTATTCTCTTGTAGCTAACATGGAAACTTTAAGAATCGTTTGTTTAGTTGCCAATAAAGCAAAATTATATCATTGATCAGATGTATGTTAAAACTGCGTTCTTAAATAGAAAAGTTAAATCAGACGTATATGTCAAACAACCACAAGGTTTTGACAATAATTCTAATAAGGTATGTTTATTGTAAAAATCATCGTACAGTTTAAGAAAAAGCCCTAGAGCTTGGTTTAAATGTTTTCATAAATTAATAAAAAACTAAGGATTTGAAAATAGTAAGGTAGACAACTGTTCGCATTCTTTGTGCAATCGAAAAGATAAGGCCTACATTATTTTATTTGTTGACGATTAATTAATTTGCTGTAAAAGTCAAAAAACTATTGATGTGATTAAGAAAAAATTGTCAGAAAGATTTTGCATGAAGGATTTGAGAAAAGTAAAGAATTATTTGAAATTAATATTAATTACAATCTAAAGAAGAATGTTATATTTTTAAGTCAGACTAGTTATATTAAATTTTTGACAACTAAGTACAAACTAGATAACACTAAATAATATAATACATCAATGGAAATCAACTTAAAGCTAGAACAAGTAAAAAGTTAGAAATGGTTGGAAGTAAAGAAATCTGGTAAAATTTTATATATTAGTTCAGGAAAGAGACCTGACATAAGTTATATCGTAAACGATTTAAGCAGATTTCAAAATTGTTATAATGAAACATACTTTAAGTATGTGATGAAAGCTTTGAAGTATGCACACCTTACTAGCTTTTAGAAATAAATGTACAAGAAAAATGAAAGTGTAAATATTCTGGACTGTTATGTAGATCTAGATTAGACAAGTGATAATAAATATAGGAAGTCTACATCTGATCACACAATAAGATATTTTGGTAATGTTATTTATTGGAAAGCACGTAAACAGAGCAGTGGAACAAAATCATGAACATTAGCTTAATATGTTGCATTACCAGAGGCCTTAAGTGAACTAAAATTAATGAAAGATTTGATACACATTTTCTATTTAAAGTTAGAGAAACCAATTCAAATTTACAAAGACGATTATGGAACTGGAAGCATAGCAAAGTTTGGTAATTTCACGAAAAATTCAAAATACATGGAAGTACATTATTATTTTGTCAATAAGAGTTTTTTAAATGGAACAACCAATATTATCAAGGTTGAATCAGAAAATAATACGAATCTGTATACGGCTATGCCGAAGCATTCAGCCATGCATGTAAGCAGCGGCTTGTCGTTGGCTGTATTGGGTATCATTATTATAACTATATTCACTATCTCTTTATAAAACCTATCAACTAATACAAAGTGTGTCTATTCATTTTCCTCGATCCACAAATAATTCCTGGAATATTAACAGTTATGTTTAAAATAAAACTTCTCTATTTTATATTTTTCGGTAAATCTAAGAGTTAAATGCCCTGTCTTGATTAATTTATAGTCGACTTGCAAAACTCTAATTGATTTTAAATTCCAAATAAATGTAAACGGTAATACACCTTTTGATTGACGTAACCTTTACCTTCAACTATGTCTTAAGAAATATTTTTAAGGTGACAATCTTTTTAAAGCTATAGACAATTTAAAAATAGGACGAACAGCATTAAGTATGTAACATATAATCTATAGTGTTGCAAAATAAAGTAATTCCTTAACATTCCTAAACATTATTGTTTTCACTGTACAACAAGTACTTTGCTCAAACCAAAAAGGATAACAGATTATTTTATGAAAGCGCAATAAAGTATCAACGTTACATAGACTAGCATTTTTAAATTTAAGTTTTAGTCACATCATTAAAGCAGAATATTTCTTATTGATAAAAATGGTGAAAAGTTTAAATATAACATGTTAAAAAATACAACTATACTTTTATGTTTAAAAAAACTATTTGCAAATTGATGCAATTTTTCATTCTTAGAATATGTTGTGCAGGCAGTCCATAAAATTCGATAGATTTAAAGCTATTTGATTTAAATGGATAAGATTTTAAACGAAAATAAAATGTTTTTTTGGAATAACAAAAAGTATCTTTATGATACTGTTATTGATATTATTTTTCTAACTTTTCCTTAAAAACTTGTAAAAAGATTAATGGCACAATTGGACGAAAAAACATACATAATTACCACGAAGTTCATTAACCTTACTTTATATGATTCCATATGATAATTAATAAACATATGAGAGATGCGATGATAACAAATGTGACTAATAAAACGTTTGGATTGGAATAAACAAGGGGTGAGTTCACGTAACAAAAAAACGTATTAAGATTATTAATAAATTTTATATTATTAAAATATAGATACAGGCCCCTTATCAGTTCAACATATGACGAGCAACTTTTCAGTAAGATACGGCGACTATTCTCTGCTTGAGTACGTGAGCGGTTGACTATATCGAGAGTACATTGACGACTATCTTTTCATCATTTAATAAGCAAAACTTGTACGTAAGAGTATATGCGTACATCATAACTATGAACGTATAATTCATGATTAACAAAACTTTAACTATTCACTTATACACGCTTCCATAAGTTTACAGTCTTGTTTTTTGTAATTTATTTCTTTTTTCTATTTTCACAAAAGCTTAAAAAAATTCCTGTCCATTATAAATTTCTTTTTTAATTGTTTTGTTGAAATAATTTTCATTTCATCAATATTTCCATTCTCATAATTGTCGTTTACGTAATAACACTGCACTTCGAGAATATTTTAAATTTTTCGCAAAACCGCTACATTTCGCTTTAATAAATAAACCTGAGTTATCGTATATGTTATCAAATTTAACATCTTATTAATCACTTAACATGCTTTTAATAAACAACACTTCTGTGACCTCGTCTGGCAATGCTGCGTAGTGCGCAAATGTTTAACATTCTGTTACATCGTTTTGTTTATGACTTTTCCAAAATAATGCAGAATCATACATGTTTTTACGTGTGCTGTGGTGAGTTGTATATCGACATTATCTTTTGCATAATCGGAATCGACCATACAATCTAAGGTTTTTTTACTACAGTCAAATATAAGTTTTATCTCTTTCATTTTAACTCAATATCTTAGAATTCGCACGGCATATCTATGATGCATCTGATTATAAACATTTTAGAATTTACTGAAATAATTAACACTAATTGTTATACATCGTCAAAAAAAATCACTTATATATAAAAGTTATCCTGTTAAATTTCTATATTTTATATTTTCTTCACAATATTTAGCTTTTTCTAACTTTAAATTTGTTCAATAAGGGTGTAATTTAATTGTTTATTTTCTAACTTAAATGTTTGCGTCAATAATTCTAAATGAACTAAATAACGCCTTTGTCTTTCAAATACTTAATTACAATACCTAAATAATTTTTTCCAAGTCTTTAGTAATAAATTTTTGCATCATAGTCTGTTCCATTAATTTTATCTTTTCAAAATCCTAACTACAAAGTATTATGTCATCTAAAAATAATATATCGATTAGATTCAATGATTTATTATTAATATAAAGATAAAAGTCATAATTGCTTCGTTTGAAGATGATATTTTTTATGAATTTATGAAATGTTTTATACCATACTTTAAGACTTTCCATTAATCTATAAAACTCTCGATTTAACTCACAAACTTTGTTTTCATTAGTTTATATCCTTTAGGTTGATATACATATATTTCAGACATAATTTTTTTAACTAAGACATAATGTTTTGACATCTATGAGTCTAATAAATAAATCATTTTGACAACAGTATAATAACAAGATTCTTAACGTTTGGATTGTTCCTGCTCGTGAATAAACATTTTCAATATATTTTTTTTGCTGAAAACCTCGTACTACTAACGTAGCTTTATATGTTTTATTATTTTTTTCTTATAAATTCATTGAACATCTAGAATTTCTTTATCTTCTCACCATTTTTTATTCATAACTTCTTATCATTTATTACTATCTTCAGAATTTATTACCTGCTTAAATGTTTTGGGTGAATTAGCATTTATATCAGTAACATAAATAATGTGTATAATTGGATTACCATATCTTTAAATTAGACTCTTTTTTATCCGACTTTCTAACTTGTAATTCATTATTTTTGTCTGTTTCTTTAGGATGTCGTTGTTGTTTTTTTTAATTTTTGATGATAGTTTCATTACTATTATTATTTTTAAATTCACTTTTATTTACATAGTTATTTTCATTATTATTTTCTTTGTTTGGACTTTGTTTCATTTTCGAAATTTTGCGAAATGCCTACGAAAAACAACTACATACGTCTATTTATGCCAATCACATTCTTAAATGTAATCATATTTACAATAACAATTTTAAGATTTTACACACGTGTAACAAAGGATTAAAATTAGATGCATTAGAAGCAGTAGAAATTAATAAATTGAAAGACTCTAATATCTTCTTGAATGATATGTTAAATTTGAATAATTCGCCTCTACGAAATTAAGCTTTGAAATGACCAATATTATTGACTACATACAAAATGTATGCATTTGTGTGTGTACGTATGAATGTATGAATGTAGGTATGTATATAGCCCCTGTTATCTGATTGTCGACCATGGCGCAGCGTGTATGTTCTTGATAGAACGCTGTATATTGTTAAGTCTTGATGTACATTTGTCTGACGAAGGTACTGTGATACCGAAACAACTGTAACACGTTTTTAACGAATAAAGTGAAGATCGACAGTATATAATAAGTCTACTTTTTCATTTAATTCGAAATTTTTATTTTAACAAATCATAATTATTTTTTCATCAACTGCTTTTACAAGTCTAGTAACTATAACTTGATTATTTAATAAAACTTTGTAACCATTTTTTGCATAACCAACTAAAATTCCTAACAGTGCTGCATCATTTACTTCGTTTTTTTGTTCTGGGTTTCTTACCAAAACTCTGCCACAGATTTGCAAATGTTTCACGTTAGGCTTTTCGCCCATAAATATTTCATAGGATTTTTTATAGTCACATATAATAGCAATCATCTTACTTTTTAAGTATACTACTATTTGTAGAACCTATGGCCCGTATCGTAAATTCAATCGGCATCTACGTAGATCTGTAGCTAACCTATTGCACCTGTTTAATTTGTGTACAAATAGTGGGCATGACTAAATTCAACTCTTTTGTATATATTGAATCATACATGCCTTTGCTACTGTAATCTTTTTCATTATCACAATTTTATTTTTCAATCTTTTATCAAAGTGATTGTTAACTCAACTGAAATAATTGATTAAACAATCAGTGGTTTCTGAGTTTCGTTTAATACATTAAATTTTTACACATTTGTTATTCTCATCAATAAAAGTTTAAAAATAGCTTTCTTCTTTGCACCATGTTGCTCTGCGTTTTCTGTTTAAAAAAACATGTATAACTTTTATAACTTCTTCCGGCTTTGTTCTTCGATTCTCAAATTGTTTATCTTCCATTTTGGTATCAATAAAATTCGTACATTTCATCTAAATATTTTCTAGTTCCTATGGCATCCCATCGATTATTTTATTTGTATTTATGCCTTAGATGTCATAGTCTTCACCCCAAGGTATCCAGGCAGCCACGTTTGCTGGAACTTTAGTCAAGAAAGCGTTTAGTGCAGTGGTCCTTTTTAGGGCCATCAGACATCAAACTACGTTGCTAACAAATATATTAGAACCTAAGAAAATTGACAAGAAACGGCCAATAGGGCTCACAAAAGTATCAACCATACCTACAGTCGCACGAGGGTAATTTGGAACGGAAACTTTAAATGCTTTAAATGTATGGAATTTTAGGCATCAAGAAACTGACGCAAAACATTTATCAAGATTGAAATAGCAGCGTCAAAATTGACAAATGAAGAATCCATTAAGTGAGAGATTTGATTTTCATTATTACCCTGACAGTAATCACTTACCTCTTCCAGATTTTTGAATAGGTAGAATAAAATGTATTTATATTCATAGTGGCGATAAAAAATGAAGAATAAGCTCCAGGACTTCGTTGCTCTGGTAATGAGGTTGTGAGATTGGAAAAAATAGTTTTCTTGTTACATACTTTTTTGTCTGTTTCAAGTCCTTACAGTTTCAACAAATACCTATTTTCATTAATTATAACGTGAAAAAGTGCAAATCAACGTCCCTTTAGGGCAAAAAATTATGTTACGGTGCGTCGTAAGGAACGGATGGTACTTTTCATCATTATTATATTTTTTACCGTTACAACTTATTTTTTAATTAAATATACTGTATGGATCCTGAACAACAATATTTTTAATTAGAAGAATTTTTTCAGACAAGTGGCAAGAATAGATGTAAGATTTTTAATTCAAAACGTTTCATATTACGTGTAAACACACTATGGTGTTCCGTTTAGTGAGTCTTGGGCAAATCCGACACGAGAGGAGGGGGTGCTAGTGAACTATAAAAAAGATCAAGTGGTAGTCGGAAAAAGCAATGTCTGAAAAATACGATGGGTGGTGTATGTCATCCCAATTAAGTACTTGCAAAGTTTTCTGATGATTTTAGCAACATAAGGCCGATGGTTTTTGTGCTGAAAACTCACTTTCTCATGTCTTCTTTCATTTTGGGGTCGTTTAAGCTTTAATGGTCAGCTAACTTGCATTAATTATTATTTTTAACAATTTGTAATGATGGTTTCACAAGGATGGAATAACTCATCAGAAATCATTCCGCGCCAACCCCACTAGATTCACGACATCAGCTTCTTGCTATGAATATTCGATTTGTACATTAAAGTTAACGAGTGGTCCAGCTAACCCTATGATATCCTGCACTTTGAGTTATTGTAGTAGATCGACTTTTTATCCACAGTCACAATTCGATGCAAAAAAATGCAACAAAATACTGTTTTGTTGGCACATCATTTGACATGTTTTAAACACAAAAAATGCTGGTTTAATGGCTTGGTAAAAGACAGAGCCAACTCAAAAAATTCATGATAAAGGAGTCAACTTCAATTTGATTTGAAAAGGTATTCAATTCAGATTTGACTTGTAAAGGCAGTCAAATTAGATTCAGGTTGAATCGGCTATTAAGAAGTCAGTTTTTTTATCAAGTACTGTCATGGCGGCACTGACATTTACAATATAGGTATACCTATCAAAAGGAACGTAGATTTATTGATTATCCAATATTTCAGAAAAAAAGTTAATGTTCATTTAATAGAGTGCACTATACTTATTAAATTATCATTTACAAGTCTTCTACGGTCATAGAAGGAAAATAAAACGCTGCGTAAATATGGCTGTGACGTTGTGTACGAAAGTACGTATGTACGAATACTTGGCAGATAATAGGATTTTTATGCATGACATTATCAAACTACGTCTATGAATTGAAACAATTCGTTGATTAAACATTAATCAAAGAATTATGTCGTTTGTTGAACATGTCGTTCTGCTCTCAGTTGTTTCCATGATGACTTGAGGGTCAGTGCCTAAGCACACGATCAGTAAGAGCTAATAAATTAGGAGTACGAATGAAAACTCCAAAAAATCAGGTGTTAGTTCGAGTAACGTTTCGTTGGTCTTAACGCCAACCTCATCAGACTCAGTCTATATCATTAGTCAAAGAATACAACTAAAAAATTCAATTAAATACTGTGAAAAAAAATTTCAGAGATGTACCAGAGTGGTGTCATCTTACAAGAAAATGACGTCGCATTGGCATAGATTATTATCTTTCACAGAAGAAAGAAAATTCAAGATTACAATAACTGTTTAAATTCATGAAAAAATTTCATTTGTAGTTTTAATAAGTTTCTTATTTAACATTAGGTTTGAAAATTAAAAAAAAGTATTAAGTTTTTTAAACAACACTTGAAACAAATTATATTTTAGTAATTAGTGAATCACGCAATTAAATAAAAATAGTACGCTACATTATAACATAAATTGTGTTTCTGAATCATTCAATGATGAAATATCTGTTCATTCACATAGGTATATCAATATTATAGATGTCAGAGCAGCCATGACAAAATTTGATAAAAAAAACTTACTCTCAAGTTAGCTACTTTTTTAACCCGAACCTGAGTTGACTGCCTTTTCAAGCCAAATCTAAATTGACTGCTTTTTTTGATATAAATTGAATTTGACTCCTTCCACTTGTTTTTTAAGTTGGCTCTATCTGTTACGAAATCGTCGAAATGCTTCTACTCCTCCAAAATAACATATACTGTTTATAAGAGAAAAATTATGATGCTTTTATGTTAATACAGTTAAAAGATGACCCAATACAGTTTAATAAGCTATCGAGCTACAACATCTTTTGTGAATCTCCAACAATTAGTTTGTACACTTAATATAAGCATATTTTCATTTAAAAAAAATAATACATTACGTCACTGGGGTGTGATTGCTTTACTTTTGCACTCAAGTCTCATGTATTATTTTTTTCTCGAGGGTGCGAAGTTCCAAAGGGCAACTATCCATCTTGACTCGAAATGCTTCTGTAGATAATTATATGTTCTATATTTTTCAACTATTGATTTCAAGTAAGAATTACCCAATACACATTTTATTGTAACCTTTATACTTACAATATCACTCATTTTTTAAAGATATATTTGTACATATATTCATGTGGCTGTATGTTTTAGTGGATAGGTCCAGAAGGATCTGACTGTGGAATCGTCAATGTAAACATTGGAACCAGTGGAGCTGAAATAGGTGGTGCATTTGGAGGAGAAAAATCAACAGGAGGAGGACGTGAAAGTGGTAGTGATGCATGGAAACAGTACATGAGAAGATCAACAGTAACAATTAATTATGGAAAAGATTTGTCATTGGCACAAGGGATAAAATTTGAATGACACCTATTTATTGACTAAAAATCTTATAAAATCAACTGCTATATCAACACTTTTTTTTTTATGAAACTTATAAGTAGAAGGTACATCAAATCGTAATTCTGCTATAACTTGACTTTTCAAACCAAATTGCTGAGCTTTTTGAAGAATATGATTTCGAGTACTTGTCTTATGAAGTGAATATATCACTTTACACGATATTTTTGAAGCAACATCTAAAAATTGTATGTCCATCCCATGATTGTGCTTGGTACCAAACGGTGGATTCATTAGAACAGTGTGGAAGAAATTTTCATAATGTCCTGAAAAATAATAAAATTAACATCCTAATTTTCTTAAAACAAAAAATATTTGAGAATTAAAAAATGCAATATTTATTTTTGCGACTTTCTTATGGACTATATGTTAAAGATGCAAACAACTTTATTTAACATTAGTGCTATAACAATTTAAAAAATTTTTAAGATTATTTAACAGTGTGCTAAAGAATTAAACGTACTATGACCAATTTATATTTATTGGGCAAGACTAGATGCAAACCTTTACAAAAGAAATGTCACTATTAATTTTTTTATCTGTATATTATATCAGAACAAATTCTGGCATAACTCAGACTTCAAGAAGAGTACTCTTTAATATGAAATTTAAAGCCAACAATTCTGTGCGACGTACCCAAGATAATAGTTAAAAAATGTAGGGAGAAAACTTATAAGCGAAATTGTCAAGAAAACAAATTATATTAAGACTTGTCGTACTTCTTACTTAAACAGTTATACCCAACTACCGTCCAGAAAAAAGTCGTTACATACGGTTTATTCATAACTGAGAAAATCGTTTAAAACTAATTGTATTTAAAATGTACTAAAAGTAGAACATTTTAAAAGCAGAAAAAATAATTCTAGGGTAAATACGACACGATCTTTCCACTTTATCACAAAAAATCTATTTTCCAATGAAAAACTTCAAAAACTGCATTTACACCTTCTGCTTGGAGTATTTTCCTTGAAAAATATGGCGTTTAGTGGACTTGATAAGAATAGATGCAAGTATAAAGCATAAACATTATTAGGTACAATTATACTTTGCTAATCTCATGTGAGATTCGTGACGCCATCGTGACTAATTTTTACTCCTTGTTATGAATAAATCCATTAAAAGAAAAATATACGAAATCATAATTCAACACACTTATTACTTATTCATAATTCAGCGATACCTTACTTTTTTAACAAAAGTATATTTTTTTTTTTAATCGTAAAATACATAAAATTAAATACGTTAAGTACTTAGTAAAAAAATTTGTAATATTTAGTTTTGCGCAGTAAATACAAATTAATTCATAAAAATAACAATAGTATTATTAAATGTAGTAGTAAGTTTGATAATATTATACATTAACACTAAATTAGTTGACAGGCAAAGGAGAACGAAAAAAAAAAAAAAATGTGCATATGAATGAAGGGTTTCATATTTACTAGAGAAATCATTACGCGTCTACGCCAGTATACGCACCTCTCTCAACCACGTCCAAAGAACCTTTGATCTCGCAGACCAGTTACACTCACTACCACCCCTCCACGTACCTATATCTCTCCGCTCTATCCCCTCCTGTTCCCCTCCGTTCGCGCAGTGTTTCAATAGCTGTCACGCTCCTATACCATCGTCGGTGGCTTTTTCTACTGGCGTAGCAGTTACAGAATTGGTTCACAGATTATAATAATCGCATGATAATTTTAACTTCTAATAACGGATAACACGCTACACATGCACAGTAAGCATGGTGTTTATTAATAATTACAAGTAGTGCTAAGCCTCATAGTACTCTTTCGTATTGCATCCACGTATATCGCCTAGGTAGAGCGACTTTTCTATAGTGCCGTCTTGGGCGTATCACTCAAGTTGTAACTCGACGACGCAAAACGCTCTTAGAGCTTGTCGGCCCCAGACCTACCACACTGCACGTAGGCCTGAGCACGCTAGTGACCTTTAGCTCGGGAGCAAACTCCAGTACGTCCATGAAACTTAGTGGGGCTTGACGGCCACAGGGATTCGTCCCTGTGCTATAGTGAGACCCGCTCTAGGGCGTCCTTGGCACTTTACATTACCATTATACTCAATTAGTCGTGTTTCTGACTCTACTTGGGCGATCTTTACAACTGACAAATTTTGTACTAATATTTTAATAATCTGGGCACACTTAAAGCCACACTCGCACCCTTCGTCGTCTACAAAATGCTGTGATTTCAGCAGTCATTGTACGGTTACGTCAGCAAAACAATTTATTCCAGTCCAAGCTTTCGCTTAGTAACTTGGGACTCACGCTGGGCACTAACGTTGGACACGGGGCTTAACGATACTTAAATTAAGCCATAGGGTATTTGCAAACGAAAACAACTGTACTCGGGTGACGGAAATCGAGATGAAACGACTCAAAGTGGCTGTTATGCAGTATTCCGATGCACTCACTCACAGCACGATTAAGGTTTATCAATACTACTCACAAGTCTACTCATAGTCAGAGTGGAGTATTAAATGATGTTCCGTTAGCGATCAAGACACTACTAGTACTGTTAAGAGTAAAGGTATCGATTCTAGAGAGAATGTAAAAGTGGCCGACTGTATTTTTAATTGCGACTCGTCTTGAATCTACCCATGCGTTGATTGAATTACTTTACAGTCTTCCGTGGGTAAAACTACTGTAGCAAGTACTGAAGTGCGCGTTAGATTCCATGCCAAAGCCTACAAATGGATAAAAAATCAAAACAACTAAAAAGACATTAAACATTCACTTTCATTTCGAAAAAAAATGCTTATACATGCGGCAAACCAGCACAAAAATGGCCGAAATCAAAATTTAAATACGCTCGTGAAGGACCGTCTGGTAACAAAGGAACACTCTAGCTACTCACTCGACCGTCCAAAGATAAAAATAAACTATTTCCTCATCTTCTGGTAAACTAGTAGGTAGCAAAGGCGGACTCTAACTACTTAGTCTACCGTTCGAAGGGATAACATATACTGCCCAAAAATCCAATATGACTAAGAAGTATAGAAGCAATATTGATACATTTTTTATTGTATCAATTGGCGCATATTTAGATAGTGGCATCTTTATGTAAGTGCTCTTAAAGCTATCCATGCCCTTTTTTGATCGTAAATATACTAAAGATTGATAGTAAAAGTTCATAAATTTTCCTAAGAAATGATCACATACGCACCAGGGGGTTGTGTGTTCGATTCGCACTCAGGGAGGATATATTTTTTTTTTTTTGTAATTAATTCTGAATAAAGTTTGTGAATTTTAACTATCGATCTTTAGTATATTAAGTATCATAAAAGGGCATGGATTGTTTTTAAAAGTGCTCACATAGAAGTGCCACAATCTACATATGCGCCACCTGATACAATGATAAATGTACCAATATTGCTTGTACACCTTTTAGAGTCTTATTGGATTTGTGATTTATCAACAACCATTAAATTCATTTTCTAACAATACACATATGGTGGCCTATTCTCAGAGCCTGCGAACCTTTTTATATGAAAACGTGGACCCCAGTCACGCACTGGCTCGAAAATGACGCAGAAAAGGTGAGAAAACATCTTTAAAAAATGATAAAGGCCAAAAATCTAGTAAGCTGAAGCAGCTCTAGTTTAGCCACTTAAAAATTGGAAAATCCCACATCAGGCTTGCTCTCTTAAATGCGTCAAAAGAAAGAAAGGTAATTCACTTATTCCTGGCCTTCTCTTCATTTTTACATCTCAATACAACAGGATCTCTTTAAAACTAGAAGTAGTAGTAATAGTAGTAGTAGTAATAGTAGTAGCAGTAGTAGTAGCAGTTTTTTTTTGTGGAGGGAGAGAAAATTCATTAAGGCACACCGCAAAGACAGCGGAAGTGTTAGAATCAGTAAATTTTTTTTACAAGACCACCCATACCCACTAAAGAACCCCCCCCCCCCTCAATGCCGCGTGGCTCTTGATCCATCACGGAACCACGTTAGCATTACTTAAGGGTGAAGCCACCAGGAAGACCATCGCATCTCACAGCATTTACTAGCTAAGTCACCACCATTTGCTAAAGATGCTAATCCTCTCGAGTCCTAAGAAGAACTCGAAGTCCCTAAAAATCAGAACCCTCTCTAGCGCTCCATAGTAGGCCACTTATCTAGCAAGCACCACCATGAGCTTGATGCTTTCCCTTGCTGATAGGTAAAAAATACCCAGCGCAGCGTAAGTCCACATTAGCCTGCCTTTTAACTAAAGGCCCTTTTGCCTTATTTTCGTCCGGCTTGGGCCTTACTCCTAGCCTCTTCTAGGGCTCCTCTGAATAAAAGGCAGCTCCCACTGCCTGCTTTGTGCTTGTTGTCCGTTATGGGGCACAGAAAGCACTAAACTGGGCCTGGACACTCTTTCTTCCAGTGGTTTGAGCTTTCACACCCGAAGCAAACCTCAGATCTGTTTTCGTTCTTACAGTTGCCTGAGAAGTTTCCATATCCAAGGCATTTGTAACATCTTGTTACTTTAATTCTTCTTCAAATTCGGCAGCTTACAAAGCCAACTCGTAACCTGCCTTTCTTTTCTACTTGTCTGGCAGATGCTTCGTCCACCTTTATTAAAGCCAGCCTCTGTCCTCTGGCATTTGGCTTTAAGAGAGCTCCTGGCTCTAATGTCCAAAAGTCCTAGCGGAAGCTTCTTTGACCTCAACTTCCTCTACAATAGCATCTAGGTCTCGGACCTCTAGTGTCACTTTTCTGTTGCTCATTTCAACAGTACCCTGTCCAGCTACCGACTTTTCAATTTGCTGTGAGAATGCAGTAGCATTCTCTACACCTTTGGCCTTAGTAAGAATGTATCTTTTTTTTGTAGTGACAACACTTTGGACTGCCACGTTAGCCTTATCAGGGTCAAAGTTCGCCTTCATCGTTGTCTTCAGCACCGTTGCAAAGGTCTGTCCTTCAGCCATCTTAACTACTACTGTTGTTGTGGCGTCCACTTTTTTCTTCTGGCTTGTTTTGTCATTTAGGAAAATTTCTTCTTGTTTGCCACGACCTGTTTTCTTTTTCTATGAAGACATAGTCTGCTGGCGTTTCTCAGGGTGTTCGATAGGCTCCTGTTTCTTTTACTTCGTTCTAATTCTTTTAGGGCAGTATTCAGGATTTTTTTCTGTATATGCCGTCAAAAATGATCTTGCCTTTGTTCCCTCCACTGCAGGGATTTAAATGACGACTTCCAAGCGTTTGAATACACTTTTTCTTCATAAAAAAAAACTTTTTTTAGCACCTCTTTCTCTTAACGATGTTTAAGCGCGGCTTTAAGCCCATTCCTAGCAGCGTTCGCTGTGTTGCCGTACTTATCGTTGATTAATTGTAGCGTCTCTGTGATATCATTCATTGCTAATTAGACTTGGTCAGCCACTTGCTGTCGCTTAACTCTGAGCTTAGCACTACTTTCTTATTAAAAGGCAAGCTCCTCCCAGGACTGGTTTCTAAATACTGACACGTTGCTGTCCTCGGTGTCGTTAGTGCCTATACTCGACAAGCTTCATCTTCCTCCTTTGTTTGTAAGAAAAGGCCATGGAACATTTAGCAGCCCTCTTAGCCATGAGACACATCTTTGAGGCCCCCTCTCAAAATCCATGGGGCCTGCAACAGTCACCCGGGCTTTCAACGGATCAGCACTGCCAGCGAATTCCTTCAGAAAGGTAACCACCTAGAGTACTAGTTTTGCATCAACGTTTTTCATTTTGGCATCTTTTTTAGTGTCATACTGACCCGCGAAGGCCAGGACTACCTTTTTTTTTAGAAATACGTATTTAGAAAGGGTTAAAACCAAGGAAGCAGCCCTCTCTGTTACCAGAGAGAACCGCTTACTTGCAAGGGCCGGCTGGGAGTCGCCACACTCCCTCAGTCCCGCCCGCGGAGACTGCACTGGCGTTGAGTAACAAGTGTAAGAATGGTGTTCGTGTGTAATGTATGTATATGTTGCTACACAACGGTCGTTCCAGCGAGACGAGCGGCAGGTGTACAGTCCCACGACTGCGCAGACAACCCAACAAAACGGGCTGGCGTGAGGCACTTAAAAGCCGCCATATAGCCTCCTTAGTGGACGTAGGCCTAGATTAGTCGGCCCACCACGTCTTCTTTGTTCATGAGGCAAGCAACCATATCAAATAGAGTTACCTAGACTTACCTGGGCCTTATCATCCGGCTTTACCTGCCGCCAAGCCTCCAACGCAAGCCCGAAAAAGGACCCGCCACACGCAATCCAGAACAATATGTAAGTGTCCCTGTGTTTGTTTAGTGAGAGTGTGTAATGCATGTATCAGAAAATAACATTTTAACCGCCACTTACTTCTATACACGACGGGTGCTAGTTTTCGTAGGCCCGCATCAAGCAATGGAGTGCCGACCAAGGCAGCAGCAAAAAGCGAAGAACAAAGAGGACAAGCAGAGCCGGCCCATGCATCCACACCAGCAAAAACAAGGGGCACTAGTCCCCCGTTCACACCACCGCAGATACACATGCCAACGCCACACACACCTCCTGATAAATGCCCCCGACCACGACTACGAAGAGCCACCCTAGCTGCACATCGTCACCTCATATTTTAAGAGCATGCCCGTATCCGCAACCCGGGAAAGCACCCGGTATGGAGAAACAAGCGAAAACACACCTTTTCTAAATGATACATCTAAAAAAAAAAAAAAATTTAATTGGCATAAATATGGTTATGTAGATTAAATATAATTAAGCGCGTTATTACACATTAAATATTTGTATTTTATGCATTTGATGCATAAAATACTGACCGATTTTCATTAAACCTAAGGTTTTTTTGGCATTACAGTTATGCTAATAATTACTGTTATAGATTAAATATAATAAGGCGCGTTATTACGCATTGAATATTTGTATTTTATGCATTTGATGCATAAAATACAGACTGATTTTCATTAAACCTAAGGTTTTTTTTTTTGGCATTACAATAATGCTAAGAATTACTGCCATAAATAAATTATTTTATCAATAATTCATTGAAACAAACATACACGATAGAGTTGCACAACGTATCAATGGTTTCTGAGATTTTGAATTTGACTGACTATTCATGTTACAATGTCACATAGTTATACAAATATAGTATTTTATTACATNATGCATTGAGGCACACTATCGGGACAGCGGTAGTGTAGGACTCGGTGGATTTTTTTTATAAGACCACCCACACACTCTAAAACCCCCCCCCCATGCCTCGTGGCTTTTAATCCAACCCAGAACCGCGTTATAATTACGTCGGGGTAGAGCAACCAGGGACAACATCGCGTCTCACAGCATTAACGAGCTAATTCGCCACAATTCAAATAAAGGGCAGCTCCCGCTGCCTACTTCGTGCTTGTTGTCCGTTGTTGGGCAAAGAAAGCACCGTGCTGGGCCTGGAAACTCTTTCTTCCGGTAGTTTGAGCTTCCACACCGAAAGCAAAGCTTGGATCTGTTTTCGTTCTCACAGTTGCCTAAGACGTGTCCAAATCCCAGGCATTTGTAACATCTTGTTACTTCAATTCTTTTTCAAATTCGGCAGCTTACAGAGCCAACTCGTAACCTGCCTTCCTTTTCTACTTGTCTGGAAGATGCTTCTTCCACCTTTAGTAAGCCAGCCTCTGTCCTCTGGCATTTGGCATTAAGAGATCAACTTCTGGCTCCTGGCTCTGAAGTCCAAAACTCCTAGCAAAAGCCTCTTTGACTATATTTTGCTCTACAATAGCATCCAGGTCTCGGACCTTTAGTGTAACTTTGCTGTTGTTAATTTTGACAGTACCCTGTCCAGCTACCGACTTTTTAATTTGCTGTGAGAATGCAGAAGCATTCTCCACACCTTTGGCCTTAATAAGTATGTCTCCTTTTCTTGTAGTGACAAAACTTTGGACTGCCAGGGTAGCCTTATCAGGGTCAGAGTTTACCTTTATCGTCCTTAGCACTTTTGTAAAGGTCTGCCCTTCAGCCATTTTTACTACTACTGTTGTTGTCACATCCACTTTTTTCTTCTGGCTTTTTTTTTCGTTCAGCAGAACTTTTTCTTGTTTGCCACTGCCTATTTTCTTTTTCGTAGAGGCATGGTTTGCTGGCGTTTCTCAGGATGTCCGATGAGCTCCTGTTTCTTTTACTTCGTTCTTTTCCTTTTAGGGCAGTATTCAGGGTTTTTTTCTGTATATGCCATCGAAAATTATCTCTCCTTTGTTCCCTCCACTGCGGAAATTCAAATGACGACTTCTAAGCGTTGGTTGACATATCTTCTTTAGTAAGACAGCCTTTTCTTAGCACCTCTGCCTCTTAAAGATGCTTAAGCGCCGCTTTAAGTCTATTTTAAACAGCGTTCGCTGTGTTGCGTACTTATCGTTAATAATTGGTAGTGCTCTGTAAAGTCATTCGTTGCTGATTGAACTTTATCAGCAACTTGCTGTCGCTTAACTCCGAGCCTAGTGACCATATTTTTCAAAAAGGCAAGATCTTCCTGGGTCTAGTGGTTAAATACCGACACGTTGCTGTCTTCGGTGTCGTGAGTGCCTATACTCAACAGGCTTTCTCTTCGTCCTTTGTCTGTAAAAAAAGCCCATGGAACATTAAGCAGTCCCGGTTGGCCATGAGACAAGTCTTTGTGCCCCCCCCCCCCAGAATCCATGAGGCCTACGACAGTCACCCGGGCTTTCACTGGATCGGAACTGCCGGCCGATTCCCTCAGTGTGGTTACCGCCTAAGGTACAAGTTTTACATTGACGTTTTTCATTTTGGCATCTTTTTTAATGGCGCACTGACCAGCGAAAGTCAGCACTACCCTTTTTTCCTAAAAAGTAGAATTGGAAAAGGGTTAAAACCAGGGCAGCAGCCCTCTCTGTTACCAGAGAAAACCGCTACTTGCTCGGGCCGACCCGCTACCGGGAGTCGCCACTCTCCCTCAGTCCCACCCGCGGGGACTGCCAGTGAGTTGAGTAACTAGTGTAAGAATGGTGTTCGTGCGTAATGTATGCATTTGTTCGTACACAACGGTCATCCAAGCAAGACGAGCGGCAGGTGTACAGTCACGAAACCACGCAGACAACCCAACAAAACGGGCTGGCGTAAGGCAATAAGGTGCCGCCATATAGCCTCCTTAGTGGTAGTAGGCCTAGATAAGTCGGCCCACCACGTCTTTTTTGTTCATGAGGCGTGCAACCATATCAGATAGGGTTACCCAGACTTACCATGGCCTCATCATCCAGCTTTACCCGCCACCAGGCCTCCAACGCAAGCCTGGCAAAGGACCCGCCACACGCAACCCAGAACAATCCATAAGTGTCCCTGTGATTGTTTAGTGAGAGTGTGTGATGCATATATCTGAGAAGAATGTTTTTACTGCTGCTCACTTCTATACATGACGGGTGCTAGTTTTTGTTATCCCGCATTAAGCAATGGAGTGCCACCCATGGCAGCAGCAAAAATCGAAGAACAGGAAGCACAAGCAGAGCCGGCCCATGCATCCACACTGGCGAAGACGAAGGGCACTAGACTCCTGTCCACATCACTACAGATACACATGCTAACGCCACACATGCCCCCCACCCAACGCCCCCGACCACCACCACAGAGAGCGACCCCAGCTTCCTATCGTCACCTTATGTCTTTAGAGAATGCCCCTATCCGCTACCCGGGAAAACGCCCGGTATGGAAAAACTAGCGAAAACCCTACCTGGGAGTAGATGTAGAAGTAGTAAAAGTAGTAGTAGTAGTAAGAGTAGTAATTTTTTTTTTTTTTTTTT
>NW_019379818.1:193686-206869 GCF_000648655.2 Copidosoma floridanum
AAATAAAATTAAACAAGAAATGAAAACAAAAAATTAAATAAATAAATAAAATATAAAGGGAATAAAAACAACAAACCAGGGGGGATAAATGAGACATGGGACCCACGGTAAAAACGAAGTTCTTTAAACATGCTATGAGTATAAAAATACAATTTCTCAGGTAAGAACGGGATCGCCAGACCCGTAAAAAGAACGAAGCTCTATAAAAGTGAGTACTGCATTCATGTAGTTCACAAAAGAAAAACTTAAAAAACGAATAAAAAAAAAAAAATTTTTCAAATAGTTCAGTACTCACGATGGTTGAACTTCGTGAGTACTGTATTTATGCACGACGTTCTCACAAAGTTAAACCATTGTGAGCACTGAACTATTTTTTTTATTTTTTTTTTTTATTCGTTTTTCAAGTTTTTGTTTAGTGAACTACATGAATGCAATACTAACGTTTATAGAGCTTCGTTCTTTCTACGGGTCTGGCGACCCCCTTGTTACCTGAGAAATTGTATTTTTATACTCATGTCATGTACAAAGAACTTCGTTCTTACCGTGGGTCCCATGACCCATTCATCCCCCCTGGTTTGTTTTTTTTTGTGGAGAGAGGGGAAATGCATTGAGGCACACTGCAGGGACAGCAGTAGTGTGGAACTCGGTGTATTTTTGTGATTAGACCACCCATACCCACTAAAAAACCCACCCCCCCATGCCGCGTGGCTTTTGATCTACCCCGGAACCGCGTTAGCAATACTTCAGGGTGGAGCCACCAGAGAAACTATTGCGTCTCACAGCATTAACGAGATAACTCGCCACAATTTGCTAGAGGTGCTGATGCTCTCGAGTCCTGAAAAGGACTCGGGGTCCCTGAGGACCAGCACCTTGTCTAGCGCTTCTTAGTAGGCCACCTACTTAGCCAGCACCACTATAAGCTTAATGCTTTCCCTTGCTGATAGGTAAGAAGTACCCAGGGCAGCGTGGGTCCACATAAGCCTGTCTTTCAACTGAAGGCCTTTTTGCCTCATTTTGATCCTGCTTGGGCCTTATCCCTGGCCTCTTTCAGGGCTTTTCTAAATAAAGAGCAGCTTCCGCTGCCTGCTTCGTGCTTGTTGTCCGTTGTTGGGCGAAGGAAGCACCGTAAAGGGCCTGGACACTCTTTCTTCCAAAGGTTTGAGCTTTCACACCGGAAGCAGAGCTTGGATCTGTTTTCGTTCTCACAGTTGCCTGAAACGTGTCCACATCCCAAGCATTTGTAACATCTTGTTACTTTAATTCTTCTTCGAATTCGGCAGCTTACAAAGCCCACTCGTAACCTGCCTTCTTTTCTACTTGTCTGGCGGATGCTTCGTCTACCTTTATTTAAGCCAGCCTCTGTCCTCTGGCATTTGGCTTCAAGAGAGCAACTTCTGGCTCCTGGCTCTGATGTCCAAAAGTCCTAGCGAAAGCCTCTTTGACCTCATCTTCCTCTACAATGGTATCCAGGTCTCGGACCTCTAATGTCACTGTTCTGTCGCTCATTTTGACAGTACCCTGTCCGGCTACCGACTTTTTGATTTGCTGTGAGAATGCAGTAGCATTCTCTACACCTTTGGCCTTAATAAGTATGTCTCCTTTTTTGTAGTGACAACACTTTAGACTGCTTCTTTAGCCTTATCGGGGTCAAAGTTCGTCTTTATAGTCTTCAGCACCGTTGCAAAGGTCTGTCCTTCAGCCATCTTCACTACTACTGTTGTTGTGGCGTCCACTTTTTTCTTTTGGCTTGTTTCGTTATTTAAAAATATGTCTTCTTGTTCGCCACTACCTTTCTGTTTTTTCTTTGAAGGTTTGCTGGCATTTCGCAGGGCGGTCCGATGGGCTCCTGTTTTTTTTTAATGTTCTATTTTCTTTAGGGCAGTGTTAAAGAGTTTTTTTTCTATACATGCCATCAGAAATTATCTCGCCTTAGTTTTCTCCACTTCAGGGATTCAAATGACGCCTTCCAAGAATAAAAAACGCTTCTCCTTTATGAAAAAAGCCCTCGAAGGTGTTTAAGCGCAGTCTTAACAGCGTTTGCTGTGTCTCTATACTTACCATTGATTGCTTTTAGCGTCTCCGTAATCTCTCTAGTTGCTGATTAGACTTTATTAGTCACTTGCTGTCACTTTTTTCTAAGCTTAGCACCATTTTTTTTAAAAATCAAGGTCTTCCTGGGTCTGTTTGCTAAATACTGACATAGTGCTGTTCTTACTTTCTTTGGTGCCTACGTTTGACAGGCTTACTCTTCGTCCTCTGTCTGTGAAAAAGGGTCATGGAACATTAGGCAGTCTCTGTAGGGCATGAGACACGTTTTCGTGCCTCCCTCCCCCCCGCGCCAGAGTCTGTGGGGCCTGCAACAGTCACTCAGGCTTCACGGGATCGGAACTGCCAACGAATCCCCTCAGAGAGGTTACTACCTGGGGTACAAGTTTTGCATCAACATTTTTTATGTTGGCATTTTTCTTAATGGCGTTTGGCCCCGCGAAGGCCAGTACTACCCTTTTTTTTTAAAATGAATATTGGGAAAGGGTTGAAACAAGAGCAGCATCCCTCTCTGTTACCAGAGAGAACTGCTACATGTTTGGGTCGGGCGAAAGTCATTACTCTTCCTTAGTCCCATCTGCGGAGACTACCATGGCATTGATTAACAAGTCTAAGAATGGTGTTTGTGTGTAATGTATGTATATGTTGGTACCCTACAGTCATCTCAGTGAGACAATCGTCAGGTGTACAATCCCACGACCGGCGCAGACAACCCGACAAAACGAGCTGGCGTAAGGCACTAAAGTGTCGCTATATAGACTTCTCAGTGGTAGTAAGCCTAGATTAATCAGCCCACCAGGTCTTTTTTGTTTTTAAGGCGTACAGGCATATCAGATATGGTTACCCAGTCTCACCTGGGCCTCATCGTCCAGCTTCACCCACCGCCAAGCCTCCATCGCAAGCCCGGGAAAGACCCCACCACTCGCAACCTGGGACAATCCGTAAGTATACCTGTGTTTTTTTAGTGGAAGTGTGTCGCATTTATCTGAAAAGAATGTTATAACCACCACTTACTTCTATACATGACGGGAACTAGTTTTTGTTGACCCGCAACAAGCATTGATGTGCCATCCACGGCGGCAGCAGAAAGCAAAACGCAAGAAGCACAAGTAGAAGCGGCCCATGCATCAACATCGATGAAGACAGAAAGCACAAGTACTCCGTTCACACCACTACAGAAATACACGAAAATGCCACACACACCCCCTAATCGACGCCCACGACAACCACCACAGAGAGCCACTCCAACTGCCTATTATCACCTCTTATCTTAAGAAGGATGCCCCTATCCACCACCCGGGAAAGCGCCTGGTATGGAGAAACTAGCAAAACCCCACCCGGGAGTGGTTGTGGTAGTGGTAGTGGTTTTTTTTTGTGGAAGGAGGGGAAATGCATCTAGGCACACCGCAGGGACAGCGGTAGTGTGGGACTCAGTGATTTTTTTATTTTTTTATTTAGACCACCCATACCAACTAAATTTCCCCCACCATGCTGCGTGGCTTTTGTTCCACCCCGGGACCGCGTTAGCATTACTTTAGCAAGCTCGCCCATCAGTTGCTAGAGGTGCCGCTCTTTTCAAGTCCTTTTCAGGACTTGAGGTTCGTGAGAACCGGCACCCTTGTCTAGCTCTCGAGTTTGGCCTCTGTTTTGCAAGCGCCATTTCTTTGGCTTGATGCTTCTCCTTGCTGATAAGTAATTAAACTCAGCGCAGCCTGGGTACGCATAAATTATGCCTACTACATCTTCTCTCTCTTCTTCCCCTTAATGACCGACTGGGCAAACTCATCGACAACCCTTTATGCTTCCATGCCACTTAGCATTACATTGACGATGTTTTCGGGCATTACGGGCCAGTCCAGCTGGTCCTCCAGTTTCTGTCGCTGCCCCTGCCACCTAACATATTGGAAGAACGTGTGTTTTACAGTATCATCAACCCCAGGGCAGTAATCGCAACTTGGTGTTGATTTCACCGCCATGCGGCTGAGATAGGCATTATACTGCACATGGCCAGAGAGCAGCTGGGTTAGGTTATAATTAACCTCACCATGCTTTTGATCCAACCATGGGCGCAGTATTGGTATGAGTCGGTGCGTCCATCTGCCCACCACGGCCACATCCCACTCCTGTTGCCAGCTTCGCACACGCTTCTCCATCATGGCTGCCTCGTCTTCGGTCCCCCCCGTAAGAAACCTGGCTCTTGGCTCTTTCGACAAAAGTACGATGGATACGGTTTGAGCGATCATCATTACAGCGGTGGAAGATACTGTGCGGTACGCGCAGGCAACACGCAGCGATCCCATCCGCCGTACCGAAGTAAGTTGGTCTCGGGCCCACCGCATCGTCAGCGACCCCACCCTGATCTCCACGCCGTACAGAGTGATGGAGTTCGCCACTGATGCGAAAAGCTTTTTTGGGCTCCCGTAGCCCACTGACGTTTGGCATCAATCGCAAAAGAGCTCCAGCTACTTCAATGGCCTCTTCCACGGTTCTCCTAATGTGCACCTTAAATGTGAGTCGCGAATCAACCCACACTCCAAGGTACCTGACCACGGGGCTCTCACAGATCGCCGCACCCGCAACGTTCACACAAAAGTTGTCATCAAACCATCGCTGTCTAGTGAGGACTACCAAATCTGTTTTCCAACCAGCAAGCTCAAAGCCGTGGCCCCCCAGCCACTCCGACACCCTAAAAGTACCCCACTCTATCCTCCGCTTGGCTTGCTTTCGTGATCTCGCTATTACAATTAGCGCAACATCGTGGGCAAAGCCAACGAGCTTGACCCCGTCAGGCATTTTCAAGTGCTGGAGTTCATCGTAAACAAGGTTCCAAAGGTCTGGCCCGAGCGCAGGGCCCTGAGTCACCTCCAACATTACCTTTACTTCCTTTGGCCCTTCTGTTGTGTTGTATTTTAGCACTCGATCCTGGAGATAACTATGCAGGACCCTTTAATGTAGTCCAGTACTCTTAGTCTCCACAGTGTCTCTCTAATTTCAGACCATCTTGCCAAATTGAAGGCATTCTTGACGTCAAGCGTGACCAGAACACAGGCATTCCTTGTCTTGTGGGGAGCTTACCAGGACCGATCGACAGCCTTCAGAACCTCGGCTATCACGTGGCATGTCGATCGCCCTACCCTAAGGCCGTGCTGGTTATCGGCTAGGTCAACTACCCGGCGTGAACGCGCTCGGGGCATTTTCTTCATTGACTTTCCCGCATTATCCAGCATACATAAGGGCCGCAATGATGATGAATTAACAGGTGGACCCTTGCCTTTATCCAGAAAAACAAGCGTTGAAAATGTCTAGCAGGACAAATGGTTTTTCCCTCGCCACAATCTTTAGGACCTCATTAGGCACTCTGTCCGGACCTGGGGCATTACGTCCCAGCAAGATTGACGCAGCCAACGACAACTCCATCTGCGTAAACAGGGGAGCCTCGTCGCTTATGGCCCAGCTGTCACGTTGCTCCTCCAGGTGGGCAGGAAGCAGAGTGCCAACTATTTCCTGCATAAACGCTGGCTCCATCAACTCTACTAATCCTGAGCCGTTTAGTCTTTTTTTGACTATTTGGTAGCGAGGTCGAGGCTTGCGGCCATCTCCAACACCGCCCGCCTTCTGGAATCAGTTTGCATCTCGCCCCAAGCAGTGGCCTTGGAGTTGAGGTCACCGGCGAGGACCGCGTCGCCCATCCCCACAAACACCCGAACGGCATCCTCGAGTGCAGCAAGCTGCCCCCGGAAGACACCAATCGGTATGTTAGGGGAGATGTAGCAACTTACATAGGTAACGCGGCCACTTCTAATCCACGCGAAACCGTTTTTAGCTCCAGAATTGGAGACTGGGAACTTATCCGTATCGCGGACCATTATAGCCGCCGTACCCGTGAGGTCACCATACCAGCATGTCCCGAGACGGTCGGTGTACTGCTCACTTATCATGAGCAAACCAGCACCACAGTCCCGGGAGTACGGGTCCAGCAGTGTCTACGAGAGCCAAGACCTAATTAAGTTACCCTGCAGGATTATCGCCATTGCGACCGCCTGTCTCTTTCAGCCGCATTGAGGGCCGCACATTTTACAGAACCAGCCACATAATGCAGGTCTGGTGTCAGGGTCATTTCTAGGCGTCCTTTTTTGGGCAAGTCCTGGCCTGATGACCCCTTTACCACACCCCCAACATGCCCCAGTTCAGCATGTGCCCTTGCAGTTGCTCGCAAGACGTTCATAGCCCAGGCATCTGAAGTAGTGCTCAGGTCTATTTTTTGCAGAGCCGAATCTGCAGTTGACCCAGCCCAGCCGCAAATGATTCATCTTGTTGAGAACCGCAGCTACTGGTGCTGGTGCGTCACCGTAGGCAATTCTATTCCCCCTAACGATGCCAGACGAAATACGCACGAAGACATCGGGAACCCCCTCCTCTACTAAGCAACTCTCAACTACTGCCGCGATTTCTTCCCTTGTGACCATCGGATCGACGTCGCGTATCACCCAAATCAGCCATGGCACTAAGGTGCGGACCCTTCCACTTTCTTCAATAGCAACCCGCAACGCAGCAGCAAATTTTTCCCGGTTTTCAGCGGAGGTCTCTTTCAATTCTACAAGGACCCCTTTAGTACTTGTCTCCTTGACAGCTTGAACCTCCGCCCTTGTCTTGCTGACGTCTATCTTCTTTATGAGGGCTAGTACTTCGGCGTACTTTTTTCCCTCCTCTGGTTTGACTACAACCGCCTCAAATTTAGTCATTGGAACTGAACGTTTCTCGTTTTCAATACATCGTTCCTCTGTTACACTTCTTGCCTTAGTATTTGGGTTTATGCGTTTACCCCTTTCTACCACCTCAGTCCATTTTTTTGGATCTGTCACTTCTTTTTGTGTGACTTCTGTTTGTTGCGAAGTCACTGAAGCTATGTGCTTCCTACCGATATTATGCCGTAGTTTTTTCTCAGCATCAGTTGGACTGGGGGTTCCTCCATCAATGTTCCTCTCCCTTTTTTCTTTTCTATTATTTTCTAACCCCTCGAATGTTGAGTTATTTGTCCTCCGCTTTTCTCTAATGTGAGTAAGGTTGTCCAACATTTTTGCCGTAAGTTCAACATTTGTCTTAATGTCACCCTGGGTATTACCAAACCTTTTGCACAAGGCAGTCAGGGTTGACACAAACTTTTCCAGTATTTTAAAGCAAGCGTCCTCCACGCTCATCGGTTGCTCACGCTGAGCATGTTGAACTACTTCGCTCTCATCCACGGATTCTCCAGTGGTTGTTGATGTTGATGCCATTTCTGTCGATAAAATATTCGTCCCAGGATCCTCACCGACCAATCTGGATCCCTAAGACAGTGGAGGCTGCCATCCACCCCCAACACATGCCTGAAGGGTGGTTTCGGACCAGGTGGGTAACCCCAAGATATAGCACGCCCTACCACGCTAGCCCACCTCCACTCCCTCGAGCATTACACCCCAACCATAAAGCGATCCACTCTCTGGAGAGTTTCCGGCAGACATCAAGTGGCAGAACGCACTCACCACACTGGAGGAGCCAAGCAGCCAAGGCAAGCTAGCAACGCTAGGCCAGCCATCCCACCAGCCCAAGCAAAGGTCCGCCAAGCCGAGAAAGGGCAAGAGCCGAGCAGAAGCTGCACCATTCCCACGCCACCCCAGCCCAACAGGCCACTGCCAGGCCAGCAAGACCGCAGTAGCAGCAAGATTAGCCTACCCCCGCCCCGCGGCCACCCCAGTGTTAGCCGATTGACCAGACTTAGGTATCGTTTTGCTGCCCAGAATCTCCCTTTGGCCGCTCACGGGTCGCACCGCACGGCAAACACGGCAAGCCTTCTGCCGTCGGCTAGGAACTATTTTTGAGAAGTTCCCAGAAATAGCAAACTAGGTGATGGGGTTCTGGTTAACTGTAGGTGTGAGGTTTTTTCATGTCATGCCGAGCCCCAACCACAAGCCAGGAAAAGACAACCGCCAATCCCCAAATCCCGGCCTCGCAAGAGAGTACCGGCTGGTATGCACTAAAAGTGCCTTCCATATAGCCTCTCAATGGCCAGACTCCTTAGTTAAAAGGTTTGCCACATCCTTTTTGTTCTCGGACGTACGACTTTATCAGCAGTTGAGATACCCGAGCTTCCACGGTCACCGCATCGAGTCTGGCCTCCTCCCCCACGCCAGCACAGGGTCGACATATTAATTATAGTTATCTTTATAGATAAAGTGACTAAGTAGCACCTCAGTAACCTGGTCATTAGCGCTTATAAAGATAAATTAATGAAGTGTCCCGAAGGGTTAAGGTAAATTGGTAGTATGTGATTATGTAATTAGTTAATTGTTTAGTAATATTCAAAATAACCCACAACCACCTAGGTTACTTGATTATTCGCAATCGTATTTTCATCAATAGTTTATCATGGTTATTGGCACTTGTGTAATTTATCAGTGATTAATACGTTGATTGATTTTGAACTGTGAATTCTAAGCCTCCCTGCTGACAGCGTTTAAATCACAAAGCTAACTAATTATTTACAGGAAAAAAAGGGAATCCACGATGAAAATAAAACAAGAGTTATCACAATGACATGTACCAAATTATAACAGAAAATTTATTGATTTAAGCATTTGAATAAGTAACTGCTTTTATTGTAAGAAATTTTAAATTACTCTTTGACGGCTTTTACCTCCCTTGAACGAAGGATAGAATAGGGTAGGTGAATAAAAATGATACAGTTTCTAAGCCACAAACACAGATATATGTTGACACTTAAGGGTGAAATTTCTGAAACGAGACATTACAAGGGCAGAAAAGTTCACAGAAAAAACATAGGGACAAAAGTAAAAAAAACGAAAAAACTTTATTGATTGTAGTATTTATTGGTTACTCAGTACGCGTCTGCATGTTTCTTGCTCTTGATAACCAATAAATGGTTGCAAAAAGGCATATTTCTGCCATGCGTGAGTTGTTGCTCCATTTTCTTAATTCAAAAGAATTGATTATCGACATAAGCACAAATCACCAGGTCATCCAAATTAAATAACAATAACTAAAACGAGTGCTAATAGTCAGGTAAGCTGGTACCTTTTCAAGTCCCTTTATTACCAAGAAAAGCATTTAACAACTATATAAGCACATACCAGAAATCAAGCTAGCGTGTTTTTTATTAACAAATAAGGATAACTTAACATTACGAGAACTTATTCCCAGGTAACGCAAGCAGTTACTAGACACTTTATTGATAAATTATATTTTGATCAATAATACAAGTATCAATCACCATTTGACCTGAGGCGCTAACCAGTTACTCTATGAGCTCATAAAAAAATCAATAAAAATGTAAGTTAAATTTTATGACTATTTTATCAATCAAAAAGGCAACTATGGTAACCTAGGGACATTATGTATAAGTTTACTACTTAGTTATGCATGAGCAAGAAAAAAAAGCCCATGACCAGATCCCTAGAGTCCATACAAGAAACATTATTATTTACAAAAGCATTAGCAACATACGTGCTTAGCCAACTCAGACGTTTAAAGACTAATGGTGAATAATTGAAAATGACATCTAGTGGTGGTACTGTCATATTTTTGTATTTATTCAAAAATAAAAATAACATTTTGGCCATTTGGACAACGTCCCAACCCTTGTCAGGTACAAAATACTATGAGTAATAAGAAATATCCTTTACAATACAAATTTTAATAGTATAAAATAACCACGAGCTAAGTGAAGCGTATAAAATACCTCTGACTCTTACCAGAGATAAGTAGAAAGATTGCTAACGCCAATGCTACGAGGTGAAACTACTTTTTGGCACTGATCGGAGCGACCCGCCACGGCCAGCTGTCGAACCGGGTGCACATTTTACGAGAGTGCGAGATTCGTATACAACAGCGTGCGCCTACGAAAAGAGGAGTGGATTCGCGTTGAAATGAGCATGTAGGCGCACATTTTAGAGACGCATGGAAGGGGTATACCGAATGTGTGCTTACGAGGACAGAAGCGGAAACGTCGACTATAGTTATATATCTGAGCGCACAGCCAAAGCAAGCGATGACACGAGTTTTTATCTTTTGACTACAACCAGTATATGCTATATATATTTAACTAACTCTTGCTATGCATACAATTTAATTTCAAAACATTTTTTTTTCTTTTTCCTGTACCTTAATACTTATTTTTAAATTTAGTATTATTTTGAAAAAAAATTCAGCAATTTTTTAAGGATGGCAGTTTAGCTATAACCTCTAATTTATAATTTTTCCTCATCGTAATGGTTATGAACTGTCTGACAAGCTCTGAAGGTTGTCAATGAACATATGCGACTTCAAGATCTCTTTCACCCAAACTACTGATAGCTAAGATGGTTAGGACTTATGCCACTGCTCTTTTTGCTGTGCTATCTAAGGATCGATTCCAACTGTCGGCAGATTTTTTTTTTGTTATGCGATTCATCATTATGATTTATTTTCTTTTCATGTATATATTTTATTTAAATTTATAAATAATGTTACAATCCTTTTTTTCCTATGAAATTTGGGAATAAAACAATTAATACCTTACAAAACATCAACATAATTGAAAAGCGCAGTAAAAATGTTAATAATTACCAACTAGTCTTATAATTTTGTTTGTTGTCGTCATGTGTGCAACACCATTCGAAAGAATAAAAACATGGATTGCGACTGTAATAACTAACATCCAGCTTGCACTAGTATAAAGCTTAAAGGACACAAGTAATCCACGAAAATGTAATACAAATGTAAAAAAGTTAACCTAACCTGTCATTATTATTAATGTTTATAGAACACTGTGTCATGACAAATGGATAAATGTAAGCAGCACTTGAGTTCCCACAAGTGCAAGTATGTCTATGCACTTATACATGTTGTGATATCACAGTCGCAATCCATATTTTTGATTTTTTTAAATCTTGCAGTACGCATGACAACACCAAACAAAATTCATTACTGTACACTGAAAGAATATACTTTCAAATCACTGATTTATTTGGTAAATTCACTCTTAATAACCTTTTTTTTATTTGATTAAAAAAATTTTCTGTAAGGCTCCGTGCATTTTGGTGATCTCAGTGAGGGACAATTTCTCTTACTTGACAGCGCCACCTGACATAGGCGCATTGTAAATTATAAATACGAAGTTCATAGAAAATCTACTTTCAGAGATACGTTGGTGCTACAGAGCTTTAGACAGTTCAGACCTAATTTTTCTTGCACAGAGTTCTATATGTACCGTCAACAAAAGTAAGTTACAAAGAAACGTACAAGTACTAAAAAAGGGTTACAAGACTTTTATGGATAGTTTAATTAAAAAAGTACACAAAAGCTGATACTAAAACAATTAGCACCAGCCTTTACAGAAGATAAAAAACTTTATTTACTCAATTTCAATTCTATAGATTTTGAGGAAATAAGTAATATTCTTGAAAAATGCAAAATAAATATAATAACTGTCAATAAACGTCATCTGAAATCAGAGCTCGTAAATAACAAAGAAAAAATTAGTTCCTTAAAAAAATCACATCAAATTGAGTTTATTGCTGAGAACGTACCACTACATAAATATAAATATAAATATAAATATTTGACAGACAGGATACGCTTTTTAGCGACGTTGTATACAACGTAAAGTATCAACATATAATAATAACAACTGCACAGGATTCAGTGATTATTTTAATTTAAACGCATACTTTTTAAGTACAAATACTGCTGCACGACTACACCATATCCCGAAAATTGTTTAATTGAAAATTATAAGCACAATAAAAATACGAATAGCAAGAAAACAAAACCTATTACATCGATCAGATTAACTTTTTCGTATCACTAAACATAACATAAAAAATGTAGTAAATAGTTTCAACTAATTCTTGCAATTATATTGAAGATTTCATACGGAAACAAATTTGAATACTGCAAGGGGGCACTCTTTATTGCGAAGAAACTTATAATTTATACTTATATCCTTTTATGTATTTAACTTATACTTAAAGCTTCTAACAAAAATACGAAATTCACCAAGAAAAATTCAAAGACTTGGCACGAAGGACACGATACTCGCTGTCGATTACGCACAGGAACGTAGAATTGATTTTGAGCAGAGAGATAGCGTCGATTGCGGCGGCGAATCATCTTCAAGCCAACTATAAAAGGCGCCGACATGTAGGGACAAATTATCCTTTGCAGCGAGACTGGGACGCGGACACCCGCTGCCTACCCAGACCTGAGACTCTCCAGTGCACCAGTAGTTAATGTGGTGAGCACACGTCGAGAACAAGAGCATAACGTACAAGGGCTGACACCGATAAAATGAGTGTAAGTATACCAGTGGTGCGTCTACAACTAAATGGTACCTACTTGGACTTTCAGCGCTCAACCGCTTAAAGCTGGAGACGACGCACCCCCGAGTAGTCGAAGCACTAGAGATAGCAACGACGCTCCTCGAGCGAAGTACCAGGGTCGATCACTTGAGCCATGCTCAAGACACCCGGGGCCGCGGGGACGACCTAGCTCTACGTGACTTCCTTCAAATAGGTACCAAGCCCGTACTAAAAATTCGCGGATGTATTAATAATTCACCATGTCTAATCCAGTGTCAGTAGAAGAAAATTTAGGCAGGAACATTTAAATGTCCTTATTGATAGATACATAAAAGAAAAATTAAAACTGTAATTTTATTCACGCGCAAAGTTCAAAATGTTTTACCGTGACTACAGCACATTAAATTAAAATGAAACAATTTAGATTGTTAATTTAATTTAAAAATTGAGCTTACTGTTTCATTATTATTAGTCAATTATATAGTAATTGAAATACAATTTTCTTATAAAATAAAAAAGATTAATTGCACAGAGGAAATAATTAATGATACTTATTTGATATACCTACCACTTTACAGGTGATCGCCAGTCTTCAGATTCTTTGAGTCTATTTAAAAATTTGAAAGGGTAGTTCATAAAAAAATTCATTTACTTGTTTCTTTAAACTAAAAATCAAAATTTATATTAAAAGATTTTTACTTCAAGCTAAAATTGGCCACAAAAGTAAATCGTATAAAGAGGCTAAGAATTCTGTTTTTGCAGAAAAAGAGGTGATAAAAAAATTTCTTAGAATAATGTAAAGT
>NW_019379818.1:207030-224159 GCF_000648655.2 Copidosoma floridanum
GTGCCATCTTTTCTTTATATATATATTTACCGGGTTGACACGACAGCCTACTGGCCTAGTCACCGGGGCCACCCACTCACCACCTATGTGTGGGGGGCGGTGCATTGCCGCACCCATTTCTTACCCTATTTACTGATATCATACCTGAATCCATCGGCACAATGTAAGTATCTCCGATGGAACACCTAGCCAGTTAAGCTGATACTCTTTGCACCAATGGTGCATCGGGTCTACTCGCCACTGTGTAGCCTTTCCCTAGAGAGGACTCCATAATATTCCAGGAGGTCCACTCTTCGCTGGTTAAGCCAGCGCTCTCTGCCGAACCATCGGATCCAGGCTAATAAGCATCCCCAGAGAAGCCCCAAATTCCAGGGATCACTCCTCGCCGGTAAGGCCGGCGATCCCTGCCCAACGCCTGGCATCGGATCCACTAATCCCTACCTATAGCCCTTACACTGTTTCGCATTGACCCAGCCATAAAGACCTGTGAATGAAAAAAAAAACTCTGAAATTACTCTGAAGAAGAATTCTACGAAAAAATCCGCCCCCAAACAGCCAGGGTTACATAATAACTTTTCTCGATGAAAACAGTTTTTGAAAAAGATTATTGAATAAATTCTGTTAATTAAAATTCCCTAGAAATTTATAGCTGTAAACAGTAACTTTTTATAGTTGTTATTTGTACATGATTATAGCTACTTTGTTGTCAATTATAGCTATTATTGTAGGTAATTATAGCTGTAAATACAGCTATAATTTATAGTTAAAATAATAGCTAATAATTTTTGACCAAGTAACACCATACATAAAATATTATAGTCAGTATGTGTTGATTTTGACAATGAAGTTACCACCAAAATTTACAACATTTACCCAACTCCTCATGTGCATGCGCGCTACTCTTTCCTACCTTTCCGTGTCCCACTCCCCACTCGCTGCTCTCTCCATACAACCAAAAACCAGATGGACACTTTTTTCGTTGCATCGAGCAATTTTAATCACCACTAGACTTCTAATACGTGGCTATAAAAGTTTCACTTTGAGAACAAAAAAGCGTTTATCAGTTATTAACCCAGTAGTCCCCACTGGCCATATTTTACCGTATGTATGAATATGTAAAGCAAAGTCACAAAAATCGTTGTAATCGCTATATAAAAAACTACTTAACCAATTTTGTTAAAATTTTTCATGTTGATACTTAAAACTTCCTAGATGGATTTAGTGTCATTTTTATCTTACAAAACTTACTAACAAAAGTGTTACATCACGAGTTGATACGGACAAATCATATTATAAGTCAAGTCAAAATGGAATTCATAATTCATCCGTAAAATCCATACAAGACGGATTGTGTGTATACACTAAGCGTAGATAACAAGTGAAGCTCATACGTCACTTATATGCGTGTGTGTGTGTATTAGCTTTAATTGTATGTATGAAGAAATAGTTTACTTGCGCATTGATTGTCTATTTCTAATAATATATACCAATTTAAAAGTTGTAACTTATACATTATTTCAGGACACTCAAAATTAATTGTAAAATCCCAAAAAAAGATTAATTTCAAAATTTGTAAGCTTACTATAACACTTAAATTTATACTTGGCGACCTTCATTGCTCATGCGATTTTACATCATCGATGATCCAAAAACCTTAAACGTACTTGTCAGAAGGATGCGATTGGTACTGTTGTATTTTTTTTTTCCTAATATATAAAATTATAACATGTACCATTATCGTGCAAGCCTACTGCTTTACTGTCAACGCAGTCTGCAATAACATCGTTTACTGGTTGAACGGATTTTAACAAAAGCCTCTTTTACTCGCTCTGACGCTATAACAACGCACCATCAAGAGAAAAAATTGCTTTTTTTACGTCTGTCACCTATCCTCTGAAGTTTAAGTCTACTCTTAACTCTCGCGACTCACGTGTACCTTATTCGCGGAAGGCACAACGTGTTTGCTAAGTCAACTCAAGAGCATCAACAGTATCGGTCTACGCTATGGAGCGCGGTAACACGAAAGAGGCCCACCAAAAGTGGTTCCGGCGGTATCAGAATAAGCAGAATTTTAAACATTTTACCGGCCACGAACCCATTCGTGAGGTTTAAGAAACCACTGAAAATTACTGCACGAAGCATTAGGGTAATCCGAAGCAGCAGTAACAGCAATCAGTGATAGAGGTATGTTATTTATCAGTAATATAATCGACATCGAAATCTTGTTATAGTGATCTAAATGGATTGTACCTAAAGAATAACTGTTTTAAATTGTTTCAATAGAGGAATTAAACATTCAATAGAAATTACAATTATCAATATTATTTAAATGAATATATATTTACTCAACTAAAAAAAAAAAACAAACAAAGCTTACGAGCTGGGTCCTTGGAGACCCACGAAGATGCAACGGTTAAGAGCATGCTATAAACAAGTCCGGTCATAACAAATTGGCATCCCTTGTGTGTTCTTCAAATCTTATTTTTGTTCAAAGAAAAAAAAACATTTACATAAATTATAAATGAATAAATAAGGAAGAAATAAATAAATAAAAATTCTCGAAAATAGTAAAGAAAACTCGTCACAGGACAACTCTCTTATACAACAGTTTAGATGTTTCACAAGGATTAAGTGCAACTAATTCATTAATATGCATAAATCAAGCATTTCAACACATACCCTTTTAAGAAAGATACTTGACTCCCTTAAAAGACTTTTTACAAGACGTAAAAAATAGACGAACTCTAATGACGGCCACTCGAAAATCTATGTACATTCACACAGTTATTTCAAGACTTAAAGGCAAAGCTTAATAGAGCTTAATAGGTTTTAATTTGCATCAATTAATCGTTAAAAAAAACGTCTAAAACAAGCTGTTAAAATAAGAGTTTATATATAGCGTCATCTTTATACGTATATATGTACTATGCATACGCGAGCTCTAATGCTGCGCATCAGGCCAGTTCAGTTGATCGCTAGTCTCTAGCCAGTAAAGACTTATTTGTAACAACAGCTTGTAAAGACGGTATAACGACAGTTTAATATAAATAATAATAATTCTGATTTCTCTACAAAGTGTTTAGTGCTTTTCCCTTCTTGTTATCCTTCCTGGCTTTTTCCCAAATCCTGAGAGCTTCGCGCAGTGGACTTAAAAGTCAATAGTTTATGGGCCCAGGCACGCTTCCACTGCGCGGGGCTTTCTTTGTGATAAGGGACTTGCGACGGGATTAACGCGTTTTTCTTTTCCATCCAGCAACTGCTAAAATAAGTGAAAGTGAAGAAAGCAGCGTGCCAGTGAATGAGATCGGGGTCGAGGCAGAGGTGCCAGTGAATGACGACGAGACGTCGGTCAACGACAGCGAGGTGGCCCCACCTGGGTTAGAAGGTGCGGCGGAAGGTGTGGAGGAGGCACGAGCTGTGTCACTGCTCGAAGAGGAGACGAGGATGCAAGGACAGGAGGAAAGAGGCAGGACTATGAAAGACGCAGCATGCCAAGGTAATAGTGAGTCCTGTATCGTAATTGTGTTAAGGGGCAGTCATTTTTCGTGATTGAAATTCGTTGCCTTTTGGCTGGGCCTAGCCCCGGAAGAGGAGGTGAGTGAGCGCACGGACGGATTAGCGGCGCTGTCCGTGGTTGCTGTCGCGGGCGGCCGAGGCGCCGTGTTGGGACCGGGGACGCCTAGCCACACCTGTGTGCCAGAATTCCGTCACCGCGGCGCAATCATGGCGGTCGGCTCGTTTCTTTCCTCTTTGTAGTCCCGTAGTACGCGCGCATGTGTTGTGTTCACATATGTGTGTACATGTACGAGCAGCTCATGTGCCATCTTTTCTTCCTTTAATTATATCCTGACGTGCCAGACTGTATGTGTTCTACGGTTTACGTGTGCGCGGGGAAGGGGCGGCCCAACCTGCCTGCTCTTCGCGCGCAAAGTGGTCACGTGTGCTGTGTTCGTGAACAACTGTATCTCGTTGTTAACGCACGCTTGTACATTTCCATTCGTATCCCTTCTTGGAACTAAACAGGTAAACTTACGTAATAACGGCTGTATTTAAAATGAAGATATGATCGACGCGTATATGCGACTTTTTCAACTCGGTGCGGATATTTGCGGAGAAGATCTCGTGAGAGATTTATCTGTGAGATTAGAAGACGGATTAATAATATTTGTGAATAAGAAAGAATCTATCGCAGCTATCTTAAAGGGTAACTTTAAGCCCTCAGAGTTTGACAAAATATCACGGACAATTCGAAACTCTGGCAGCGCTGTATCCGTGTCTGCAAAAAGGACTGAAAATTCGCAAGTCCCAAAATTTTTGGACGCGCTTGATTTCTCGACCAGGTATTCAAAGAAAGCACTGTTTAAAACGACTGAATTGCAAAAGACTGAACTTCTGACTGATAAAAGGACGGACGATGAGAGTGTTGACGAAATGCATTTTGGTAATTATCGTGACAGAGTTCCAAAAGAGAAATCAGCGAGTTCAACTATCTCGGGAACGCCGAAAATAATAAAGAATGAAAACGTTAATTTTAAATGCGACAGAGAAAAAGATAAACTGGTTACTCAAAGACAAGTTATTAATAACTACTCAAGACAGGCAATTGATAAAAATGAACTTTTAGTTAGAAGGAGTGCGGCCACGGAAGAAAGGGACAGCCTGAGACGCCAGATAGGCTGGCTTGAAGAACGGCAGAGGGCGGAGCACCAGAGTGCTGTACAGACCATGACCGCGGCCGCCGCCCGTATAAGGGCCTTAGAAGAGGCAGTTGCGACAATGTCCAGGTTGTCCGAACGACTGGAACACTTTATGACAGCTCAAGAGGTAGGTGAATCAAATTTTGGAGTAGACGCGTTAAACTCTACTGCAATACCTTCACCAAATCAAAATCGTAAACACAAAATTGATCCACTCTCGGAAAGAACCCTAAATCAAGCACTGCATGACAAAACGACTGATCTTGATCGGAGTGAAAGGTTCCAACTCGAACTGTTAAACAAGGACTCACCGTCCCATTACGATTGTAAATTAACTCCTAAAACAAAGATATAATTGTTTCTCAATAAATTGTTTTCAGAATTAAAAATTAAAAAACTATTGTACGTCTTGGATGATACCGTTGAGTTTCCCGCATTTCTGTCTGCCAAAGAATTAGATGATCACAAAGAAAGGGTGTGACATGTTGTAATCAATCACATTGATGACTTTTACGATCTAAAGACTGCTCATTATTCCGATCCCAAAGAACTGCTCAATAAGTTGAAAGAAATCAAAAGAAACGACTAGAAAAATCAAACCAATCGTCAAATGAAATCAGACGAAAACTGTATACTTTTCGGTATTTCCCCAATAAAATGACAGGGTCCGATTTCGTTGATAAATTTGAAGAGCTTCTCAGAAGCTACGAAAATTTACAGGGATTACAATCCTTGTCCGAAGAAGAAATACGTGACGCATTCTATAATGCCATCGTTAATAACGTATCACAGATTGAAACCATCGACGCTGTGATTGAAGATGCGCAAGGAAAAAGAATGACCGATTGAAATCTTTCTTTTTAAAGACAGAGTCGAGACGACAGAGGACTGGAGCTACTGGGGGAACCAGCCCAACTCAACCCACGATAATGCCCGGTGTTATCGGTGCGATGACTATGGGCACCATTCCTATAACTGCCCGGTCGACGCAGGAATGAGAAAATGCTACTCCTGCGAAAGGCTTCAACGGAACCTCATGGAGCATAAGGAAAATTGCAGGGGTGCCAAATCAGGTGAGAAGAAAAATTTAAATTGGGATTTAAAAAGACGGGAAAACAAAGACAGACAAGGATCAAAAAATTCGACAAATAAAAGGGGAAAAAGGGAGCATGACAGTAAAAATTAAAAACCAAAATAAAAGACAGAAAAGGGACAGTGACAGAACTAGTAAAAATGAAAGTTAAACAAAAGGACAAAGTGGCAACACAAATGACAAGAAAGGTAAGACTGTTTTTAAGCAAAGCGACATTGCCTCTTCGCTGTTTTCAAGTTCTGCAAATAAATTAAAGACCGACATTTACAATCTAGTTAAATTCATCGCTGACTCAAGAGCGACCGACCACTTGGTCAACTCTCGGCTGGTATTTAAGAGCTTAAATTAGAATAAGACAGGCAAAATTAAGTGTGCGAATAGTAATCCTCTGGCGGACTTGAAAACGGAGGGAGAAGGCACCATCGTCGGTAAAAATAATAACCATGATCTGACACTAAACAATGTGATCTGCTCTGAATCCTTGTCGGAAAACTTACTTTCTTTGATAATATTTGTGGATTCAGGTCTGGCCATATACCTCGATGTTAACAAAATTAATATATTTGACCCGACTTCGAACAAGACATTTACCACAGGAGTCTATCAACAGCCATACATGCTTGTTGAGTTAAATGTTCACAATAAAGATAAAAACAAATTTGACAGGAAATTTGCATATCTAGTGACGAATGGCTCGGGTGAACCTCGGTATAATACACGAAGCAAAGCTGTAACAAAAGACAGTGAACAAGACAGAGACTTAAGTAAAAATGTCGAGCAAGAGGAAGCTATTGGAAATCCGTTGGCACTACATCCCATAGGATCTTGCTTTGATAACTCAGTCAATATCCGTTAGCTTCTGAATCCTGATAAAATAAGCGTGGACAATACACCCATTAATGACAGCTATAGAACTCTTGAGAAGACAAGCCCCATCGACGAGGCCATCCTATGGCACGTGAGATTAGGGCATGCTTCCCTCGCTTATCTAAAGGCATTTCAGAAGAAATTTCCGAATTACAAAGATCTGAAGAAAGTTATATTTAATGACAGTATAGTTTATTGTGATGTATGCTCCAAGGCAAAATTCAACAAACTTCCGGCTAAGACAGTTAGAGTGAGATCCACTGCTTCCCTCCATTATTATTAATTATTCATTCGGATACCATGGGTCCCATAAGTCCAACTTCATACTCCAAACGCTATAAGTTTGTGTCAGTGTTTGGGGTTGGTTATTCAAGAATGGCCATGGCATATCCAATGAAAGCTAAAAGTGATACAGGGATTTTCCTAGAAAATTTTGTCCAGAGCGCCAGAAACATATTGAGGTATGACGCCAAATTCTGCTATCTGAGGTCTGACCAAGGTACGGAATTCACTGGTGGCCATACCCGAAAGGTCTTAAAGGAACTGGGGGCCGAACTGCAGTTAGCCAGCCCAGATACACCGGAGCACAACGGGACGGCAGAACGCTTCAACCAAACAATCGCAAAGAAGACAAGAGTCTACATGTTCAACTCCGGTCTCCCAGAGAACATGTGGGACTTGGCTCTGAGTGCAGCAGTTTATGCTTACAACCGAACACCTCACAGGTCGAATGGAATAGAAATCCCGTTGGTAAAATTTGCACCGCATAAGAAACTTAATATCGAACAACTGAAACGTTTTGGGTGCTTGGGATACATGAAGATTCAAAGAAATTCCGGTCCGAAGTTCAGTCCGTTAGCTCAACGAATTGTTCTAGTGGGATACACTGTCACAGGATTTATCCTGACGAAACCTGAAGACGGAAAATTTTATGAAAGCAAAGATGTGAGATTCAATGAACGACTGGTATACAAAGATAGATACCTGAAAACCGATATAATGAATTGGGAACTAGTTACAAGGACAGTTGATAACGACAGCTGGCTCCTGAAGTTCAACGAAGACACGGAAGAGAGCACAAAAACGAAGGGAGAAATCGTCAAACGAAAGAGAGGACGACAACCAAAAACATCTGGTTCAGGAAATACGGAAGAGCTCTTACCAGCGAAACGACAGAAGCTAATACATGACACTAGTTTCACAGGACTGCAGGTGCCCCATGATTCAAATAATCAAATCAGATTTGGACAGGAAAATTTTAATGAAGAAGACTGCTCTGTGGATCAAAATCAGGATGAAGGATATCATGCATTTTTAGCAGAAATTTGCAAAGATCTAACCAGCTACCAAGATGCTCTGAAGAACAAAAACAGCACAGAATGGCGGAAAGCTACAGAAGAAGAACTGAAGTCGATGAACGATAACTTTGCTTGGAAAATTGTAAATAAACCAATGAGTGATAGCAAAGGCAGAAAACCAAACATAATTGCTTCCGGTGGGTTCTGAAAAGGAAAGAAGACAACTCTGGAAACATAAAATATAAAGCCAGGTTAGTGATCCATAGATTTAAAGACAGAAACTAATATGATCTGTTGGAAACTTATGCTCCAGTCTCAAGATTAACTGTAATTCGAGTCTTACTGGCAGTCATAAACAAATATAACTTGGAAACACGACAGCTTGATGTAAAGACTGCCTTCTTAAATGGTACATTGAATGACGATATATACATGGAAATACCAGATGGTGTTCCGTGTGCCCAAGAGTTAAAAAAAACCAAAGTTTGCAAGTTGGAGAGATCCCTGTACGGTCTTAAAATTAGTCCCAAACGTTGGTATGAGAGGTTTTCAGAGACTGCTACAAAAATAGGACTCCAGGTACACCCAAGTGAGCCCTGTCTTTTTATATGGAGATGTGAGGACAAATTTTTATTTTTGATTCTGTATGTAGATGATATGCTGATGGCAAGTAATTATGTCGATAAACTTACAGAAGTTAGTGATAAGCTTACAGCCGAATCCGAAATGACAGATCTAGGGGAAGCAAACAATTTCCTGGGAATACAAATCGACAGAGACAGAAGAAATCAAACCATTCGCTTAACCCAGGACAAATATACGAACAAAATACTACAGAGGTTTAGTTTCGACAATGCACGACAGTGCAAAACACCTATGGTGACGAGACAAGTCATAAATCAGCAACGAAGAGACAGAGAAGAATCTGGAAACGAAGAAGAGCAAAGTGTGAATAGGCCAGAAGATTTCCCATATCGGGAAGCAGTCGGCAGTTTGCTGCACTTAGCAAACACTGTTCGACCTGATATATCTTATGCAGTGAACGTATTAAGTAGACATCAGATCAATCCCACAAAAGAAGACAGACAAATGGTCAAGAGAGTTTTCCGATACCTCAATGGTACTAGAAAGAAAGAACTGACTTTTAAAGGAAACACAGAAATCATGACGTCTTATTCGGACGCAAGTTTCGCAGATTGCAAAGATTCGCATACGACAAGTAGATACGTCATAAAATTATTCGGCGACTCTGTATCTTGGAAAACGCATAAACTAACTTACGTCTCGTTATCAACCTGCCAAGCTGAATATATAGCTATGAGTGAGGCATGTCAAGAACTCATGGCTCTAAGAAACACTTTGACAGCTGTGCTAAATATCACACTATATCCTATGACTGTGTGGTGAGACAATAAAGCAGCCGAAGCCAGCGCCAAGTCCTATGGAGGAACTAAATTTAGACACATGTCATTAGTGCGAGAACATTATGTGAAAGAATGTGCTAAATATGGGTTCATAGAAATCAAGTGGATTGCCTCTGAAGAACAGATTGCCGACATTTTTATTGAAGCTTTACCGATTAAATTGCATGAGAAAATGACTGCAAAATTACTAAATGACTGTTAGAACTACACGACAGTGAATTTCGTTTAATCACTAGAGTTTAATCCTTATGATTTGAATTCTGTTTAATGTAACAACCATCAGTTAGCAGACTCCAAAGATCCAAAGAACTGCGAGATTAAAGCTGATTCATTGATACATTTTATTTGTTGTTTTTATATTACTTATTTCTTAAAACCGTCCAGAGATAGGCGCTTCATTAAACTGAAGAGAGTGTTAGAATAAGAGTTTATATATATAGCGCCATCTTTATACGTATATATGTACTATGCATACGCGAGCCTCGATGCTGCGCATCAGGGCAGTTCAGTTGATCGCTAGTCTCTAGCCAGTAAAGACTTATTTGTAACAACAGCTTGTAAAGACGGTATAACGACAGTTTGATATAAATAATAATAATTCTGATTTCTCTACAAAGTTTTTAGTGCTTTTCCCTTCTTGTTATCCTTCCAGGCTTTTTCCCAAATCCTGAGAGCCTTGCGCAGTGGACTTCAAAGTCAATAGAAGCATTTTCACCAATCAAATCGTATCATAAATACAAGGCAGAACTTCAAAAAACTACAATAAAACGAAACAAAACAGTTCAAAATTCTTATCATAGAATAATTTCTCTTCCAGAAAATAGAATAAGAGCCCTTCTGAATGAATTGAATGATGACAAACTAAAATCGATACAAAAACCACAACTTAAAAAATTAGCACTACAAACGTTTATTAATAGTTTATGTGACTCGTAAAAATTAAGGATAGCACTTTCAAAACCTAAGGATATTCACAAAGTTTAAGAAGCTGCTTTTTTACTTAACGAACTTGCCCACCAGTATACAATTAGGCCAAGTACGTTTATAAGCCCATACCCACGATCTCGACTTCAACGACTCCGAAATCTTCGGTGCAAAACGTTACAGAAATTCCTGTTCCAGTCTCTACGCAGTTCGACGACAAAAAAAAAAAAACATCAGTTTTAATAACCCGTTGACCCACAATAGAAACTCATTCCTGCATACTTACGATAAAAATGATGTCAAGATGACTCAACAATAATTCGACGAGTATGATCGAAAAATTGTACATTCCATACTTAGCTACGCACCTCAACGTTGATCAAGTACTCCACCACCTAGCCATACACCACCACCATCCTGGAATAATCAACCTCACCTGTATAACTAACCACCAAATTTCCAAGACTTTCTATATTTTCAACCACCACCCTTTTATTCACCTCACTACCCATAAATGTATTATTCTCATCCTCATACTCAAGGCTACACTTGCCATCCACAAGCTCTATTTTAGTACTACAATCAAAAACAATATCAAAATTATAATAAAGAACGATACCAAGACTCTCGCCATAATTCTCCAAAAAACGAGAACAAAACTCGCTGTTTGAACGCGACTGCGAGTTTGAATCCGATCACGCGTCCAAAATTAATAATGGCAATCAAATATACAGAGCCTTTGAAGCAAGAATAATAGAAAATTCACTAGCGTTTAAGTAACAATGCGAAACATTTTGGAAAGATTCGAAATGTTTTGTATTAAATTCAAGCGCAGAAGTAAATGTCATTAGTAATAACGCATTAAAGACAGGTGCAAAAATAAAGTGTAATGATCCAATTAAATTAGAACAAATAGCTCCACAGCGAATACACTTTTTAGGTACCGTAACGGTAAATTTATTCGATACAAATCAGGAATTTCACGTTATGAGTCCAGATCCCCCAACAAACAATACATGTATTTAAGGAGATCCGTTCTTTACACAAGAAAACGCTAGAATCAATTATTGATCAAATGCATTGATAGTATTAAATCCAAATGAACCTACACGGTTTCTATACCGAGATGATCGAACCATTAAAAAACAAGAAAAAACCTTAAGACTTAAAACTAAACAAAATTTCGAATCACCTTTTAAAAGTTTTATTTTTCTATTTCATGACAAAGATAAAATACCCACACCTCCACGCGATACGATTCATAAAAATTCTCAAGGCTTTCAAAGAAGTAAATACAGAAATTGTAATTTACCAGCCAGAACAAGAGTAGCTACTAAATTACCGACTAGAAACAAGATAACCGGCCGTGCTTATCTTCGTAGAATTACTGCTGTACCCGCAGTGTATATAAGCGAGTCAGAAATAGATTGCAAAAAAGTCACTGTTTTACAACAGCTATAAACACGAGAGATAAGCTAATAAAAATAGAAATACCCGCACACGAACTTAAGCCTTTTGATGTCATGAAATCTGGAGACTATTTCGACACTGACTTCAAAGATAACGATTTAAACGACATAAACAATCGCATTCAATTTATAATGGATAATCTAAAAAGACCTTATCAGTCAAAAGCTAGTCCATCAGAAATAAAAAAAATTAAAGGAAATTACGCTCACTTATTTTAAATTTCAGGCAACCCAGCTCCTCGTACTTCTATTATTAAACATAAAATACCTACGACAGACATCCGTCCTGTATATGTCAAATAATACCGCTACCCCTTATCGTTACATCAAGACATTAAAACTCAAATAAAAAATTTTTAGCAGACGGTACAATCATAAAATCAAACAGCCCTGACAGTGGTCCTCTCTGGATAGTACTCAAGAAATGAGGACCTGATGGAACAAAAAGATACAGATTAGTAATAGATCACCGTAAACTAAATGAAAAAACCATCCCCAATACTTATCCACTACCAAACATTACTAAAATATACGAGAAAATCAGATGCTCAAATTATTTCTCCATTCTCAATCAAGTCAGTGGATTCAATCAAATAGAAGTTAATCCTACCGATAGATATATAACTGCTTTTAGCACACCTAACGGTCATTATGAATATGTAGGATTGACATTTGGACTATGTAATGAACCTGCAACATTTCAACAATAATTGAAAGTGATTTTGTCAGGACTGCAAAGCATTAAGTTATTCATAATTTTGATGATATAATTGTATGTTTCAAAGCTTTAAAAAATCATGTGACAAAAATTACTTATTTATTGAAAAAACTTTCAAAATCAGATTTAAAATTGTTACTTGACAAATGTGAATTGTCAATGCCAGAAGTAATTTATTTAGGACATGAAAAAGGAAGTTACGGAATCGAACCAAATTCAAAAAAATTAGAAGCTGTTGAAAAATTTCCGAAACCAAAAAATCAAACAGATGTTAGACAGTATTTAGGATTAGCGAACTATTACCGTCGTTATGTCCAAAATTTTGCAGAAATTACAGAGCCTTTAACGTCCTTGTTAAAGAAAGGAAAGAAATTTGACTTTACTTCTTTTGACGAAGAAACTTTAAATTTAACTACAATAAAACCAAAATTTCAATCTATTTTTTAACGCTCTGTACAAGATTACGGCAGTGGGCTGTAGAGTGTAAAATTCAACATTCAAAAGTAGATTTGTTATTACGGCGATTGAAGATATTTTACCCAGAACTTCCAGTGACAGCAAAAACTTTATTAAAAATCAATCACTAGTTGAAGAATAAAATTGTAAAATTTAATCCAGATGATGAAAATAACTCGTCACAGCTTGTTTGTATTGGGATTGCTGATCAATTGAAACAGTTTTAAAAAAAGATTTGCATACTAACAGGCAAACTTCTTTGCAGTTTCATGTAGATGTTTTATCAATTTTCAATTTAAGTTCTAACGATTTTTGGCCTATATTAGGTAAAATTTATGTTAAAAATGTCACAACTTATAAGCCTTTTATCATAGCTGTATATTTTGGTATGGGTAAGCCAAAATCTGATCACAGATTTTTGAATGATTTTATTCAAGAATTAAAGCAGTTTTCAAATGGTGGGGTGTTTGTTGATAACATACATAATAAGATAACGATGGACACCATCATTTGTGATCGCCCTGCTCCATTCTTTGTAAAGTGTATCAAAGGGCACACAGGATACCCTTCTTGTAAACGTTGTATAGTGAGGGGTGAATATTACAAAAAAACGTGAGGTTTTTTTATCAGAAGATTACCTTAAAAAGAAGGATGCTTCATTTAGAATGCAAGAAGATCCAGAACATCACCTTTATGAAATTTCACCTTTCATTGAAATTGAACAAATTGACATGATACATCATTTTATTTTGGAAATTACGCATCTAAGATGTCTTGGAGTAACAAAAAAGTTACTAAGTGGACTTTGGATGTCTCCAAAAATAGTGAGCTTTCTAGAAAAGACTTAATGAGAGTATCACAACCACTGATGAACTTATCTGATCAAGTTTCTAGTGAGTTCCAACGTACAACAAGATCTTTGGGTGATGTTTTAAAATGGATAGCTACAGAGTACAGGTTTTTCCATCTTTACAGTTCGGTGTTTGTCTTAAAAAACATCCTTCCACGATATTTGTATGACCATTTCTTGCTGCACCACATAGCATGCAGAATTTTGTCATATTTGACACTCAGTGAAAAGTTTTTGAATCATGCAGACTTATATCTCAAAACGTTTGTTAATACTTTCGACGAACTGTATGAAAAAGAATTTCTAGTTTCAAACATCTATAATTTGATACACCTGGCTGATGACGCTAGGAACATGCATTGTCCTTTATGTGACATAACAGCCTTTGAATTTGAGGGTGCCTCAGAATCAATAAAAAATGATATGCATATGGTTACAAGCCTCTTACTCAGCTTTGCTACAAAATTGAAGAGAAAGTTTCTGGTTACATTGAAAATAATGAGTGGACAGATAAATGTGTGATTTTAAAATCTCATAAAAGTGATAGATCTTCTTTTATTAAAAAAATATCATTTAAAGGATACAGTTTAAGCACCAAAGAGCCAAACAGTATTGTAATGGCAAGTGATTCAAAAATCATTAAAATACAAAAAATGATATCACGAATAGATGACACTTTTGAAAATATTCAAGTGATTGGAGAGCAACTTGGCATTGTTGGGCCTGCTTATACGGATCCAACAAATTCATCATTTTTAAATACTTTCTTGGTCAACGATAGCAGTCGCAATAAGCAGATTGAATTAAAAGTTACAGATGTGTCGTGTAAAATGCTGCTTATAAGAATTTTTGAGTTACCAAACGACACTCCAGAAATTCATGTGATTCCGTTATTGCATTAAAAATTCATAATCAAGAATCTATTTGTAATGACTAATTTTATTTTATGTCGAAAGAAAAAACAATTTTTGTAAATTCATAAAAAATTTCGAAGTTCTGAACGCGCTTTTTGTCATTGCATTTGGACTCTGCACATCAGCCGTCTGCTTTTGACATTTCATGGCTTATTTATTTGACGAGCTGGGTTGCATCCTTAAGATGAAAATATTACTTTTTGTAAGCGCAATCTTAAGATAAAAATATTATTTTTTGTAAGTACATTAATTAAAGGTTTATAGTTAATAGTATTCTCAAGTACTTGAGTAGTGATGTAATATTATTACGCAACTTAGTTAAACTATAGTTACTATCTAGTGTCAAGAGTGTGTAAAAATAGTATGCAAAACACTATTGGTTAGGTCAAGAAGTCAGATATTACCAAATGTATACATTTTTTAAAAGTAAAAGTACACGTATCTTTAAGCACTACACGATTATTAAAAGTGTTGGAAATTATAATATTTATCATACAGATGGATTCTGGGAAAACGTTTTTTGTAGTTAAAACTATCGATAATCCAGTCCTCAACGAGCCTTTAGTTGTTCCTGGAACATTTATTTTGGGAGATGAGACAGAAGGTACATGCATTAAATATATGGCACCACCTTACTAAGAGGATGATCAACAGTCCTTAACTCAGTTTAAACTGAGCTGCGCTAAACCTCCCGACAGCTGGCCCATATTTAGATGCCAAATGTTAAAAAGTGCAGGTAATGAGATTTTCTATATTTTTCAATAATATAATCTATTTTCTATTTTTTATTATTTTTTAAATTGCATACACTTTTAAAGAAGCTCAAGCTCATTTGCAACTGCAAAGAATATTGATTCAAAGCCAAATACTAGAATGTGTCATTCCAAACCAAAATATTTCTCAAAAGAGACCTGCATCAGATCAAAATAAAGACAATTTTAGTACCAAAAAGCAATTACTAAATCAAATAATTACTTTACCCGATCTGTCTGAACGAATGAATAGTCGTAAGTTTTACAAATCAGTTTTGAAAATTTTAATCGTGTTAAGTACAAGAAGAATTTAATTTCAACTCATGTTATACTCAGTTATAGACATTTCATTAAAAGGTCACTCAGGAAATACTACAGCTTGTGAGGTTGATAGTGAAAATCCCAAAATTTTCAAAAATGCTTCAACACGGACTATGTTAACTGACGATCAACCGCTAACGAAAAGTAATTTGACAGGTAAAAATGAGACTTACTGTGTTTTATAAATAACCATACTTTGAGTACATTATTGTATTCATATTTTATTTTTTTTAATTTTGAAAAGGCATGACAAAATCGAAGAAATATATTCATAAGACAGTGGAGGCAGAATTATATGACATCCAAAACAATTTGGAAAAAGTTAGAGTTCTTTAAATCAAAAGACAATTAATCAATCAATTAAATAATATTCTAAGATTTCATAAATTCAGTTGTAAATACAAGCAGCATGAGTTTCCATTACGAACCAAACAAAACTTTATTTCTTTTTTAGCTGAAATCGATGATGATAATAGCAAAGTAAAACAAGATTTAATAAGTATGTTGATATAATTTTCAATCAGTGTGTCTTATACACAGATATTATTTAATAAAATACTGTTTTAAGAAAAATATGGCAGTGTGCTATTAACGTCAATATTGACTTGCTTGATAATAGTATACTTGATAATACATATTATAAAAAAACTTTTGACTAAAGAAGTAATTCAGGATTACACTCCACAGAGGATGAAGCNATCATCACTTATCCCAAAACCTCAATCACACTTGTCAGAAAAATGTGATTTGTACTGTTGTATTGTTATTTCTTAAAATATGAAATCATAACATGTAACTATTATTTAATAAAATACTGTTTTAAGAAAAATATGGCAGTGTGCTATTAACGTCAATATTGACTTGCTTGATAATAGTATACTTGATAATACATATTATAAAAAAACTTTTGACTAAAGAAGTAATTCAGGATTACACTCCACAGAGGATGAAGCAAAAAAAATTAGATTTAAGGAAACTAAGTTGTGTTCCATACTTCAAGGCAACAGTTTACATAATACTTTTAGTTACTTTTTATCGTTTTAATGCCATGCATGTAATAAGAATATGTTAACTTTTTTAGATGCTTTCATACATTCTTACAGTCTACACTTACCTAAGGACAAAAAAATTGATGAAAAATTAATTTTAAACACTCTATTAACTGCATTTTCAGAAATTCTAAGGACTGGCAAGGAGGAAGAGCTGTCAGATTTAATAAAGAAAATGTAAATGAATCTAATGAAAATCTTAAGGAAGGTTTATAACTCATTTTTCATATTTGTAAAGTTTAATTTATTTTGATACAATATTATAATACAATAATAAACATCTGTATCTTGGAAAAC
>NW_019379818.1:224269-246116 GCF_000648655.2 Copidosoma floridanum
ATATATATATATATAGACGCTTTAGAATTGGTTAGGTATACGATTATTGAGGATACCACAAGAGGACCTACTGTACGCCACATTACTTTGAAAATAGGCCTTTTTTAGGCTATTTAAGCATCCTCAAAAGGTCCTCCCAAACACCCCAATAAGATTTCTGTTCGAGGTGAACGATCAACGACATTGCTGTATACTTACAAAAACGTAAAATTTACGAGGAACAAAAATTAGTCCACACAAAAACCAGAGAACCTATGGTAATTACAGACACATCATCAGAAGTATTTTACAAAGTCAGAATAGATACAGTAGGCCTTTTTCCACAAAGTACATCTGAAAATAAGCACGTTTCAACAATGCAATGCTAACTTACAAAATTTTTTATTGCAGTCCCTGTTAGTAATATACAGGCAATAACTGTTGCCGACGTTTTGTCAAGATACTTTATTTCAATTTTTAACATTCCTATAATTATTCTCAGTGACAAATCAAAACGTTTTATTGAACAAGTATTGACAAAAGTATCAAAAATTTATGGATTTCACTTAGCTCTCACTAGTGGATATCACCCACAATCAAATGGTTCGTTAGAAAGAAGTCACGCCATGTTAAAAGATTATTTGAAAACTCACGCTAAAAACAAAAATCACTGGGATAAAATGGGCTCCCTTTGCAATGCATGAGTACAACACTTCAGTTCATTTAGCAACAGGCTTTACATCTTTCAAACTTGTCTTTGGTAGACAGGCACGTTCTCTAAATCCACTACGAGACAAATTCCCACTAGAAACATACAGCTCATATGATAGTGACATTGCCCACTTTTTATGTTAAATCCAAAAAATAGCTCGTGATAACCTTGAAATATTAAAGCAAAATACAAAATCACGTTTTGATAATAAGTCAAAGCCACAAAACTTAAAAGTTGGAATGATAGTCTATGGGCTCAAAGAACCCCGGAAGGAAAAATTAGATGGATTTTATAACGGAATTTTCAAAATCAAAGAAATACATGGTAATAATAACGTCATATTAAAATAAGGAAATGGGAGAATAATTAACAAACGTATTGACAATGTAAAGCGCTGCTATTTAAAATAAAAAAAAAAAATTTACTCACGTATTTAGTAATTATTTTACTTATATTATATTTTACTTCCACAACTGCTTTAAATGTTTAATCTCATGCTAAAAAAGTCTACAAGAAAGTCAGCAATAAAAAATTTATTTACATTGCCTCTCTTTTCTTTCTTTACCTTCTCTCAGGTATTGCATAAACCACAATCTTACAGTATTAGCAAACGTTATCACGGCTATACTCACTGCATGTCACTGGAAAAGATTATAACTAAACCAATAATTTAATACTTCAATCATTAAAATAACACACACACACACACACACACACACACACACACACATAAAATATATTTAAAAAAATGCATACCACGTAATTCATATCTAAAGCATGCAATTTTGTTTAATAAAAAAATACCTACACTGCTTTACAATAAAAGCAGAAGTGTAAAATGATTGATCAATCATTTTTACAACAAAAAGAACACAAAAGGAAATTAACATCCGAAACGATATTATAATAGTTCGTCTTATTAACTCGCGTGAATTCTCGATCGATCTGTAGCTGCCAGGGGTGGCAACAATCTAAGACCACCTGTCTTAGATTGGGGGGGGGGGGTTGCATCCTGAATTGACACAGACGAATCATATTATAAATAAAAACTCAATTCATCCGTAAAATCCATACAAAACGTATTGTGTATATAGAGTAAGCTCGTATGACAAGTGGAGCTCATACGTCGCTTATATGCGTGTTTTTGTGTTTTACCTTAAAGATTATTGTTTTATAATATGCTGACATATAATACGGCCAGCCTTTTTGTAAGAATGCACTTATGTATTGAAATTTTACATAACATGTATGAATGCATAAATCGCATTGTATGTATGAATTAATAGGTTACTTCTGTATTGACTTTCCATTTTTAATAATGTATACCATTTTAAAAAATTATAACTTACACATTATTTTCCAGCTTTCATCATCACTTATCCCAAAACCTCAATCACACTTGTCAGAAAAATGTGATTTGTACTGTTGTATTGTTATTTCTTAAAATATGAAATCATAACATGTAACATCATCGTTCAAACCAACTGTTTTTCTGTCAATGCAGTCTGAAAGAAAATCATTCATTGGTTGACCTAATTCTAACAAAGGCCTCGTTTATTTACTCTGACGCTGTAACAACGCACCATCAAGAAAAAAAATTTGCTTTGTTTTACGTCTGTCACCTATCCTCTAAAGTTTTAGAGTACTTTTGACTCCCACGACTCGGGAGTACCTTATACGCGTAAGGCATAACGTGTTGGCTGAGGCAACTTGGATGCAGTTCGAGAGCACCAATAGTATCGAACTACGCTAAGGAGCGAGGTGCAACGAAAGAGGCCCGCCGAAAGTGGTTCCGGCGATAGAAGAATAAGCAGAAACCGCAACGTCTTACCAGCCACGAACTCATTTGTGTAGTTTAAGGAACCACTGAAAATTACTGCACGAAGTATTAGGGAACTCCAAAGCAGCAGTAACAGCAATCAGTGATAGAAGTAAGTTATTTATCAGTACTACAATCGAGATCAAAATCTTGTTAAAGTGATCTGAATGGATTGTATCTAAAGAATAACTGTTTTAAATTGTTCCAATAAAAAAATTTAACATTCAATAAAAATAAAAATAATCCATATTATTTAAATAAATATATATTTACTTAACTAGAAAAAAAAAAAAAAAAAAAAAGCTCACGACGTGAATTCTAAGAGATCCACGAAAATAAGACGGTTAAGACCATACTTTAAACAAGTCCGGTCATAACAAAAGCAATAATAAGTTAAAAGTTTTACAAAATTACGCTATCTATTTACTTTACTTCAGTAGGATCCGCGAAGTGACATAGAAGTAAAATTAAAGCTGCCTGCAAAAAAACTAAGTGAGTCTGGTTGTAACATCGTAAAGAAAATTTCTGTATAATACTATCGTTCACAATAGTTTATGAAAAATGGAGTTGTAAGTCGTGCAGCTAGGTATACCGACTACCAACAACACTTTTCTTGACTGGACAAGCCACTAACGTCAAATTCTATTCCAAACCACCAAGATTAAGGAGTGCAAAAAATAAGAAGCATTCTTAACGCTTACAGCTCCAGTGTTATGCTAAGAGACGTCTTGCCAAAGTATAGTCTGCTCTAATAATTAGGGGTTGAGTGGTTGTTCATTCAATCTACCTAATGCTACCAGAGCCAACTTTTCTACAACAACAATAACTAAGTTCGGGTAGTTTCATTAACTAAAAATTTCATGATCCTTCTTCAAAGTAGTTCTTCCAAACAGCATTCTTATAGAAGACGTATTCTTTAAGCCCACTTCCTCAAGCAACGCTGAACGGTTGGTTGTCTGGGAAGCGACCTAAGTATGATGTATTTTTCGGGCAGCGGCAACCGGCATATCTTTCTCCAACATGGTCGTTGTACGCAGAGACTCCAAAAGTAAGAGTGAAGCTACATGCAGCCAGCTTTCCATCATCGACAATTATAATAAGGAATAACAAAAATATCACAGGGCATGATAAGTGTTTACGTTCCCTAATTAGTCATCAATCTCATCGGTTCTTTTGAGGGCCATCAAACGTTTAACTAACTTACCAACAAATACATTTTTACTACTACCTTCGGCAACGATTCGTCGACTAAAAGACTGTGTAAAGTTGAATACTGGTAGATCAAGTCAGTCATTCACTGGCAGACGTTACAAGCAGAGTTATTTGTCGTGAGGCTGGCCCCGTCGACCCTATATTACGCTCTGGACTCTAAGCATTTAACCAGGAATTACCGATCCTCTTTAAGGTCTGCACTAGGTAAACCTAACAATGAAGCTATAAAAGAAAAATAAATATGAGCAATCAGGACAGTGTCCAACGGAACTTATCTCCTCATCTCAGATCAAAGCTACGGAGCTCTGCAGAAAAAGAAGGTCCTTTAGGCAGCAACGTCTCCAGCATAATACCAGCAGACATTGTGGAAGAGCTTTACAACTAGCTCTAATGCTTCAGAAGTTGTAGAATTCCTCCCAATTAGCTACAACAACAGGCCAGAGAAAATCACCCTGAAGCATACAAGCAGTCACGTTTGCTGAAAATATTAGTCAAGAAAGAGTTCAACTTATTGGTTTTTTTTAGGGCTATCTAAGGTCAAATTACCTTGCCAACAAATGTATTACAACTTAACAAAGTTGACAAAACACAGCCTTTAGGTCTCACAAAAGTTGTAACCATGCCTATAATCATAAGAGGGCAAATTGGAAGGAAAAATTTAAATGCTTCTAATGTATACAATTTTAGGCATAAAAAAACTAACGCAGAACATTTATTGAGATCAAAATAGCAGCTTAAAAACCTACAAATAAGTAATTCATTACGTGATACATCAGCTTTACATTATAACCTTTACAGTTATCACTTAAATCGTTCAGATTTTTAAATAGGTATAATAATATGCATTCGTATTGTTGTGTCAATAAAAAATAAATAGATTAAGCTTTAGAACTTTGTTGCTTTGGTAACAAAGTTGTAAGATTCAAATAAAAATTTTTAAACTACTTATTTTTTGTCAGTTTTAAGTTTTTGCAGTTGTGACAAATAGCCTTTTTCTTTTATTATAAGGTGAGGAACAGCAAATTAACGGCCCTTTAGGGCCAACAATTATTTTATAGTGTAAGAGACGCACGGTATTTCCCAGCATCATCATTAAGTTTTTACTTTTTACAGCTTCTTATTTAACTAGATAAACTTCATGGATTCCGAGAAAAAATGTTTTTAATAACAAGTATTTTGTTTTGAGAAGTGTCAAGACATCTAGTCATTACATTTAGTAAAATTTTAAACTAAAAACGTTTTACACTAAATGTTACTACAATTACGGTGATTTATTTAATGAGTCTCGGGCGTATCTACTAGTTAATGAATATTAAGAACATAACTAACCTATCATAAGCGTTGTTCATTTAATAAACTGAAGGAGGTAAAGTAAAACTTGGTCAATAAATAAAGTAACATTTAATAACACGAGAGCTTTGTCTCAGATATTATGAGTCACCTACTACAAGCCTAATTAAAAATTAAACTATCAAAAAACAATAGAAGTATCGGTATTGAAATGATCTTCGGTGCTTACTGAACACTAGATGAGTCAATAAGAAGCAAAAAATATTGTAAGCACCAATTGAAAGGCAAACAATAAGAACACACCAGACACTTTGTCAGCTAATAAAGCTTTATATTATAACATAAGTGCTAATAACCAAGTAATTTTTAGCGTTTACTTGATAGTTGATTGAGGAAAAGAAAAAAAAAACTTTAAATCAGTGACAATACTCAGGTAACCAGAGGCGTTTACTTGCCGCTTGATAAACTTATACTAAAAATCAATCATAATAAAGCTTACTGATGAATAACTTGGGGCACTTATTTGCCATTTTGATGAACAAAGTTATTATTAACAATGTTAATACCGATAACCATGTAATCTGGAACAATTACTTGTCACTTAATTTATTTGTGAAACAATATTTTACAACTAAAATGTCAAACAAAAGGTAACTTAATTACCTCGTTACCTAGGGCACTAATTATCTTTTTCATAAAAAAATAAGGACATTAACAAGCAACGTATGTACCGATCATTGGGTAAGGCCCTTACGAAGGCTCTTATTGGCCACTTTGATAAATTATTATTTAACATTAATGAAAAATACAATAGTAAATCATCAGATTACTTGAGCCTAGTACTATTCACTTAAGATATTATTTAAAAATCCAGAAACAATACAAGTGCTTCAGTACTTTTTACAAGTGTTTTACGCTGGTTCATAGTTAAATTATTGATTAATATAGCACAAAGTAACAAGATAAGCACTAATCACTAGAGAACCTGGGGCACTTACTGCACATTTTTTTATTTAAAGAGAATCACGTATCAACAAAAGCGCCATATACTTGGTAAATTGAGAAGCTGACTAACCATTTTATTATTGAAAAAAGGATTAATAAATAACACGAGCGCCAGAATCTAGAGATCTGATGGCCCTTACTATTAATTCTATTAACTTAAGAAGCAATACTTCACAAAATAAGCTTCAAACACTATTTAACTTGGGTTGATAATAGAAAACCTTATTAATAAAGAAATCATTACTTTACAACATGAGAGCTTATTACTAGGTAACACCAGTTGCTAACCGATGCCCTGATAACTTACTTGATTGATTTTTAGTAGATGACATACTAGTGTTTTGAAGAGGCAACAGCATCTAGCTAGGATGAACCAGGTTTAAGATGCGTGCAAAACGTTAACACTAATTTTAACAAGAAATTCCTGAATAGTGTCATAATGATCTCTAGCCAAGTTATTAAGAGAAGCAAATATCAAGTATGCATGTAAAGTGAATACAAAATAATAAAAGAAATAATTAATTAGCGAGATAAAAGATAAACGTTGCTTTTAACGTTGGAGAAAGTCTTTGCTAACATTTTCCATAGTAGTAGAACATTTTACGATAATATAAAGAAAAAAATGTAAGAATGTAGTAACTAGCATGTAAAGGTTAAAAGTATGTAATCAAATAAATAAATGCGACAACAATTCATTTGAATCGTAAACAGCATTTAAAGTTTACGATTAGTGAGAACAATCCTGGTATTCCATAGAGAGAAGAGCATCAGGACAGAACCAGATTTTAGATAAACATAAAAGGTGAACACTATTTTTACCAAAAAATTTCCTAATAATCTCACGATGGTCTCTAATTAAGTTAGCAGTGAGGTGCGCCACGCGAACTGGCCGGCAATCAGTATACCTGTTACAGTCAGGCCGTAGTCAAGACAGTCAGATTTACTTTCATAGATAAATCTTCAAGGCAACTTTTGATTCTTCTTATTATTTATGTTTGGGTAAATAAATACTACCTTTCCTTATCAATACATATGTACATTCCATCTCTGTAGCTCTATCTTCACTTTGTTAATAAAGCTTGAAAAAGGAATCCGGAGGCACCCGTAAAATTTCACGGTCTTTTTGCGTTTCTAGTAAGACTACATCAAATTTTTATTTATTTGTGCAATGTTGAGAATGTAATCGCTAGTTTTTACCGATTTAACCCGTACTGTGAACGAAAAGCTTTTTTTTTTTCGCTCGCATCACCAACACGTGCCACATCGGATAATACAAAGACTCTCCAATTTTTTCCCATTAGGTCTCTTACGGATCTTAAGTACATCATTTTTTAACTTAAGCAAAATTTAGCACCGTAGAAATCTTGTTGAAAACTGATGTAACTGATGTAAAAGCCCTTACGGAGCCAGTAGTTTCTTTTTTTTTACGTGATGATTATTAACCATTGAAGCATGCGTCGTCTTACCGTATTTTATTGTATTGTTTACTATTACAAGAGCTTCAACAAGTGACGTTACATTGTCAGTACAGCAAAATAAGATAGTTTATTGGAAAATATCTTCCCATTAAACTTAATAATAGCTGGGGCGTGCTTGAGAAAATCACTGCGCTCCGTAAATAGTGCGCAGTAGGATGTATAACCGAGTCATTTGAGGGAAACTTTGCAAGAGACCCTCACGAAAAACTTGCACATCGTGCGGTTAGGGAAAGAAAATTGAAAGCCATAAAGGTCTCTGATACGGAAAAAGCTGAGAAGAGTCTTAGAAATTAAAATACCAATAACCAATCAATATAGTGGTTGGTTGTTTGTTCCATGCCTGTTATTTAAGTTATGGGAGTGTTGTGGCTGTGCGTGATATGACTAGTTCGTGAAAAAAGTTTGACTGATCTATCGAGACAAAAATCTGGTAATGTTTGCTCTCAGGGTGTAACAAAATTTTTAATCATATTGTACAATAATATACTACAATAATTCGATACACGTTACTGCCTTCTATACTGTATCAAAGACCACAAAGGTCAATCTCAACAATATATATGTTATACTTATGACCGGTCTTTCTTTTACCATCTTTCTAGGCATCTTTCGGTTTCTTTAAAGATTTTGAATTAAGAATGAGGGATGGCCAAACGCATGAATTTTCAGAGGGCCTCCAAGTTTAAGGAATGACCTGGGTACTGTTGATAGTGCGAATCGTGATGAGAATCAGAGCTGTGATTAGGCTGGTATGCCTATTAGATGGCGTAATCATTTCTTTATTTAACGAGTCAGTGGTACTCTGTTTCGGTTCATCAAGTCACACAATATAAAAATACAAGAGATTTCTTCATAGTCAGCAATGTGTTATCATCACATAAATATGCTTGAAGCTAAGCAATACGCTGTGCATGAAAACAGTTGGGATCTTAAGAAGCATGAGAGGGAAAGTCGAAAGCTGAAGGTGCTTTTACATGTTGTAGCAATGCCCAAGCTACGGGTTGTGGGTATGCCCACTGACTCTACAGAGACCTTAACATCAGTTTCCACTAAAGTGTTCAAGGTGCTAAATTTTCTTAAGTTCACGGTTGATGTACTTGAAATCCACAAACTATCAAATGAAAAGAAAATTTCCAGGGTCTCGGCAACCTCTGATGAGGTACGTGTTGATGATATGAGCGATAGAAAGACAATCTTTTCGTTCATCATACACATACAGTTAAAGAACACTCGTGACTACGGTCTCAAAGTAGTACGATTGTACAGAAATTTATCTACGCTTGCTAGAGACGTAAATAGTCTCTCCATGCAATTTTACGAGATGCTTTCGTACTCTTCCTTTTCGAGCTTTTCAATAACCAAAAATAGAGTTACGAAGGGAAAATTTTTATATTTATTAATAAAAAAAAGGTAATATTGATAAACTCCAAAATGTCAAATTATTGAAACGGAATTGATTCTTGTAAAGGTTATCACTATACCTCGCTTAAAGCTTCTCGTCACTGTAGTATTTGCTATGTGCTTAATCTAAAAAGCGATCACAGTAATACCTATGCTAATATGTAAAACTAAACGATTTGTTTGTCTTTTGCTAGCAGACTGCTAAGCATTACTAACATAAGAAAGTTGTGTTTTTATGCATCTGCAATATTTCTAAGAATTAAATTTTTACTAAAATTATGAGTAGTAACTACACATTTAACTCATGCATGTTTATTGAAACTTCTTGATTAAAATGCAATGGAATATATCTTATATTGTGTATCTTTTAGAGCTATTAGCTGGCATAACCGGCAAAAATGCAGAAGCTCTGACTTCGAAGACGAAAACAAAAGTTCTATATATAGCACGTATCGCGAATGTTACCTTCTGCTTGCGAGGCCAATAGTTATCGTTTTTCCTTGATTGGCGCTGCTTCAAAATTGTGCACGTAGCGAATACAGGTAACCTAAGGGGTTGGTACTGACAACATATTTTAAAATATTCAACAGATATGCACTCCACTACTCGAATACTTAAGAGCAGAATTCCTCGTAGAGTGCCAACGTTATGGATGTCATCTGAGGTTTACGAGAGGCATAAATGACGTGATAAGTTGTATAATACGGCGTAATAGTCTAATGGTTATGAGAGTAAAGCTCAATGTAGAGCCCTATGTAAAGAAACAAAAAAATCTATTAAGCAGCCAAGGTGTCGTACCCAAATGCTGTGGACAGTTTTAGGGGGAGGGGGTGTTTGGTTGAATTATACGAATGCTTATGCTGAGGGAGAGGGAGTCAGACAATAAGTTTATGTGTGACAAAACACTTTTACTTTACTAAAATATAAGTTCTTAGATTACTTATACCCAATAGTTAACGTACAAAAATTTCTTATTTTATTCAAATTCACTTCTTTTAAAATGCCACAATGACTTTTGTTGATTGAGGCATTCTCCGACAACGAATTCCGGTACGATTTTTTACAGAGACTTATTTGCAAAATTTGTGTCGTGAACGGAGGATTAATCCTATCGTTGGCAGATTTTGGGTCGCTTTGATTTGAGGTCTACTAAGCCTTGGACGCCTTTACGGTTTCATCTGCATTTTCGTGTTTTCGTCCTACTCTCAGGTAGATTTCGAAGTGTAATTGCATCGTTGTCATAGTCTATAAATTCCATCAGATTTATCTTGGGATTTTTTTGGGAGCGTTGCTCAATACCTTGTACATTTATTTAATTTGTTTAATTACTACACATTTGCTATGTATACCTACCTTTAATAACTATAGGGCCTTTACCTAAAGTAGGGAATCATAACAAACAGAAGATACCCATCCGATTGCTAACACTTCACATTTGGCTGAGACTTTTGGATATCTGGTAATCAATGACATTTACAATTATTTGGAGGCAAATTCCTTGATCTTACCATAGCAATCAGAGCACATTTAATATGCAGTCAACTTTGTTAAAGGTATCACAAGATATTTGCTAGAGAATAGAGTGCGTACTGGTAACAATGGTGATATATTTTAACTTTCACCGCACGATTCACACTTTCTATTATCTGGGTATTCTACGACCATTGGCTGCGCCTTACTTCTCATCTGAAGCCATACAATGTCTGCCTGCATACCTGTCTAACCATTCCATTGCTATCTTGTGATCTGAAGGAGAGCTTACTTAGCCTAGCCCTGTGACTTCAGGTGTTCTACAGGGCTTCTTAGAGCTCCCCATATTGTTTCTCGTGTCTGTGAATTCAATTACGTTAGTCCTATGTGTTGTAAGGCCATGTTATTTTGCAGATGACAGCCAGGCGTAAACTGAATGACGGCCATTAGACATATCTGAGATGATCTACATTCTAAACAAGGATATTCAATTGGTGATTGGTTAATTTTAGAAATATGATCTTACATTTAATAAAGGCAAAATCTACGCGTTCCTGTATGCCTTGACGCAGCACCACATGCGCATCGCTTAATCTGTATTTATGCAGATCGGTCGTGCTATTTTGACCGTGAGATGCAGCGACTCTTGAACTCTGCCATGTACTATATACACGAACTGCAAATGCACACAGAACTGAGCCCGATAACAAGTGTTTGGAATTGCTTAGTCTATCGTCACGTCAAAAATTTTGCCAGAAGCTTAAAATGTATAATACGCTCACTATTGGTCACTATAAGTACCTCAGAAAGTTTAATTTGGAGGTAAGGGACTTACGTATATCTGCCTGACAAGGAAGCTCGATATTTAAGCATATGGCATGCACAACAGTATAGTAGCGCTTCTGGAGCACTCTGGGGAGTATTTTTTAAGAAAAGATGAATAATAACATTGGACTGATGTTTGAGGTTGCTAACCGCTCGGGCACTTGTGTTCTTACAGATGGTGCGTTTCTGTTTCTTAGTCTTTCTGATTGAGTAAAATTTTATCTGGTGTTTGACGGTGACGTTGCTTACCAAAGACTAATTAATCAATAGAGTAGCCAATAATGGCCATAGGCTGTGAGAAAATTAATATTCATATTAGTAATCTTCAATTTTTTTATAATCTAGTAATAAGTAAGCAATATAACCTTAATAGGTAAGGCACTTGAATGAATAATCAATGATTTATTTATAACTAAAGCGCCTAGTAAAAGAACAAAGTTAACAACTACGCAACCTTTGTCCCTTGTACATCTTGGGTGTGCTCTCCTAAAAAGGTGTGATATTCCATGCCATGTATTTAATAAATATTACTTCAAAACACTTAATTTCGTTCTATAATTATAAAAAGCCAATGCTCAATGATAAATTATTAAACATTAAACTATTTACCTGCGTCTGCAACCACGTGATGCATATCTTCCTTCTTTTAAGCAAAGCTACCGTTGAAAAACTCGAACTAAGTAAGCAATCTTTAAATAATCTTATAAAACGCTCTACTACATGAAAACAATCAACAATTTTAACATTCTTTACTGCGTATGTCCACGTACATTTAGTCGAAGGGAACAAAATGAAACAGAATCACATAAATCGCATTTTGGAACTGTGGTAATAAAAGTATAAGCAAATTAATACCTCAGGTGGCCAAAAATCAATGTAAAGATGAAGAAATTGACAGCTTAATGTAAGATTTTTATGCAAGAAAGAAAAGCTCTACCATGACTCTAAAGTTTGAAACGTTGCATGCAACGAAAAAAACAAGTATTTTGCTTTTTTTTCCTAACTAAAACGTTTAAAATGCTGTAATAAATTAAAAGAAGAACCCTCACCAATTTCAAGATCAGGAAACTTAATCCCCCTTAAAATTTAACGGTTTAAATATAGATAGCTGTAAACAAGCGTGAATAATTTATTTAGACCTTTAAATCTATTAAAATAAGATAAGAATAATAAATATAAACCGAACTAAGCCTCTGTCTATACAATAAACTATAAAAAAACTATAAAAATTAAACTCTAACATAAATTCAATAACGATACAGCAATGACATCTCTAACCGAGTAATCAAACAAAGTTGAAAACAGCTGTATACGCACCTGCAAATGATTTAAGAAATAAAAAATCATCCAAAACGTAATTACAACCGTAGCGTTCGTAAAACTCATTTATAAAAACTTAATAAGTTTTATATTCGAAGATTAGATATACAGTGTTTTATTGATAAAATTACACTAAAAAAGAACTACAATTTAAAAAACACGAATTGTAATCACCACTGATGATGACATGACATACAATAGTTACGATTTAAACATATCGCAGTTATACGTTTTAGTATTTTTTTCCTTCCAAAATTTAAAATTTCCAGTGTTACATAAGAAACATGACCAAAAACTGCCAACTTGTAGGAAAAATCATTTAATACTAGCTGTACGCTAGTAATGATGATATGGCATAACATTGTATCAATGAGTTCATACAGAACGAATAAGTTTTAGTGTTTCCATCTCATGGGATTAAGAATTTTTATTATTATATAAGAAAAATGACCAAAAATACCAAAATGTGGGAAAAATCTTTTATTATAAGCATTTTTCCCTGATAATGACAGGTAGTACAGTTATATTGAATATTATATACAACAGCGATACTTGTAGGTATTTTTCGTCATTCAGAACTAACGATTTCCAGTGTTACAACGGAAAAATTACCGAAAAATACCAAAGTGTAAAAAAACAATTAGTTACTAATTGTACGCTACTGATAATAATATAACATATGGAAATATCGCTTCGTAAATGCGTCAGTAATACGGTCTATTATTTTTCATTTTCGGGGATTGACATTGTCTAGTGCTACATCGAAGAAATGATAAGATAATCCCAAAATGTAGAAAAAATCTTTTATTATTGGCTGTATGCCCCTAATAATGACAAACAATGTAAAAATATTAATTAGTTTATACGACAGTAATCCATTTAGGTACATTTTGTCTTTGGGGATTAATAGTTTTTACTGTTACATTGAAAAAATTACCGTAGACTACCAAAATCTGAGAAAAATATTTTATTACTAGCTATATGCAACTGTTTATAAAATGACATACAAAAGTATTGATTAGTACATATAGCAGTAGTAAATTCTACTAATTTTTGGACGGAATTGACAATTTCTAGTGTTACATCAGAAAAATACCAAAATGTGAAAAAATATCTATAACTAGCTGTACGCCACTGAAAATGATAAGACATGCGAAAATTGCGGTTACAACATACAACAGTAATAAGTTTAAGTGTTTTTCGTCTTTTGAAAGTAATAGTTTCTAGTATTACATTGGAAGAATTATTGAAAAAAACCAAAATAAAGAAAAATTCTTTTTCACTAGCTGTACGCCACTGATAATGACATAACATACGGTAGTATCACTTAGTACATACAAAAGTTATTTGCTCTATTTACATTTTGTTTTCCGGAATCAATAATTCTTAATGATGCATCGGAAAAATGACAGAAAAATATCAAAATAAGGGAAAAATCTTTCATTATCATCTATAACCCACTGATAATAGTAAGACACACACGGAAATAAATATTAGTTAATATAAAAGTTACACAATCTAACTTTTTTTATTTTCAGGAATTCTAAATTTTTGGTGTTTCATTAGAAAAATTACTGAAAGTTACCAAAATCAGGAAAAATTCAGTATAACAAGCTGTATGACGCTTGTAATACGAAGACATACAGTACTATTAATAAACACTTACAACGGTAATCAGCTCTTGTACTCTTTATCTCGAGTAATTGTTAGTTAGATGTATTTTATCGTAAAATGACAAGAAAATATCAAAACTCTTGAGAATACGATTGTAACGAGCTGTATGCCACTAAAAATGACAAGACGTACGGTAAAACTGGTAAGTACATAAAACATTAATATAACCTTACTTGTCTTTTTTTTTTAGAATTCACAACTTGCAGTGTTTCCTTTAAAATGTAACTGAAAATACCAGAATTCGAGAAAAATTAATTATAACCAGCTATTCGCTACTGCACATACCAATACGTACTACAGTAATGATAAGTACGGACAAAAGGTATACAATTAATTGTTTTTGTCTAACAAAAATTACAGTTTTTAGTGTTTCTTCAGAAAAATGTTCGAAAAATACTCAAATTTAGATCAAATCTATTATAACATGAAGTACAACAAGGATTAAACCAAGACGTGCAAGAATATCAATTAACACTCACAACAGTCATAAGTTGTTCTCGTGCGTTTTATTTTCCAGAATTATTATTTACTAAACTAGAAACGGAATTGTTAACGACAAAGTATTTTTGAAAGCTTAGGAAAATGTGTTTCAACGAGCTATATGGTATTTATGTCTTGAATGTTTTGAGGAAAAAATTTATAGAAAATACAGAATTTATTATTTTACACGTCGTAATGGAAAAATGTTTTAAAATACTACATTTTTTATAAGAAACTTTTTTTTAAGCTTTACATTGCTGAGAATGCTCTAAATGCACGATAATATCAAATTACGCATCTTAAAAGATAAAAATGTAATACTTCTAATGTTTTGCGTTTGATTTCTTTCCTTTTTTTATTTGGAGAATAACTAAATTATACCGATCTTTATGATAAAAATTATACCACAATCTGTACACTGTTGATAATGCCAAGTCGTACCGTAATATCCACTAACATATACTATAGGAATAAGTTTCATTACTTTTTACCTTCGGATAGTATAAATGTCTTGGAAAAAAATTTTTTTTAAATACAAAATTTTGAGAGCTAACTGTCAAATTAACTTAACAGCACTGATTATGCTAAGTTAATCCATAATGTCAAGTAATTTATGTCGTAGTATTCAGATATTTTATTTCTTTTCTTATAATTTGAATACCTCATACATACAATTATGCCACTGATTATGCCAAGGTGCACGCTAATATTGACTTGTATGTATTATAGTTATGAGATATAGTACTTTCCATCTTTCAGAATTCTGCATATCAAAAGTTTCCTTAGTAACATTTTTGAGAGGCAAATTTGAAACTTGTTTTGTTTTCTCATAATCTAAATAAAGTAACAAACCAAAATAAACTGTAGATCGCTGGACAATATCTTTTAAAATGGTCCGCTAACTCGTCTCTGGATTTATAAAAAAACACAAAAATGTTTTGAGTATAGGACTAAAAACTATGTACTTGTTGCTCACAAAATACTAAAAAATTGTAGTAATTTTCGATTATTCGTTACCTTGAAATCTACATTATACTTTCTCTTGTATCGTTATATAAATTATGCACTTAAAAATAGTATAATTTCATACTTGGGACTTATATAAATTTTTATTTGTGTGTATACCCTTAAGAAATACTAGATAATTATTCTAAGGAAATATTTTAAAGTAAGCTTTTTTTTTTACTGATCGGAAGGTGAGTCCAATATTTCTTCCTCTAGTAGATTTTAACAGGAGTACTGGTTTCATTAAAAATTACTCAACGAAAATGAAAAACTTATTATGTTTTAATATTATGGATACAGACATGTTACAGATCAAACTACGAGAATTTTAGTCCATTATGACAGGGGGAATACTGAATTAACTTTTTCTTATAAATTCTTATATCGGGATTAAATACATCCATTTTAATCGTATAAGATATAATCGAAAAGGTTTTAAGACTGAATTTCATTAAGAGTTATTAAATGCAATCACTTATAGAGCATCTAATATTTCTAAAAATTTTTAAACGTGGTAGAAAATTTGGTAGACCAGAACTGTTTATAACAGTAACATATAAATTGAAAATTTATATAAAAAAATTTAAATGGAAAAAATTAAAGAAAGTTTTATCTTCATTTCCAAAAATACGACACCAAACAGTATTCCAAATATTGCAGTTAGATTATTTTATTGTAAATTACTGTTAACTTCAGATAATATTAAAAATTATACTTTTGGTTAAGTGTTAGCATATGTTCATACAATTAAATTTTAGAAACGTGGTCTACCTAATGCATACGTTTCAATAACTCTACTTTCTGTTAAAAAAATATTACATCTGAACAAATTGATACGCTTATTACCGCTGAAACTTCTTCGTATTATGCAAAACTTAAAAAATTAGTCAAAGGGGTATATGACTGGGCTTTCTTTGCTTTTGCTACTACTGCTCATTTCTTACTGATTTTTACTGTAAAGGCTAAAATCATATTCGTGATTTTATTTCTCTAGATAGTGAGCACAAGTACGTAATCGTATTATAATTTTTAATCTACAGTTTATTTCCATTTGTAATGTTCTACTGATTATGAGAAAAATAAATAGGGCCCAAATTTAAGTGTCTCTTGAATATATGACTAAGAAAATTTCTGATATGCACAATTATAAAAGATAGGAAGTACTAAATCTTATGACTATAATACATACTAGTCAATATTACCGAACGCCTTAGCACGATCAGCGTTGTGGTTGTTTATGTGAAATATTTAAATCAGAAGAATACAAAATAAAATGTCATGATAAATATACGATTTTTCACAAAACATGTGTGTCACACGGTTCCAGAAGATAAAAAGTATAAAACCTCATAACTATATCATGTGTTTAATTATATCAAGGTACGACTTGGCCTGATCGATGGCACAAAACTCTTAATATTTTTATTCTGAAATTTAATACTTTTCAATAATTTAGAAAAAAAAATGTATTTTGAAATTAAAAAAAAACAATAGTGACAGACAAAACCATTAAAATTTAATAAGTTTTAAGTAACCTTAATTTTTAACAATCTTGTAGGATCTGCGTTCATTAGGCTATCTTAAAAATTGCGCTGTTTTTAAGTGAAATGGTGCTAATTTTAGTTTATAACCTTATTATAACTGAATAAAATATGTTTTCAATAAAAAATAAAGCTTCTTACAGCAACTAACATTCTTGTGTTATTAAACTGTACGTATTTCTATTTTTTTTTTTTAAATTTTGTTAAAGACGTACATCTCCGACACTCTATTATCAATCATATTATTTATTTTTGTTATGATAACTATAAGAACATTTTTGGTTAATTTTGATTGAAAAAAATTTAATCGATACCGAAGTAGAAAATATATTTGTCTATTTGCGTTTTAATGTTGTTGTGATCACTTGTACATGTGTAATTTTGTAATGGTAGTCAATAATACAAGTCAATAGTTTTTGATGATTAACTATACACAACGTTTCAGTGGCTGCTTGCCGCCTTCATAAGGCGTCTGAAATAATAATTCATTGAGTATAAAATACGAACTCAACAAAGATTCCAAAATTGTCGTTATTATGAAACAATTGGTATAAGCTTTACAATTTCGTTAACTTTGTTGTGTTTGTATTTTATACTGCAAGGGGGGACTTCACACCTAGAATTTATAATACACGCTTTACATTTATATTTATATTCTTCTATTTATTATATTTTCTTGAAATAAAAAATCCGTCTAATAGACAATTCAACAGTGCACATTTTTTTTATATATATATTTCATTTTTATTTGAAACACAAAAATTTAAATTTGAACGCCACGCGCGGGGAGTGTGCGTCTAGTACATTGAGAAAACGCTAGAGCGCATTCACCCAAAGAAGGGAAAACCTACTACTCAAAAGGAAACAACGTTAGCATAAAAGGCACCAGCGCGCAATGTAAGGGTAGTCCTCTTCCAGCGAACCTGGGACGCGGAGATCCCCGGTCATCCAGACCTGAAATTCTCTCGTGCACCGGTACATTACCACGACGAGCCCAAGGTTAAAGAAGGAGACTGAGTACGAAGGCCAAAAGCTGAAAAGTAAGTTTGCACACCACCTATAGGTAACCCTTCCACTAACCGGTTCCTACTTGGACTTTCGGTGCTCGACCGCTGTAAGCGTGGAGACGACGCATCCCTAAGTAGTTAAGGCACGAGGGTGAGCGATCCCGTTCTTAGGCGAAGTTCCTGGGTCGACGACTTGAGCAGGGCTCAAGACACCCAAGGGCCCTGAGAACGACCTAACCCTACGTGACTTGGTAGGATAGGTAGTTACCTAACATTAACCTTCCATGGTTGTAATAAAAACTCGTGCTAGCCTAACCTAACGTGTTTTAGCGGAGATATAAAGGAGGAAGAATTCAAATTGTCATATTAAATAACGGCGGATAAATTTTAAGTAAATCATAAACTATCGAGTATATATTATATTTCTTTTTTTCATTATTAACGTAAATAATCGCGATTACTCAAATATAATTAATACATGTAGAAATTGAAGATACAATTTCCTTAAGATCAAAATAATTAAAAATAAATTGATTGTACTTATTTAAGCAAACCTTTCCCTCCACGTATGATTGCGATCTCCTTTTTTATAGTTTAAGATAAAAACTAGAATAATAGCTGTTAAAATATGAAATCGTTTATATAAATGGAGAATATTATCTGTACCCAAAAAAGGCCAGGAATAAATTAAAAAAAGTATTAGATTAGAAAGAAATCGAGTAAGTTAAAAAAGACATTAAATTAATTAACTTAAGGGAATATTCAGGGAACGATGAGAATTCAATGAAGCAATAATCAAAAAACAATTGCTGTACATTGTGCAGAAATTAATTGATTATTCAACAGACAAATTTTGAAACTTGATAATAATTATTTTAAATATTTCATATAATCGGCAATCTGAGCAACTTCGCTCTTTTACACAGGGCAACGAACCCGCCCTCTGACACATAAACACTCACATTGTTTGTGTGTTGGTTCCTTATCTTAGAGTTTCCTCGGTACAGATAATACTCTTAGCCGATTGTTACCACCACCAATTAACCGGGGTTATACTCAAAGAAAGGGAAGTCGTAATACTCAATAAATTATTTCAGATGCCTGATGAAGGCGGCAAACAGCTACCGAAACGTTGCATATAGTTAATCATCAAAACTATTGACTTGTATTATAAACTACCATTACAAAAATATTTGTGTTTATAATGAAATTATATTTTGTTTTGCCCTTTCAATGTGGCCTTGTAACAAAAAAAATATTTATTTTTTGATTTTTCGTTCATGTTTTACACGTCTCGTATTTGCAACTCTCAGCAGAGAGCGTATACCATAGCTAGTCGGTCTTCAGCGCAAGTTACCTCAAGAAGACAGTAGTGGTAGGATCTTGAACTACACGCGCTATGCGTGTCACCTCGTCGTTGGCTCACGCACTCTCATTTCTACCTCCTAGCAAAAAAGTATACTCAACTCAACGAACCTATACTCAAAGCAATATCAGTTCACATTAAATTGTTGTGTTGTTTTAAAATTTAGTGTTCTTTCTCCTCCTACACCTCTTTTTTGCACCTTTTGCGTCTTGAAGTCAAAAGTGTGAATAGTTTTATAAATTTTGTGTTTTACTATTTTTTTAGCTATTATTTTTGCTCTTTAATTTTAAGTTTTTCTTTTACATAATTAATCAAACGGAAAAAATGACTAAAATCAGTCGTTTTATTTTCTACAGGTAATTTTAACAGCACGTCAGGATTACCATTTTTCTTGGTAATTATACACTTGATGTTATAAGTAAAGTGAGATGAAATGATAGCCCATTTTTGTAGTCCACTAGTTATTTATGTTTACATATATATTTAGCAGTCATTTCTGGGATCTGTGGCTATTAGGCTTTAGAAAGCTATGTTACTGTACCTGTTTAAGCTATCGTGATTAGTATAGTAAAAGTACACCTGAGGTTTGATTGTGATATCAATTACTTACACAGATTTTCAGAAGTTCGAGTTAAGTGTGTAAGGTCCAAGAATCCTACCCGATGAACATAACTAGTCGTTTTGCCGTTTTTTGGGTATGTGTCTTGATCCAAATATGATCAGCTTTTCTTTGCCATTCAAATAGCGATGCGATAATGTCACCAAGAATTTTGATGCATCACACGAAAGTATACGTTTTTGCGATTAATCATAATTAACTTATAGCTTGCAATTTTATTTCTAAACTAATAATGTACTTTATAGCATTGAATATTTCATTTACAATCATGTGTTTACATTGTTACAGTTTAAATTTAGTAGTATGTTTAGGTAGAAAACGCTCAAAATATAGTATAAGATCCCGAAACGACAATAACTGCTTTTGATTTTTCGGTATTAGTAATTTTACAAGAGCTTTTAGTTTTTGTTTTTATTGAATAAGTTTACCATCATGAATTGCCAAACCTGGGATTTCCAATCATATTTTGCAAAATCACATTCTCTAATGTTCACTTTTAATCTCTAAGCTTGTCGTCTGTAAGTTGTCTAAAACCTTGTGCAATGCATCCAAGTGGTCTTTATCAAAGAAAAATGCGAGATGAATGTTATACGATGGTATGATAGTAAAAGTACATTCATTCAAATAACATGAAACAGTAAAAATAATATATTGTATCAAAGTTACATGCAAATATTACTTTTAATCAAAAATCTTATAGACTGAAATATTTGTAAATGTGTTTACCTAATTTATGGTTCATGCTTATCTCATATTTTAATCTATGATTAGAATAATAAATCGATTAGTGTTGCTAGGATGAAAAGTGAGATTCTTATTAAAATATATAAAAATTCGTAATCCTTAAGTGTCATATGCTGTCAGTATTTAACAACGTTACCACTTGCCAGATTAGGTATCATTTCATCTCATCGGGTATATATAGCTCAACGTAGCTCAATGTAATTTTTGGAAGTCTTTAAATATAGTTTTCTCCGGGAAAAGGCTGGACAGTGACGAGTGGATTCAATGCACCATTGGTGCAAAGAGCACGGGTAAAGTGTTTAACCAGAGATATTCCCTTTTTTCTTATGGTACGATGGATGTGCATATCAGTTAGGTGATTGATAAATCGGGGTGACAATACACCTTCAACGTAGGTGGTGAGTACGTGGCTCTTGCGACTAGGCCAATAGGCTTTCGCAGTAAGCCAGAAAAAAAACTTTAATATAAATTAACAAACACGTGTAATATATAATACAGATAAAAAAGAACAAAGTTTCCGACTTGCCAGTATAAAACTATCCAATTTCATCAAAACTTAGCCAATTGTTTTGCAACAACTCTCTACGTTAATGATTTCTCCAATGTCAAGCTCGTATCTGTCACATACGCTAACACCCAAACTCTTATTGGTTTATATAATATCCTCAGTATGAATCTGAAAGAACACATAAAAAACATCCTGGAAATAGGATAGTATTATAGGATATACTATTACAAGAGAGTTAATGTTGCATATTTTTTTTAAATTACTTTATTTACGAAAGCATTAATTTTGGAAAAGTAAAACGCAGTAAAAATTAAATATTCAATCTATAAAACCTGGTAAGAATACACTTATAGTAAAACAAAGATAAAAATAATCTCAAAATTTGCCTGAAA
>NW_019379818.1:246200-307046 GCF_000648655.2 Copidosoma floridanum
GAGAGAAATAATTTAATTGAATGTACCGCTTTCTTATGCATATAACGAATAAAATACACAAAAGCTAATTAATGAGTTACCATAAACAAATATTTAAATTGAAAAAAGCGATAAGCTGCAATGTGAAAACCCCGCAGAAAATTACTCACAAAATTTTTTTTTTAGAGATTAAATTAAAAAATTAACTTCCATTCCGAATTAACTTCCATTGCTGATGTAGTGAAGAACTTACCTATAAACGTAAAACTTCAATTGCTAGTTTTCATTTTTTAGAGAATAATGAACCAATCTGTCATATTATTACAATGCAATGCTAAGTGATGATAATACGCTTATAGTAATAGAATTTTTAAAAGCACTAGAAGAAGTTATCGTATAAAATGAAGGAAACGATTGAGTTTCTATGAGGCTTTAAAAGCAAGTCCAAAACAATTTACTCAGGCACTTTCTCATAATTTAAATAAAAAATAAAAATGTATAATGTAGAAATATAGAACCATATTACGTAACAGTATAAAACCATTTTAAGAATATGCTATACACTTATAAAAAAATGTTTATATCTAGATATCAGAAATTTAGTGACGCACATACTAACAAACAAATTAAGAGTAGATACCATTAGTAAACTTCAGCCAAACAAAATGGTTTTATGACCACTATTAATAATATGAAGCACCAAAATCAAATTAGACGATAATAAAAAGGATTATTAAGAAAGTGAAAATCCATTTTTACACTTTGACTTATAATAAGTTCTAGATTTTTTTCAAATATTGTAAAATAGCTTGCCACTTAGAAATATAAAATACTATAATATTGATTCAGGAGATAAAATAAAACCGAAAAAAAGTAGCAAGTATAACGTCACAGTTGTTAGCATTTATAGTATATTACGCTACAAGATACAAAAGTACGACATTTCCTCTGGCATGTGTATTGTCAGTGAACTACAATAACTAGCACTTTTTTTCCCCATCATTCTTTTAGAAATTTTCATTTTTATTTGAAAGTATGTAGAGCTGTAGTCAACATGCATCTAAAAAAAGTAAATTACCTGCAATTTTCTCGTAGCTGCAGCACAATGCTAAAATAACTAAGAATTAATAGATATAGTTAAGACACAAGACAACCCGTCTATGTTACACCATACACGGAAAGACCTTTTTCATTAAAAATCCCCTACTACATTCAGTTACGAGTTTTTAATAGCTTGGTAAGGTTTTTTCCCGTACCAGGTCCGTCTAAAACCTACGCTCGAAAATGTTGGACATGTGAAGTCTTCTTCTACTGGCAAATAAGATTATATTAATGCTAGGTACGGTATTTTCTTTCTATTGTCTCACTAAAAATCCTCTACCACATGAAGTTATGTGTTTGTCATAGCTTGGTAAGGATTTTTCCCGTACCAGGTCTACTTAAAACCTACACTCAAATACGTTAGTATTAGGTTATGTTATTTTACTGTTAGGTATACTGTATATTTACTCTCCAAGTATATATATCAGTGTCAGATTTTAAGAGGCTTACTATACACACACACGTATGCGCTCGCGCGCGCGCGCGCGTGTGTGTGTGTGTGCGCACGCACGCCTGTGTGTATGCATTTAAAAATATATAATAAGTACTGCTCTGCGCACTATTCGCTCCGAGCCGATACAGAGCTTGCGCCCCCTCTAGCCAAAAGCAGGCGAAATTTCTTGCATTTAAACAAACGGCTTAGAACATATATACATGCGTATAGCTGCTTGTTATTGGCTGAATAAGACAGCAGCAGAGGATCGTCGTTCTCTCTCTAGCTTACCAAGTGCCAATCACAAGCAGCTATACGCACTACTTTTCCTGACTCAGATTTGTCGTGAGAAAGTCCCCATATCTGCCTCGAAAATATGTAATGGAATTTATTATTCCCCGTGGCACGTATTTTGACTTTCTCTCCAACAACTAGCGGTGAAAAACCAGTTAAACAAAATTCTACCAAAAATTTTGAATTACGTTTGCAACATTATAATCAGTCAAAACTACCCGCCAACTCAATTATGTTAACTCGTGATAGACGCAATACTATTATTTTTATGATGACCTTCACTATTACAATTACTATTATTAGTATTATTATCATTATCATCATTATTATTATTATAATTGTTATAACTATAACTCATATTATGATTATAAGTTATTATAGCAACGGCCACCGTCACAACTGTTTAAGATAGTTTACTCGGCCCAGTAGTACTCCATTCAACGAAATGGCGTACAGACCATGCTGTCTTTTACGCAAACAAGGATAAATTGAAATCCACTGCGCTCTTTTTTCCTCCACTTGTTGTGCAGAATGACGAAATCGAAGTTCTACGCATCTCTGTATGTACCTAATCCAAGTCTGGCAACGTTGTTAGTGGGCTTGTAGTTTTGCTTTTGCTGACGTAGTAGTCGTGTTCAAAAATTATGCAAAGTAGACTACAGATCATGCTGCTGAAACAGAGTTTCACTGATGATCATGTTACGTACGAACTTCTAAAAGTGAAGGGTGGAACTCATAGATTTGTTCTACAAACAAATAAATTTTATTTTTGTTCGTCAGGAACCAGCCGTCAGCCCAAAGGCTTTATTTGCGTTTACTTGCAGTAGACTTTTTTTTAAATCGTTGACTCGGCGTTGTGGTGTTAGGTTTTACCAAGCGATACGTATGAAGTGGTGTACACCGAGCTGGCATTGACCTACTATTCGAGTTTATGTCTTATGTCATACAGTAGTAGCGCATCTTATTCATCTCTTTACCTCACGTCTTTGTGAAAGTCTTTGTCATGTGTCGTCTATTTAAATTTTCCTTAATATTTAATTTGTTGATTTTGCAACAGAACTCACTCTCCAATCTAAAGGTTGTATGAAAAGTAACTATAAATAGTTAATTTTGGAGGACTTGATAAAATGGAAATGACAAAAATTGTTATGTGCACGGAGTTTATATACTCTTGCATTTAAGAAGGATACGTCAGGTTAGGGATTCGAACGACCAATGAGAACTTAATCTAATTACTCTTGATCGATACAAGCACAGTAATGGTGGAATAACTACACAGAAATCGATGGTTAAAACTGCTGATCCCACGGATTTTACATTAAGTACAAGTTGCTGTCAAAATTGTGTATGATACTTCTGGTGGACATACGCATTAAAGAATATTAAAATTATTGATTATTCACATTCTTGAATGTACCTTTGCGTCGTAATGTTACAAGATGAGCGCTTTATAAGATTGTTAGAGGTTGCACGCAAAGTTCGAGTTTTGCGGTGGTAGCTTGTTCCAAAAAAAAAGGTTATCAAAGAAGTTTTAAATAAGCTGAAAAGGGTAGGAGAAAGCGTATAGCTTATTTGTATGTCCTTGGAGAAAATCCCAGATGTAGAGTGTCAATCCGTTTAATCTTCGACAAACATGATTAAAGAAATGTGTGTAGGCCTCCCTTCTGTCTTAATAATTATTAGGTCCACAAAAAAAAACAAAAGTGTCTGTGCAATTGACCAGACCTATATATTTTTGTGTATTTTTCGACGCTGAATCCAAATTTGCAATATAAAAGTAGGATCCAGCTACCTTTTTATGGAGTTTTGCTCGAAAAACCTATTTTTTACGGTTTTTTGATGGTTTTTTGTAAATAAAAAAAAATAAAGAAAAATTTTATTTTTTTGACTTCATACCGAATTCAACGGGAAAGAATACATCACAAACCATGTTTTAATTTTTTTTTTTTTTTTCAGAAATTTTAACATAGCATACGGCGATGAAAAGGCAGAAAATTGCGAAAAGTGAGAATTTGCTTCAAATTTGATTGAAATGACATTAAAATCAAGTTTTACGATTTTAAACCGATTTATAAACATTAAAAATACTTTACTAAGGGTTTTCGAAGTCGCTGATTCCGAACTTTTAATTATTTTTTTCAGAAAACAACTCCTAGTCAGCGTAAGTGGACAATAAACGTGATAAATTGATTTTTTTTTTTCATAAAATCGATGTTTTGGATACTGTTCTGGAGCTTTTTCACTACATGAATCACAAAACTATAACTTTTTTCGACTCTTGATCATAAAGTAAGACTTAGAACTTATGTATAGCGATATTCATGAATGTTTATAAATCGGTTTAAAATCGTAAAACCTGATTTTAATGTCATTTTACTCAAATTTGAAGCAAATTTTTACTTTTCACGATTTTCTGTTTTTTCTTCGCAGTATGGTGGATGAAAATTTCTGTAAAAAAAAATTCAAAAAATGGTTTTCGATGTATTTTTTCCGTAGAATTTGATTCTGAAGACAAAAAATAAAATTTTTCTTTTATATTTAAAAAAAAAAAAAACCATGAAAAAAACCGTAAAAAAAAGAGATTTTTCGAGCAAAACCGCATAAAAAAGTAGCTGGATCCTACTTTTCTATTGCAAATTCGGATTCAGCGTCGAAAAATACACAAAAATATATAGGTCTGTTCCATTGCTCAGACACTTTTGTTTTTTTTGTGGGCCTGTGTAATCAAATGCAATTTATGTAAGAAAACAACGTAAGTGAAAATAAGTGATAAGAGTGAAAATAGAAAATCACATATACCTGCATCTATTGCACTAGGAAAGTTTTCAATACAGAAGTGCCGTACCATAATGTAATAAATCTCTTGTTAACTGTTTATTTGGTATAAACTCTTATTAAATAAAAGATATGCAATAAAGTGTATTTCATGCATAAAAAATAATTCTTGGTAACTAAATCAGTAAGTTTATATAATACCTAGCGAGCCCACCTATTGGCTTCGCCCAAGACTCACTAAATGAAATAGCGTAGTGTGTTGATACGTAATATGAAACGTTTTCAGTTGAAAACTTGACATCTATTCCTGACACTTAAAACAAAATATATTTGTTCAGACTTCATACAGTTTATTTGGTCAAATAATAAGCTGTAAGAAAATAGAAAAAATATAATTATGCTGAAAAGTACCGGGCGTTCCTTATGCCATAAAATAATCGTTGGCTTTAAAAGGCCGTGAATTTGCAGTTCCTCCCATATAATCTATTAATAGGGCTATTTTTTAAAGCTAAAAGGGTTTAAAACTCACAAAATATGTATAATTAAAAATAAATTTTCTTCTCTTATCTAGTATTATTATTATTCCCACAGCAACAAAGTCCTAGAGCTTGATATCTACATTTTTGATAGCCCAAAAAATACAAATACATATTTTGCCTATTTAAAATTTAGAAGATTCAAGAGATTACTATGAGGGTTGTAGTGAAAAGCTGATGTCTCACTCAATGAGTTCTTTATTTATCGATTTTGATGATACTTTAGTCTTAATAAATGTTTAGCGTCATTTTCTCGACGCCTAACATTGTATTCATTAGACGCATTTGAAATTTTCCTTCCAATTCGACTTCTTGCGACTTTTGGCATAGTTAATACTTTGCTGAGCTCTAAAGGCTATTTTTTCAACTTTATAAGGTTGTAATGTATTTGCTTGCAAGATAGTTAGATGTCTAATGACCCTGAAAAGGACCAGTGACCTTCTTAAGTAAACTCTTTATTGACTAAAGTTTCCAGCAAACATAATTGCCTTTCTTCCTCAGAGTGATCTTCTCTGGCCTGTTTTTGTAGCACCCCACTGATTGGGAGGAAAACTACAACATTTGTAGCTTTAGAGCTAGTTGTAGAACTCTTTTCCAACGTCTCTCGGTACAACGTCAAAGACGTTGGTGTCTAAAGCACCTTCTTTTTTACAGACTCAGTTGTTTTGGTGATCTATGGTGGAAAAATTAGTTCATGATGCTTGCCCGTTGGAGACTGTCCCGTTTTCTCACGTTTATTTTACTTTCACAGCTGTTAAGTTGTCTAAGCACAGACCTTGGAGGGGATTGATCATTCCTGGTTGAATGCTGACAGTCGAGAGGGTAATGTAGGGTCGACATTCACCAAGGTTCCTAGCCTTGCGAAGAACAACCCCGCTCGTGATGACTGCCAGTGAATGACTGACTTGGTGCAATAGTGGCCGTCTTTAGTTAACATAGTCTTTTAGTCGACGAATCGCTTTTGGAAATGGTAGTACGAATGTATTTGTTGTCAAGGTAGTTTTAACTTAGGTGGCCCTTAAAAGAACCGATGAGATCGATGGTTAAGTAGGGAACTTAAATACTTATAATGGCTCCTGAAAAGGGCCAGTGGTGAAACTTCCAGCTATTCCTTATTGTTATTCTTGATGATGGAGAGCTAGCTGCGAGTATCTTGACTCTTATCTTTGGAGTCTCTATGTATGAATACCGTACTAGAGGGAGGTACGCCGCTGACCAAAGAATATCGCGTCTTTAGGTCGTTCCTCGGATAACGAATCGCTCATCGTTAGCCGGGGAGGTGACTCTGGAGAATACCTTCTCTGTAGGTATGCCGTTGGGATTACCACTAAGAAGGAGACCACTGTGGCTGCTCTTATTCTTCAGAAATGCCTTCCCTAGCTTGCATTTGAAGTAGAAAATATCGGACGACACCAGGCCAGATGGTTGAACGGCCACAAAACTCTTAAGTATCTATAGTGCTCTGGCTAGAAACGTCTCCTGGTCATTCCCTGGAGACGTTGACATTTTGAATGCCTATTTTTTCATGGCATTCAATTATCTTGGCGATCCAGTGTAAAAATCGATCTATGATACTTACTCATGATAAAAGAGTGTCATTGGTAGCCGGGACGCCCAGCTTCACGACTATGAACTCTGTTCTTGGTGTACTGTCAATGAACGACCACTATAATCGACAGCTCGATGAGGCATCTTATGTCCACTCTTCACTATTTTTGATTGCGGGTAGCATCAATTTTACCTTGACACAACCTAGCAGATCCTACTGAACTAAAGCGCAAAGCTAGTTTATTTTAGAAAAATTTTGAGCTTATTTATCAGTATTGTTATTAATTTTTTCAAGAAAAGAACTATGCTAAAATCATCTTGGAATTATCAAGAATCAGTATGCAAAATTTCAGCAGAATCAGTTCAGTAGTTTTTGCGGTTAGCGATTGTAACAGTTTTAGCAATTTAGCTTGATATTTTGCTAAGATAATGTTTATATATTTATATGCTTAGGTGCTGTATACGCAGGTGTTAAAAACGCAAATATAAACAAAATACTTGCTTGTGCGAGTTTACCAACTATTTTGAATCGTTTGCATAAGCAGTACGAGGCAATGATAAGAGCAGCATTCAAACTGAAGCTTCATCCAGCTGCTTATGAACTGCAATGGAAGAGAAAAAATTAGTTAAAGATAGCATAAAAAATCTACTTAAAGATTTGTAGGGATTAACCTTTAATAATGGGCAGTGAATTGAGTGTATTGTACATATCCATGTGCGATTCTTTTTCAGTACGTACACAATGGTGTCACATTTTTTATATTTTTTTTTAATTTTTATATTCTTCAATTTGGATATTTGTGACAAATAATTATGATTTCAAATTTATACGTATATACAGAAATACATATAAAGTTATATACTTTTACATCTGGCATGCTTTATTTAAACCACTATACATACAATTTTTAAATAAAAATAAATTTAAACGTTATTGTGTTAATCTATGTGAATTTTTTTTAGGTCACCTGAAATTTCCTTAGATTTATACCTAAATTTGGACATCCTACAATCTTCATACCTTGACTCAAGTCCTAAACCACAAAGATTCTCTGATTCTGCTCTTGGCGAAATTATGAATATTATGGTTTCCTTCGATACTGATTGGACTAAACGTAGCAATAGTCAAAGCTAAGATAGCTTAAACAGTTACAGTACTATGATTGGATTCTTGTCGGGTAAAGTACTCGATTATACAACGAGAAATCAGAAAAGTCGCACATGCAATGCAGGGCTTAATGTAGATCACGACTGCCAGATAAACTTTTATGGAAGTGTGAAGGCTATGGAAGCAGATACTGGCATTGAAATGATAAGCCACAACAATGTTTAAAAAAAAGCTGGATAACAAGCCAGGTGCATTATCCGTGACGCAGACAGTTCAATAATATCTGCTGTGCAAAAAGACGACCTAAATATTATTATTCACAAATTTTCTCATACAAATCATTTGTAAAGAATTTAAGTTATGAATTGTTTAACTTAAGAGATTCGCACAAACATTTGAACTGAAAGGAAGTAGTTAGACATGTAAAGAAATTGTTGAGTCAAACGCGACTAAATCAAGTACCACCACGTGACCGGAGAAGAATCGAAGCTCACAGCACGTTCGTCCTCATCAACACATAAGACCACGCTTAAATTCATTTACTTCACACACATACGCGTTACGCGCGTTTCTTATTTCACTCTAGATTTTCGTTCTCACTTCCCCTTCAAAACCAACTTCTTAGTCTACCTCGCCCATCTTCGGCATTATTTGCGTTCCAACGCCCGATTGACACTCGAGATGAATAACACCTCCGCTAATTGGCGCGCATCCTTAGAAAGAGGGGTATTGAGGGAGAGAGAAAAGGTAGTGCCACTGAAAAAATTGGGTAGGCCTCGTCCAGTCTAATCCTTGCCTCTATACAGAGCGGTCTCCAGTTGTTTTCTGAGAAATCGTGTACGTAGCTTGTCTTGGATAATTTTCTCGTTTGAGTTTTTGAGAAGTTTTTTCGTTGCACCACGACGCTTCAAAGTGTTTCGCATCAATTCGTCTTCTGTTCGTCCGAAACTAAAATACAGCCAGTTCCCGCTTCAACACTCACCACGTGCTGTGAGCACCCATGGCGAACGTCCGCACTCGCGGAACCGTATTACGAAGACAAGAAGGATAACAGTGGGGACGCGCACTTACGCTTACACTCTTACACATTGACACCTCCACATTTACACATCAATTCAAACCAGGTTGTTATTCTTTGTTATACTCATTTTTGTATCGGTCATTTTTTCCTTGTAGGGGGTTTTCTCGTTAAAGTTTCCTCTTTTGTGGCATAATTTATATCTTTATCAATGGCTCATAAACAGCAGTTTTATTTAATTCAACCCAAACCCATCCTATCCCTCGTCAGTTAACGTAAATGCTTTCACAATTAATTTCTTTTCATTTATCGTTAAGTAGTTTCATATTTTAGCTGTTAAATTATTGCCCTTAAATAAATGAGTTTGTCTGGTGATTTGCATCGTAGTGTTACCTTTCTCGCGTTTTGTACTTTGTCCTTTGTATTTGCTTCACGGTTTCCTTATGTAATATCTTATTGATGACTCCGACGGCTACGTCGGTTAGACGCAGTAAGTAGGGTGGCATAAGACCCCTGTGCCACAATTTATTGTGACCCCGACGTGATATTAAAACGTATTTTCTGTTGCTGTCACAAGAATTCTTGAATTATTGGTCTTTTCATTTCGTTTACGTTGAGAGTTTTCAGCACATCTTTCACCTGTGATCGAATTTCGAAGGAGAGTCAACAGCTGCAAGGACGATTTGGGTTCACCGCCTGTGGGCCCTCCCTCTCGCAATTCGTGCACTCCCCAACCTGGCTAGGTTCAAGCTGGCAGTATGGGAGCACCTGGCATGCTTGAACTGACCTTATGACACATTGTTAATGTCCATATTTAATGTGATTTATGTATTTATGTATAATCCAATTTAGTTTCATATTGTATCGTCCCATTTACACAGCTAAGCGAATGTGTGTATCGTATGTGTCAGGGAGTGAATACCATCTAATTTTCTGTAGCTTCTAACTTCTACTTTATTTATCTTACATGTTGTATATAATTTTCACTAACTTACCTTGTTTTAAATCTTATGTATACTTATTCAACTTATTTGTCTTTTTCTTATATTTCATTTTATCTCTTTTCAGTCTAATTTAATTTAAAACCCACTTAAAAAAACAACTTTAATAAATTTATCTAAACGTAGGATGGGACTAAAAAAAGTAAAATATATAAAAAATGCACTTATTATAAGCCACGAACGAAGATATATCTCGTGGCTCAAGGGAAAAACTCCGAAGAGAAAAATCCAAGAGAGAAAAAAATAACAAAAGATACAAACGAGTGAGGTTGAACAATAATTTTAAGATCTAGTTGCCAGGAATGAAGAGAGAATACGTGTGTATTTTTATAGAAAGCGTATACGTGCGCGTCTGCACGTGTTTCGAAAAACTCTCGAATTGCTAAACGTCACACGGTCCGTGAAGCAGATTTTCACCATGCTTTACTCGCAGTATGCCAAGCTCCTTGAAGATGATGCAGATGGCGATGATGATTAAGTGAATGCAAGCATGAGAGAAGTTAACCCCAAAATAGTGACACACAGATGTCCGTGTGCGTGATGATAATGAGAAAAATGAAGAAGCCAATAGGATTAATATTTTACCCAACTATGCCAAATACTCGAGATCGCAGTTGACAACTGTAGATCACTCTGCATAGACAGATAATTCGGAACTGACCCGGCGCGACCACCCTAAGTAGAAGCAAGACCCTCCTTCCCTCTTAATTCTCCAACCCGCGGCAGTCATCAGAACTTGTAAATAACGAGAATCCATGAAAGACAGAGAGAGAATGATATAAATCAACTACGACAGGGGGAGGGACCTATGACCTGAGAATGCATAAAGATAACAAGAGATATAGAGCTCTAGTATGCATGATAGATTGGTGGAGAACGATTAAAGAAGAGAGAAATGTCTAGCTAATGAGAGAATAGCGAGAGAGACAGAATGAGAGTTAGCAATAGAGCAATTAAATGTACCGACTGAAACAAAAGTAGAAAAAGGATAAAGGTAAGAAAGAAATTGACGGGCGCTTGCATGTGTGAATATGTGATAAATTTTCTGTGAACTCGGTGTGCTGCCACTTTTGGCATGCTGCGAGGTTGATCCTCTATCGTTCACGAGGCAGCCTATGAATTTTAGTCGCTTTCGACTAAACAGAAATATTTTTATACAGTCGTTATAAAAATTGTAGTTCTTGGTGCAAGTCTAAAATCAAGCATACAGTTTTATTGTTAGATAACGATTTGTACTATAAGTTAGTAAACTTTTTTTAGAAATATGCTTTAAATTCTCATACATTTTCAATGTCGGCATCTAGTCAAATTAATGAAGTTTTGAATAATATCGTTACTCATAAGGTAAAAAAAATGAATATCTTTGTACAAGCGCGGCTAATGATTTAGATTTCCTGATAGCGTGTACGTTTTGAATTAAGGTGAAAACTGCATTATAAATTATAAAAAAGCAGTCGGATTATCTGTAGGAGAAAATACTACTAAAGCTGTTATTCCTTAAAAAAAAAAAGAATTTCAAGAAAAGTAAAAAGTAAATTAGTTTCAAGTAAAGAACGGAGATTAAAGTTAAAGCAAGAACTTGAAAATTTAAAGAAAAGTAAGGAAAAGTCAGAAGGTGTGACATACACGAGTCAATGTAATTTTGAAACCGAAAGAAGTTCAGAAGAGGAAATATGTGATTAAGTTACTTGTTCAGACAAAGTTGTTTATTTCGATTTAGAATCTACTAGATTCAAAGCTGACGTGGATATTATTCAAATTGCGATGAAATGTAATCACAACATTTTTAACATATGTATCAATCTAGTATAAGAAATTAGTTATGGAGCAATAAAAGTTACGGGTTTCAACAAAATTAATGATGAGTTGTACCTCTGTAATACATCAATTCGAAATTTAACAATCACTGAAGTATTGTCATCTTTTGAATATTTCTTAGATTTATCTGCAGAATCAAAGAAAGTGTAGTTAGTTGCTCATAAAGCAAGTTTTGATAATCGACTTTATGACAACACATTAGAAAGCATGGTTTACATAAAATTTTTCAAATTATTTCTGATTTTGCAGAGACTCTCAGGATATTTAGAGAATTACTCGATGATTGAATAGGTCGTGAGAAATTTAAATCAAAAAATCTTGCTACCGATTTTTTAAAATCAGAAGAAAGGCTAGTGTTACACAACGCCATGAAGATGAGAGTGTTATTTGATTATGTACCAGAAAAGATAAAAATGGTGAAATAATGATTATATCAAACAAGCAAATTCTACGTATATTAATAAAACACTTTAAAACTACTGATTTATAAATTGTACCACCATTTCTTTTCCTCACCATAAAAGACTTATTACTGAGTGTTGTTATTATTAATATATTTTTTTTTTTGAGTATACAAAAAATTTCATTCAACACAACTTGTAAATAATGTTAAAAAAGTTTAATTATCATGCAAACGTTTAAAAAGTAAAAGTTTATTGATGATTAGATTTTTTTATAGATTTTTTTTATTAAATATTAGAGATTGAGGCTGAGGTCTAGAATTCCAAGCAAAGGAGACACGAACCACAAGCTTAGTCGGGGAGCGCATCCTACGCCATCCTCCCACTAGAGTCTGCTTCAAGAGCCGGTCAAATATCCAACATGCTCCAAAAATTTTTTAGCTTATGAAAAATACGACAGACGTCAGTGGAGTTTAATGGAATCGAAAAGCACAGCATGAATTTTTTTCATCGTGAGGGACGAGGCCCTATTTCCTCGACCACTCCTCATCAGGCCGATATCGGAGTTTATCTGCTCTATACCTATATTTAGATCCACAGCCTATATTTGATATAAATTGAAAGATCGTCTGCAAAAAGCATCGCACTAGAAAATAGTAACAGATAAAACCAAGTTTGTAAGTATAATGTATTGGGACGGCATGTACATAAGATCACAGGTTCATGATTGAGTGGTTTTAATAAAGATAAAGGCATTGTACTTAACAGTGCCATGCTCGGTGCATCTGCTAAGTGGGCAGTCCCAAGGTAGTCACATACTGCGACATCGTAATGACGAGAACGTAATTACATGATCAGTTGAGCTCGTCAACGTTCGGACATAAGTATACGCATTTGCAATACATTACACTTCTCTGCCCTTTAACTTAGCAGCAACGGGCGTGGAACGACACAACTAGTATGCAGGCTCTGCATGTACGATTTGGTTTTTGTCTCACTTTTACACGGTTTCTGGCTTAACTGTGACAATGTTAGTCAATGGGAACAATTGTTTTTCAATCACTCCTGGCACACACTTTTTCCTGTCTACACTGTAGTTCGTGATCGTTTTATTTTGATACAATTCAAAGTCAACATTACAAGATCCGTGTGAATTGCTTTGGGCACGCTGACTTTTTTCATTAAAACTTTCATTTACCCCTGGGCATAGTACATCCAAACGTGTACGCAGTTAACATTAATAGATTAACCACGCTAGACTTTTGCCTGTGCTGCAGTGCATGAAATTTCAGTCATCGAAAAAAAACAAATCGATAGCATCATTCAGACTCTCTCTCCCTTTTATATTTTTATTTTCTTTATATTTTATCGAATTGACAAAATTCTCCGCAGTACCATTTGTAGTTGGTTGATAAGGTGGTGAGAACGTATGCTGAATTTCCAGATTGTTAACAAATTCTGGATTTTGAGCTAGCAAATTGTCTCTTGTTATCGTTCAGGATGCGTATTGGTAGTCAGTGTCTTGTGAAAAGCATTTTACATTTTTTAATATCACGTTACGATTTTGTATTGCTATTAAAATTCATCATTTTCAGTTATTTTGAATGTGCGTTTATGATTTATAGATATACATTGTTACGAAAAGGACCTAAAAAGTCCATATGAATGCTCGACCATGCATTCTTTAAACAAGGCCATCATATGAGCAGTACTTTGCCAGGATTTTTTTGGTTTTTAGAACATATTTAGTACTATTTGACTGATTCTTCGACACTATAATCCAACCACAGCCACCAGACGTATGATCTCGCAAACATTTTCATCTTTACGACGCCGATGTGTGACGCATGTAACAACTTCAAGATAGTTGGTCCAAGTTTGCTTGAAATAATAATGCAACATTTCCAGATTAAACAATCGTTCTCAACGTTTAATTCATGTTTTTTATTTGCAAAACTTTTTAGTTCGTCTTAAGTTGAGTTAGGTTAGCTAACTTTAGTGTACAATACAACTTTTTTTAGATTTCATCTTTTAAAGTCTCTGAACGCTCCATTTTCCAATCTACATTAAAATTCCGGTTTTAATAAAATGTAAAGGAAAAAAATCGTTATCAAAGATCTCGATTTAGTCTTTGATTGGTAATCAAGAAAGAGCATTACAATATTTGTTATTTTTCGACTTCATATACTTTATTTTATAACAAAATCCTGAAACAAAATATGCCTATCTCTGTAATCAACTTGCCGCCATAAGCCTTTTCACTATATATACTACGCACTCTGCAGCCACTTACACTACGAGGATTTTTTTCAAAATTTTCCTCATCACCATTTGTAATGTATTGGGGCTGCATTTAAGTAAAAACACGAGGTTAATAAATAATTAAGTGTTTTCAATAAAGATAAGAGGCATTGTACTACACAGCACCGTACTTGGTACATCTGCCGGGTCGGCAGTCTCACAGCAGTCATACGCTGCTACGTCCTGACAACAAGCTCGTAGTTACAAAATCGTGAACTCGTCAACGCTCGAACACAACCACTACGTATACGCATTCGCGATACATTACAATAATTATTAAAAATAATACTGAGCTCGAAGAGGAGCCTTGCAGTGCACGTGAAGTTATGGAACGTAAATCAGTCAGTGTACCATCCAGCTGCAAAACCACCTCCGTGCGATGACTTAAACACGAGTGTAACCATCTAACGGCACTGGCTAAGAAGTAAAAATCTAGCAACAAACAAAGCAAAATCGCATGTCTAATAATGTCAAACAGCCAATAAAAATCAAAATACATTAAAAGCGTTACTAGTGCTAAATGTATACCAGGACTAATATTGTCAAATATTCTAATAAGAGCTAATCGGGTACTATAACTACACCTAAGATTCAATCAAAGTGATAAAAGTAACGACTTTGTTTCCACATAATAATACGTTTGTTGGAAGCTAATATAATAAAAAACTTTAGAAATATAATAGAGATTTACTACAAGACGAGTTTCTTGAGCACTCGTTCAAGAGTAGTAACAGTAAAAAAGGGTACAAACTTTTAATCTTGACAAATTCAAAACATGCTTAAGATACACTGCAGGATTTGGAAAAGCAACAGAGAAATAGTCTAGGGAGATACCATAACCACCACGACCCTAAGATAAATTCGCACAATACATAAGCAACTGTCATACCCGTCCGGGAGGTCGGTCACTAGGAGAAGTATTTCATTGAGCTCCGGCAAAAACTAAAAAGGGCTTGCACTTGCAACTAATAAACAATAGTCAAACAGTGAGGAGACCAGCAAAAATGCTAAGGATAATTGTGGCCTACAAGCAGAAATCCCGAAAAGACTAAAAATTCTTCAGAAGTTAGGTTTATCGCACTCTCTGTTAAGTCTATCTCGGAGGTAGGCATTCTGAGCCCTCCTTATATCAACTTTAATTTTCTTACGCAACTCCTTATACTCATCCATATTTCGTGAGTCCCACGATCTCCTAGAGCTTTAATATATTATGTCGCACCTTCTGCATTCAGCCTTCATTTCAACTGTTTTCCACGGCACAGACACTTTGCAGATGTTATTGACTCTGAAAAGTACCTTCAGGACCCGTACACAAAAAGCCAAGATATAAGCGTAATCATCAATGACGTGAAGTTGCAATGAAACGCTATCTATTCCTCTACGCAAACATTAGAAGAAAATACAGGTGATAATTTATCTTACCAGCTGAATTAGTAATAAGTGTCAAGCCATGGATGCGTGTTCGCTATGTGATGCATTGCCTCAAACGATACCAAATATAGCGAGTGCTCAGTTACCAAGACTCTTTGATGTTGAAAGAACTATTAACGAAGAGTTCACATTTAAATCACCTAAAATGATGAAATTGCAATATGACTGGACAAAACGATAAAAGACATTAAAAAATCTCACGAAATACCAGGACGCCGCGCGCCGGTAGACTGAAGCAATAAGTAATTTTTTGCCTGAAGCATTGGAGACTTCCAGTATCATATATTCGATCACGTTTATGTGTACACTTTTTGAAATTTTTAATATTTGAAAAGAACGGTCTTTAAATAGCAAACCACTCCACCACCGGTTATATACCTACGAATTCCTGTTTTAGAAAGCAGCCCCCGTTATTTCGCACAAGTCTGGATCCCAGGACATCATAATGTCAACATTACTATATCGACGCTGTGTTTTGTTAAGAATCCTACTGTATTTTAGTAATGATCACCTATTAAGTTTGCGTTAAGATGTGGAATACGAAGGCTACCTCCCGTTCAACATTTGATATCCAACGGCAGATATTGTAGTCAATTTAATCTTAATTAGTTTGTCTCACTGTGTATTATTACTATTCTGTTTGAATAATCTTTTTTTCAGACATAAATGGTACCATTTCTGGTTCAAACATTTTTACAACCAATCTAATTTACCTTTTTCAAGTTAAATAAAAAGTTTATACTTATTGTCTGATAAATTTTTGCAAAACTTAAGAATTATGATAGTGTCATCAGTTAGGTCTATTTTTGTGTACTCAAGGTCCCCAAATTTATGTGAAACATTTGGAACATGGTTACAAATAAATGTAAATTTAAAACAAACAATAAACGTCGTAAGAGATTCCAAGAAAGAATCTTCAGAATTTCCTGAAGTACCAGGACTGATTTTACCTACAGCAAAATTTTCTTTAGATACTATCTTACTAATTTTAAGAATACCATCACAAAGCTTGACCAGCTCAAGCAACGTAAGAATCTTTACAGAGAGCGTCTGAAACACCTCGACAGTATCGATCTTGATGCCAATCAATCTCAGTTCTGGTTAAAGACTTTCTTATTTGCGCTAAGGCCCAAGCTTACAGTTTTTGGAATCTAAGTCGAAAAAAACCCTCTTTGAATCGTAATCAGTGAAGTACCTCATAAACTCTCAAACAAACACGCTACATATGGCTATTCTATGAAAGATCTTCAAGAAAAGCAACTCAAGGCTCTGCACAGTAGAAGATAAGGGAGTTACAGTAAAACCCATCATTTAAGGCGGCAATAAGGCATTATCTTAAAGCATGTGTTGCTGGAATGATGCAAACAGGATCGCAATGAGCTTATCATCATTCAAAGGCAGCCCCCATTCTCTCGACCCATCAACCACTGCTCTCATATTGCTCGCAAGCAACTTCATGTTACGATCCAACTCTGACAGTGCGCACTGGATCAATACTTTCAAATCATCTGCTAACAGCGAAGCCTTTACTATAACGCAAGACTGACAGTACATAATTAGTTAAAACCAAAAATAACATAGGCCCAGCCGAACATACTTGTGGTACCTCTGACATACTCGGCAATCTATCTGTTAACGTAGTATAAAGACGTAACATGGACAAGGAATTATCGCTGACATAAAAATGGATGAAATGAACTACATGACCTGAAATTCGGGATTCACTAAGTGCACGCAGTAAAGCTGCATATCCTATACTATTGATGACCCAAAAAAAATCGAAATATACCGTTGGAGTCACAAGATCACGATCAAACCCTGCATGCATATCATCAGTAACCTTCAACAGGGCAGACTGAGTGCTATATCCACGTGTAAACCCTGATTGTAGCGTAGAAAGGAAGAAGCGGTCTTCAAGCAAATCATAAATTTGTCCTGTCATCAAGTGATCAAAAATCTTAGAAAAGCACGAAAGGTTAGCAACTAGACGCTCGTTCATCAGTAGAATCGGCTTGGGTATTTTCAACACGGAAATAATGATCGAATATTTTCACATGGATGGATATATACAGGTCTTAGATAACAAGTTGAACATATTAACCAGATAAGATGCTCAGGGGCAAAGATGTACCAAAATACCATAGTGACAAGCCATCAGAGAGGGATCAGATAAGATTAAATGAGATTTTTTTATCGATTAGCTAGGGACACTATGTTCAAATTAGCCAAAAAACACATTTTATTAATGGAGAATAGAGCTAACTTATTCCATTAAGTAATACAGAAGTCAGCTCATCAAGCTGATACAGATATGGTGTGTTATTACAGTCACAATCCACGTGTTTATTTTTTCTGCTATTGTAGTACACATGAGTACATCAAACAAAATTTATTACTGCACACTAATATAATACACACTTAAATCACTGATTTAGGTAAATTCACTCTTAATAACCTTTTTTTTAATTTATTAAGAAATTTTCTTATAAGGCTCCGTGCATTCTGGTGATATTAGCAAGGGATAATTTTTCTCACTCAACGGCGCTACCTGACATAGGCGCATAGTGAATATACGCGATTTAATTACATTGACTGGCGGTTAATTGAGGAGTCTGTGCAACTTTTCGGGAGTAAAATTAGAAATCTTAAAATGAGCATACATTGACATTCCATACCTTAGAAAAATACTTTAAAAGAGTTTTTTTTCACAATTATTAATACAAGTTGTAGCTCAGCGTTATTGATACCTAATAACGTCAAAATGTTAAGGTTTTAATAGAACATATATTTTATTTTGAATTTAAAAAATATGCAACTCGAAATAAAAAGTGCATCAAGACACGTTGTCAAACATCATCTACTACAAGAAAAAACACTTTGAACTTATACAGACCCAATGGGTACTGGACTCTGACAGCTCTCAAAAAATCGAAGTCTTCGAATACGAAACAGCTTGAGCTGTTACGAATAAAGCATTGCTTTTCATAAGATCTAATGTTTGTGTCGATACGGTTCGGAACTGCGGAAGGCTATGACAGCCTAAGGAGTATGGCGCCACAGCTCAATCGTTTGTACTATTAGACACTAATTGCTACAGCTCAGCGTACCGCAACTTACTGTACCTTTAACGAATAAACCACAAATGCAATATACCCGATACCGCAGCAGTTTGTCATTTTGATAATAAAGAAGTACGTTTTTGCTTGATAAGAAAAATTTATAAAACAAAGTGACGTATTTCTTGTGCATGCAATAATATAAGTTTTTGATACCACACTTTTGAATTTAAGGTTACAGTTAATAAAAAATCAATAGCAACGTACGATGCAAAAATTTTACTCAAAATCAATCTGTGTCTGATGGTCGAAATTTTCAAAAATTTTTACCGTGCAATAAGATATAATATTCAAGTTTCTGTTCTACGGTGCTTTTGCCTGAACTGCTCGTAAAATTCGTTATGTGTATATTTGTTCAGAAATTTCATCGAATTATTTTATTAACACCTAACTGTGGGCGATTTGATAGGTATATGTTTTCGTACACGTGTATATATGTATACATACAAGGAACTGCAAGTTGCGGTGAGCTTTGCTTTAGCGATCAGTGTCTAACATTACAAACGAAAAAGCTGTGGCATGGCACCCTACTCCTCAGGCTCTTACAGTCTACCACACCGCAGTGACAAACAATATGAGCACATTCAAACGTTCGACTCTGGAATAAACAATGCTTGGTTTGTAAAATTTTGAACTGTTTTGTTCTCTAGAGTACTAATAACCCAGGGTACTTTTAAATTCTTAGAGTTTAAACTCTGGTGTTCTCATAGTACAAAATTATTTTTAGTGTCCTCAAACTAACATATACTGTTGCTTTGCCCCTTATAGTTAATACTGCCTTATAACTTACTAATTTAACTTGTATGTAGCAGCACTGTTCGTCTAAGCAGCCATAACAGCCAAAGTTTATTATTTGGGAAATCCAAAAACACCAGCTGAGAACGTGATACTGTTGCTTACAGCAGGCGTCAAAGTAACATTTTGAACTATCGTCATCAATAAAACGTAATTCTGTATCAAACCTAAATAAAAACTACCTCGATACACAAAAACTGTAAAAAAATTTTAGTCTCGTTTAGATGACATGCATTAAAAGGTCTGGCGTTTGAATGTTACTAACTAGGCCCTTGAAAATACACAACTTACTGAATTGAGCATCTTCTCAAATCGGAACACACAAAATAAGACCAGGAAAAAGCTCAGAAGATAAATATCACCCTATCTGAGGTCAAGTATCTCAGATATGCGTGCTTTAAATATGTATTAACTAGAACTGGATCAGAACGTGAACCTTACTACAACAAGAAAAAGAAAGGTTAAAAAAATTTATATGTTTTACTAAAGTTAAAGAAAATATTTTAAAACCACAGATTATTTTTTTAATAATTTTGGTCAATTTTTTCTGACCCTACACAATAAACATTATTTTTGTTGCTAAACTAATCGAGCGATCCATAGGTGGCTAAACTATAAATAATTACTCAAAATAGTAAGATTTTCTTTTGTTCCGTTGTTATGAGCAATTTTACGCTATAGTTCGCTTGTTCGATGTGCCAGCTTTATCAGAATAGATAAAAAAAATGAGAAATAGTTTAAAGCACACTGAGACGATCATTGTTTATACACAAATTGTATACATTTGTAGTAAAAAATAGAATAAGTACCTCAAGAAGCAGATATTCTTTAATAAGATCATTTCTCCATGGTAAACACCATACAAGTCATAGATGTCACGGTAACGGTTGCATGATCAGCTAACATAGAAACTAATTTCAAAACGTGTTTATGTTAACTACTATCAGTAAACTTACTGCATTTTAAAGTTTATTTAGCAGTGGAACATAGGTGTTAAGTGCATGTATGAGGTGAATTCAAAAATTAAGATGACTTGTTTAAAAAAAAAAAAAAAACTTATTTATTCATCAATATTTATGTTCTCCACTTCAAAGTAATCTCCCTTAGATAGCATACACTTGTGCCAACGCTTTTTTAGATCCTCGAAGTACTTCTCATAAACATATTTTGGTATAGCCTAAGGCTCTTCCAGCGATGAAGTCTTGATCTCCTCAATCATTGCAAATCTCCACTCTTCCATAGGTCTTTCAGTTTTGGAAACAAAAAGAAATCAGAGAGGCAAATCCAGTAAATATCATGGCTGAGGTGTAATTGTGGTATCTTTTTTTACCAAAAATCTCTTACAAACAAGGATAAGGGAGCAGTGGCATTATCGTGATGCAGATGCCATTAATTGTTTTTCACAACTCCAGACGTGTCCCTAAAATTTCTTCTCGCCAGCAGCACATAACTTCAAGATAATACTCTTTGTTGACCGCACGGCCATACGCTAAGAATTCCTGATGCTCATGGGAGTGGTTTACACCACGGTAATCAAAGAAAACAGTAAGCATACTTTGACATTTGATCGAACTTGGCATCTTTTTTTGGTATTGACTAACCTGGGCTCTTCTATTGGAGAAATTGGGATTGGGTATAAATATCATAACCATATACTGATAAATCATATAATTCATCACCCAGTATAAGCGTTTTGGGCAAACCAGAATCATCATTAACGTTTAACAGCTCTTAAACGATGATCATCCGATGGTTTTTTTGACCGAAATTTAACAGTTTTGGAACAAACGTTGCTGACACACATGTCCAAAAAGTTCGAAAAAATTTCATGGCACAAGCCAATTAATATGCCAACATCCTAAGCGATTTTTCTGATAATAATTCAACGATTTTAAAGAAAACTTTCGCCACAGCTTGAACGTTTTTATCAGTTGTTAATGTGACTGGGTGTCCAAAGCGATGCTTGTCATTGGCATTTTCCCGGACATCTTGGAAGAGTTTGTACCACTTGGAAAAATTTTGTTTGTTCAGAATAGTTTTACCATATGAAACTCTTAACATTTAAAGTGTTTTGGAGCGCTTAATTTCATTTCACACAAAATTAGATGAAAATTCTTTGATCCATTTTTTTGACAGTAAAAAGTCGCCTAGCATGCAAAATACGCCTAACCATTATGCCTCTCACAAACAAACTTAACATACAGTATAGTTTAAACTGTGAACATATGTTCGTGACGAATGTATCAATACAAAAAAAATTAATGATCAAATGTATATTGCCCACAAAATTTAAAAACATCTCGTATATCTTTTTTTGAATTCATGTTAGAATCATAATTTGTGTGTATCATAAAAGAAACTGGTCTTTTTCAAAACAATTAGTTTAAAATATGTGTTCTTCCAAGCAGTTTTCCTATTAAAATTAACAAAAAGTTTTTAGTTTATTCTACTCGTCTAGTTTATTTTTTCTACGTGCACGATAGTAATTTATCTATTAATAACTAAAAGAATGTTTTAAAACAAAGCTCAAGTTCAAAAAGTATTGTGTGTTCTCACAGAAATTTTGAGTGAGAGCTATAGGTGTAATTAATTATGCCATGTCTTGTTACCTTGATGCACTGCGCGAAAAATTATTAGATGTTGATTGAATTGATATTGTCATATATGTAAATTATATATGCAGTCACATAATATCAAAATAAATGCTGCAAAATGTGTATTATGGCAAAATAGGATATAGATATAGGAACTCTGACTTTAAGTTTACTACCCCATGCAGTATTTTTATTCAGTAGTCAACAAACACTTATAGAGCACAGGCATCACTATAATTGACAACTTCTAGTGAACCAGAGTCATAATTTTTTTTTTTAGGTCGATTTTTCTTCCAAAAAAAGCCACGGTTATTGTTTAAGACAATAGTATATTTGCTGTGATTATCCAACGAAAATTTTCTATCGTTGCACTCCAACTACCTGATAAATATTTTGTTTGTAGTAATATTCGCTCCAAACGCTGATTACAATATGAAAAATAAGTGCAACTGATCATTCTAGGCTTAGGTTCTTATTTAAAAAACATAATTTTATTCGATATAAAAAAAAGTCTTATTGTTAGAACAAGAGCTTACACTCTTTGCGTTAAGGGATTTTGTGATCAGATTTGCTTGCATAGAGAGGATAGCTTACATAGCAATCTTTTTTTCATTACTACTATCGTTTTAATAAATATCTCTATTTTTCTGAATGAACAATTTGAACAATAAACATTTATTTTTATTAATTCTTACAGTTACATATAATTTTCATTGTACATGTAGCATACCTGGTAAGAAAGACATTATATCACAGCAAACAGATTCTATGGGCATTTTCAATTTCTGACGATTCTTATGCCAAATTTTTATTGCACTTTCGTCGATATCGAATCCCATGACGTATGCAGCTCCCAAGAGAGAGGCTCCTAATGATAAAATTCCGCAGCCAGTTCCTAAATCAGCAACACACTGATTTTCAATATCACAAAACTGAGTTTGAGCTACATATAACATTCTTGAAGCTATGTGTGAACTAGTGGAATACTGTTCCAAATTGATTTTTGGTTTTTCAAACGTTGATAATGTCTGTAATTTCATATCAAGTTCTCTGATCTTCATAGTTCGAAATGTTAATCACTCATAAAGGTAACAGTAATACAACCAATGAACTTTGAAGCAGAAACCACTGAAGAGATTACTGAAAATGATTAATTAGTGGATCAAATTATTGCAAATTTTTTTATTTTGTGATTGACTTTTTTTTAGTTATTCAGAGTATGCATTAAGAACTGTTGAATTGTTAATGTCTAACTTATAAGGCAGAACTTTAAAGTTTAAATTTAACTTTACGAATTGTTTTAACAGTTGCAGCCAAGTTTTTACTCCACACACCTTAAAAATGTTCATCAAATTTAACATTTCTTAATTTTATTAAGAATAAACTCGTTGAAACCTAAAAAAATTAATAGTTTTTCAAGTTTTAGGTCCAATGTAGCTCGGTGAAAATTACCTTTTAATAAATAAATAGGATTAGGTAAGTTTAATATGTTGATAAAAGAAATTTTTTAAAAAAGCATAATGAAGCAAAGTCGAGTAATTAAGTTCTAGAAATTATCAAGTGCTCGTATTTTTTGTGCTTCGTGTATTTCCTATGTAACTCATAGAATTTAAATCAGTGAAATGATATTAATTTTGACGTTCGACTAGTGGTGTATATGAATATCATATCAATTATATTAATCTACTGCTTTAACATTTTTATATACTTAACATATAAGATGACGTTCATGTATATAATAAAGAGGTCACATATTTTACTAATCCAAAATAAAAATGACTCGGTCTGGCTTTGGTATATAACTGTAACTAAACATTATAATACTATTAATTGTAAAGAAAAAAGTGTGCTGCTTAAAAAAAACCCAAACTTCAGTTTTCATAAAATTTCATTTTACAACTTTGATAGACTGACAGTTAACTGGAAAATTTTCAATTTAACACATCAAACTTATCTGATCTTTTCTTACCATGGGCACAAAGTGCAACTGCCACTTTGCACCCTCGGGTCACACTTTGCGACCTCGTAATTACTTTGGGACCACGGGCAGAAGAGCTTTTTGCCCCCTCCAGGCCCAAAGTGATTTACTGGGCGCAAAGTGTACCCACCAGCGCAAAATTGAACTTTGCGCCCTCGGTAAGAAAAACATTATACGCGTCTCGGGCACCAACCGACAATAAGCACGCCCTTCGGGCACTCATGTTTGTACTTTGTGAACTAGTGACGTAATGTACGATTTATACTTATTTTAAAGTAGTTTATACAGAGACTTTTTTACTTTTCCAAACGATACTACTTGTTTAGATTAATCTTATATAGGTGAAGCAAATTAAATAATCTTATGAAGAAGTAGTAGGTGCAAATAAACTCTGTTAACTTATTGAAGCTAATGTGTATCAAAATTAAAAAATACTTTATAATATTAATACGACTTTGATGAGTGCTTAGTTGATTTGAACAAAAAGTTTTATACTATCCTAATTTAAGTGTAGTTTTGAGATTAAACCCCTGTCGATTTTTCGGCACAAAGCTTTCTCATCATCCTGTTAAATTTCTTATTTTACATATGTTCGCTTGATTAAACAGTATCCAACTTTTACAAAGACAATAAAGTATTCCATGTCACTCAATAAATCTAAGTCAAAAAAACTCTTACACATGATGAATTATTCACTTTTTGTCGACTGCAAAAAACAAAGTATCGTTAAATATTTGATTTTTTTTTATGAACAAATGCAATTGCTCTCAACCAAATAATATATTTTTACAAAAAAACTTATTGGTGTCTCAAGCACTGTTACAAACATAGTTTTCAATATTTAAAAACATGCAAACATTTTTTCGCAGAATAAAAAAAAATCAAAATTTTTCAAACTTCAGCAATGCTTTTGAACCAAACAAATAAATAATTGACTACAATAAACTTTACAAATAATAGGTGTACCAAATTTTGATACCCACGCATAAGAACAAACTGAATCTATCTTATGGCAACAGCCTTAAAAAAATGAAGTACATATATGTTTTGACAATTTCTGCACATTATAACGTCAATTTCTAATTATTTTTAATAACTAAACTATAAATAACTTTTTAGCGATGTTCGTGAACCTTAATAAGCAGACTCAACCATGTTAAAAGCTGTCATTGATTAAATCTAAATTTTTTTCAATTCCAATCGAGTAATAGAAAATGTAGAACAAGGCTTAAGATAATCAGTTAAGAAAATCCTGCCACATAATCAATTATATACGTGTGCATACACACGTACACCTACCCGTGTATAATTTTTAATGTTATAACCTTAAAAAATCGATAAAATCCAACGTTACGTACCACCGAGGAGGCAAATAGATAAATTGTATACTTATCAACAGCGAGTACGAAAAACATCGAATATATATATTACTTTATATAAATATTTATGAGTATAAAATTTGAGGCACGTTGACCTTTTTTTGCTTGTTACATTGAGTTTCAAATAAATACGTGTAATCGTATGACATGATATGATATGATCACACAGATTTATTGAAACTCGAATAATAAAAAAATAATAGAAACCGTGGTGGTCATCGCCAGTAGTCTTACAAAACCACAAAGAGACAGAACTCCCTGATGCCCGATTTGAAGGAAAAAAATAATCATCAATAGATACAGCAATTCAATCATAAATTATTTATACTTCTATGCAATTACTTGTCATTTTTTTTTCTTTCAAAACCCGTCTGTTTCAAACCTATTACTTTTTATGTATACGAATTCAGAAACAACTATATAATTCGTAGAACTGATTATTTTATACATAACTCTCATTTTCATAAAATTTTTAGTACAGAATCTTAAGATTTGACTCTTTTGAATTATTGTTTTTCAGAACCCATTCGAAGTAAACACAAAAATAAACCAGTTTTGCTTCAGAACATTAAAAGAATGATCTTATTTAGGTAAATGTTATTAATAGTTATCCTGAATTAAAACTTCAACTTCAATGATTTTTAAAAAAATTGTAACATAATGAAATATAATAATATCATGTCATATGCTACTACTGAATGATGTTATTTTAATTTATGTGATGACTTTCTATTCGTTAATTTATTTTCCTTCTCAAAAAGTGTACTTCATTTTAATCGAAAATTCCTTCCCAAACAACATTTCTACTCAATATTTCAGTAAACAATATTTCAACTCAATATTAGCCTGTATATATAAACGCGGGTACTCGAATACGAATACGTAATGATATTAAAATTTTCACTATTTTAATATCTGATTCTTGAAGACCTATTGGAATTAGATATACTTTGATTTTCTCAGTTTGCTTAGTTCCTATTATTTTAAGTTTAGTATCGTTACCTATTATTTTAAGTTTAACATACGAGTTGGAAGGTCCACTACTGCCAGAGGTCCCAAGACCCACATCTGGTGTTTTTTTTTTAGTGATGGGAGGGAAAATGTATTGAGATACACTGCAGGGACAGCGGTAGGGTGGGACTTGGTGGATGTTTTTATTAGACCACCCGTATCCACTAAGTCCTTCTTCTTTGTGGGCTGCAGCCTATGCAAGCACCACTAAATGCTTAATGCTTTTCCTTGCTGCCAGCGTTGCACTCTCTCTTCCTGTATGATGTTGTCCCAGCAGCCAAAAATCTGGCTCTGCGCTCCTGCGCCAGAAGGACGATGGGAACGGTTCTCATGATCAGTATAACCGCGGCCAAAGATACTACATAAAACCATGGTATCCTTACTTAGCAGTAGTAGCAGCAGACCATAATTTGTATTTACGATGAAACAAAGTTACATTCAATCTATGTGATAGAAGAGTAGATGGTTATATATGCTCTGCTATAAAATCGTTAAAAGAACTTGCCCTTATAAAATCTGCCCTTATAAAATGGATAACTTAGAGAGACTATAAGGTATAGCTTTTTTACAAAAAGATAATGAGTATACAGGAAACACACAAACTAATCTTAGCTAGTGAACATAAGATTATCACTCAGATTCAATATACCTATCAAGTAGAAGTGAAGTTGAACATAACTGTATAACATGAATCCTTAAAAGACACTAATGCCTTCCATATAACTATAAAATCAATTTGAGAACTCAACTTTCATAAACAAGTATCGACAGATTTAGAATTAAATGAAAAAAATATAATAACTTAAATGGAGAAAACGCGTACCTCAATGTTGGAGGAGGACCAAACATTTTTTTTAAATTTCAATACGTAATGTCATTAAAGCTAGGATTTTTATATTTATGATAGCAATACTCATCAGCAAAACATACAGTTGTTTTAAGAAGACTATAAAACGTAGTGTCTTAAGGAAATTTATAAAATGCACCATCAATCCACTGAACATAGAACCCTGAGTAACTATACAATTTTATGTCAAAAGTTGATGAAAAACAAAAAATATCTAAATCATCCAAAACTAGACCTATAATGAAGACACGGAGTTTGATACTCTCACGTCATACGTCTAAAGTATTGGAAATGGACTCATAAATCAATAGTAATTTGATACTATTTTCTTTCCAGGCTTAACGATACACCCCAACTCTAAAATAACAATAAAGACAAAGTCAACATAGATCATCCTTCACATGTAGTTATTGAACAATAAGATAATAAGAAAAACATCAAGGAAATGCACATACTTCCAAATTTACATAGTTACGCACATCGAACTATAACCACCATGTACATTACAATAGTGTTTTACTTAATCAAAAACCTGATGAAACACTCAATATTAGACAAGAAGTTTAGACACTTTCTACTTGTAAGATGAAATCCATTACTTATCAAGTAGAAAAAATTTTTTTACCAACATCACTAAAAAGCCACAATGATATACCAAACATCGATCCAAAAACTCTTATGTGTCTTCTACCGTGGGATATAAAAGAAACAAAAAGGGAAGTAGATTTTTTTAACAGTTTTTTTCAATTTGGTACCCTAGAATGTTGTTATGCCGTTAGAGATTAGCGGGTAAGATTATCTCAAGCATAAGTAAGATACATAAATACTAAAAGCGCTATTCCAGCGTTGCAGAACGATCCTAAACCTTGTGATCAAGGGTTCTATAAATAAACTAGAACTAAAACAGTTTTTACAAGTATACGGCACGGTTTAAGCCTTATAAGAGCAGCCCAGTGCTAGAGCTACCTATATCTACACCATGAACGTCCAGATTATATAAAAATACTACGGTCAAAGCATACGACAAAAAGAAAGAAATATCTATTCTTCACTTCTTACTAGAAAACGTACAAATGGGGAATTACATGTCATAATAAAGAAACCTTATAACACTAAATATCTGACGGAGTTCTTTAAATATCCACGCGGTATATACAAGATATTTATTTTTTTCACAAACCTTAAAGCGGGAAAAACATTGTATCAGTTCATATTAAATATGATACGGATGATGAAGCTAAGGCAATGCGAAAGATAGATATGCATTGCATTACACCCTAACAAAAAGAGCCTAACGCTATCGCCAAATTAACTACAACCACAAAAACAACGAATATGCATCTAGTTGTAAACACTTGAAGCGGCACGACCGAAAAATTACCACCAAGGCTAGTGATGAAGGTACCGGTCGTAATTGCGACTGACGAGTGGACCAAGTAATTGATGACTTTTGGCCCACTCAATGATATTAGTTATATGAAAATCATAGCCACGAGAGATGATGGGTAGGATTTATACATGGCATTTGCCATATTTTTCTTAGAAGGAGCAAACATTAGGGCATAGAACGAACGTCGGAATCACGGAGTTCAGTTTACCCATAGTCAACCGACACGCAACCAAGAACAAGGCGTAACAATACGCACGCCATGTGGAAATCATGTATATAAATGCAATTTACAATTGCATAGTATATTGCGTACAATACAAATTGAAATAAAAATAAGATGCAATATATGTAATAAGAATGACAGCCTCGTCAAATATGACTGGCACCATGAACTGTGTTGTATAACAGGGTACTACACTATTCTCGAACGTTTACGCGAACTAACGTTGAGAGGTAATGCAAATAAAAAAACATCAAAAAAAAAAAAAGACAAACGATAAAGATAGAATATAAAAAAAAAGTGAAACCTTCCTTTCTACGGGAGTATAAAGATACCTTAACTCGCATACCTATCATCAAACCTAATACAATAATTTCATTATACAATGCCCAAATTATCAACCCAATATAAATCATATTATCTTTTTAGAAATAGGTTACTAGCATCTTATAAATTTATATTTGTAATTAAGTTTATAACCTTGATTTGCATAATGCTTAGAGATTTAAATTGGTTAAACCATAACATTATGTAAAATAACTATACCTATATATTCACCGACGACGGCGATAGTTTTAAGAAAGGGTGGCTATTAAGTAACGACTAGCGCGAAAAAAATTAATTTTTTATTTTATTCTATTTTATATTATATTTATTTTCTTCCTCAATGATACAAATACTAATACTTTTAAAAGAGTCAAACTTAACGGAAGTTGTCTCTTAACAAAGCTGACTGTGTACTTCTTGGCTCTCGGAAGTGTCAAGAGACAACCGAAGCAAGCAGTAAAGCCTAGACACATGAAGTCAGCAAGTACCAGCCCCATAGCATGTAAGACAAAGAAGTTTTAACTAAGGCTCCACACAAGGTGCATTTCTTCGCAAAGCGTTTTATCAATTCAATCCTCAGATACACTATTCAAATATGAATGAACCTGTTAAAATTACATTTGTAATATTTCAATAAAAATATAAGTATAATGAAATTGCACAGAATGACTCTTTGAAAAAATTAATAATACCAAAGAAATTGTCATACCGAAGGGTCGTACAGAGTTAAAGAGCTGAAATTGTAATTTGATGGCACGTCAGAAGTTGCAGTCACATATTGCCTGGAGTTACGAGTTGATTGATGGCATTAAAGACAGAGACCCAACGTAAGAAAATAAAAATAAAAGTATCATGATAAATTTCACAAACATAATATCTTATTTCTCTTTTTACCTATAGACTGATAAGTAGCAGGACTTTCAGCTGGTCTTGCAGCCTGTAAAGAAGTGTAGGATTACATTCCATAACCCTTAGTTTTAAATGAAAGGTAAAGTGAAACGCAAAAAATTATCATTCAATAAGTTCTACACTCACGAAATTATGGTTCTACCAGAAAGTGGCAAAAAGTCATTAATCAAAACGCTACATATGTCGTTAATTAGTGGTGATAATTCATATAACTAAATACACATTGCAAAACATGGAAGAATTTACATTACTCTTGTAACGACCTAATAAATCTTATAGGGTGGATGTGGAAATAATAGAAACTACTCCAATTACTGGCTAATCTAACATGACCTCTCGTTATTAGTTACACTACGTTCTGTATAAACGCATTATTTCTCGATCTTGACGCTGTGTACCTTAAAAGAGAATCCTTCCCTGCTTAATTTCTTTTTTTATTTTTCTCTATTGATAGTTGAAAGTCCACTGCAAGAGGCTCAAAGTCTTTTGCAAGATTGGACAAACCGAAAATTTATTCAACCGTTCAAATCTCATGCTGATAATCTCTATCAGCCTTCTGAAGGTGCATTAAGAATGATTCATAAATGTAAATTTAAGTTACGAATTTTAATAGTCATAAAAAATCCTTTGTGGCAACAACTAAATCAAGAAAAACTATAAAAATAAACATTAAAAAAATGAAGAAACATAAGAAAAAGAACCAGCAAGAAAAATAAAAATTATGTTCAAAAAAAAGATGATTAATTGCAAAAGTAACAACAAGCTTACCTGAAAAAGCAGAGATGAATTAGAAAGCAAAAAGTAAAACTTATTTGACGAAAAAGATGTATAAAAATAAACAAAAAAATAGGTTAAAAAAGAGAGCTTTACTAAAAGTAAAAAACAAAGATTGCTGATTTCAAAGCTGAGTAAGAAAAACGTTGTGCTCAGCACATATAATCACTAACTTGTTCATTACTAGATTCAAATGCTTTAACTGCACACAGTTCACTCCTTACCTCAATCTGCCTTTTGTGCTGGTTTTTGCCAAGATTGTGGCTGCTGCAAAAAGTCAGAGATCATTGGTTTTCGCTGTCAGTACTGCAGCAAGGGTTACCACATTTTTTGTGCGGCTTGTGTCGTGACTGATACTATGAAAGTGTACCGCTGTTTCCGTGATATATACTTGGGCTGTGACGGATCACCTCCAGTCTTGCGTCAGTCGTAGAAACAGTGTCCTCATATCCAGAGCTCCTTAGCTACTGTCAACTATGAAGAATTTCTGCTAACATGCCACATTAAACGGATGATGTAGAAGACACTACGCTTGACAATATAAAAAGCTTTATAAACTCTATACTCCTTAAAATGACATACGTAAGACACAAGGTTAATGATAGCAACATCTGCATCAAGACTTAAGTCGATAAGCTAAGAACGCACTAAAACATTAGAAACTCACCTCTGTATTTAATATGAAAAGAAGACTAAAGGCCTTGGACCAATTTTCTCCTGCTACTCAGAGTTTCAAGGATATTCGAGATAAATCGGCCACAGTAAGGAGTCGCTCTTTCCTTTTCAATATTGCAACTTTGGACAGCAATGCCACAGAAATGGAGGATGGACTTAACAGATATTCAAATGTCATTCTGAATAATATATTTGAATCTCGAACTAGTTAAAGTTAAGGTACAGAGAGTGAGGTTGCTGCTAAAAGCTTATTATTGAATATTTGTATTACCAATATTAACAAGACGGTTTGTCTGAAAAAATGTCTCTACCCAACTACAATATCTACAGACGGGACAGGCATAAAATCGAATTCCCTTAGAAATAACCACCCAGTGCCTGACCATACGTATACGGAGTGCTGCGTTAAACTACATTCAAAAACCGGTCTCAATTTCTCCAGACTCTGCTGTAGCAGCCTACACTAAACTTCATGACCATGTAGAATCACTTATGAGATTATATTCCCCCTGAAAATTTTTTCTTTGTGGTGACCTTTATTTGGCCAAATGTTCTTGGACTAATTACTTATTCATTTTCTCTGCATCTTACAGACTGCACTTCCTTGGATGGACTTCGAGACACTTTCCATATTTTCAACATTTATAACACTCTGGACAGTCAATGAATTTTTAATCCTATTTCTGGTGATGACTTATTGTTGGTTCTTCTGTTTGCACCCGACGGCCTCGTTACTACCACCTACATCACTGAAACAATTATTCTACCTGGCCAATATAATTCAACCAGCACATTCTTTATCTACTTAGCTTACAATACTTCTAAAACTAACCAAACTACAAGCCACAAGGAGTTTCAGAACTGTAATTACCAAACCATTTGTGCAAAACTTAATGAAGTAATTTTGCCACAAATGTTCCACGAGATACCTATTAAGGATAGTGTTTAGTTATTTTGCAATATTTTATACGGTTTCATCGACAATTTCGATTCTGTTCAATGTCCTACATATTTCAGGTCACCCATACGGCTTACACAAGACCTACTTGACCTGATCCATCATAAAAGACGTGCTCATCAGGTTTGGAAGCATACCAATATTTTGGCAAACTTAATTACATTTAAGAGACTAACAGTTAAAAACCTAATAATTTCTCAAACATTACATAAAAAATTCTTAGTGAAATCTGAATTGGGCGTTAAATCTAGCATTCGGCAAATTTAAAAGTTCATCAAGGCTCAATCTAAATATAATCAATTTCCAGATACTAAGTCAACTTGATCGCTAAACATTTCTCTTCTGTTTAAAGCATCTTTTCTCTATTCTTACTTTAATCATTAATCACTTCAATCCTTTAAATATTCTTGCTGCTTTTTCACAATTAGAAAATTTAAATGAATCAGGTCCATATCTTATTCCATCTTCTTTTATTATTGATTATTCTTCAAGTATTTGTCACCCCTCTTGCACTTTTCTCTTAATCTCTGGCTAAAGGCGTCTTTCCACATCCTGGGAAACCGGCATATAAAATTTCCGTATACATCTCTAAGAGCACGACTGGCTAATAATTACGGATCTATCGTTTTGCCGACTCTCATGACAAAATTTCAGGATGACTTAGTACAATAAACTTTCTGCTCTTCTTTTATCACATATCTCATAATAACAGCCCGGGATTTCTGAGGATCACTCAGCTATCACAAACCTATTGACGCTTAGCCATTTTGTCTTATCTGCATTCAAGTTAGGTACACAGGTTGACATCATTTTCTTTAATATGCCTCAAGCTTTTGATAGCGTTTCCCAAAATATACTTCTTCCTCAAGCTAACTCTTTTGGCGTCAGTGATACTCTATACAGATGGCTGGCCTCGTTTCTTACAGGCAGAGCTTTGAAAGTTGGCCTTCTTGGCACCTTACCAAATGAGTGTGTCTCTAAGATACCACGGAGCTTGCTCATCGGTCCACTATTATTTACATTGGTCATGAATAGCCTTCCTATAGCACTCCACTGAATCATGTTGCCGAATCTACGCAGACAAAATTTTAAATGTATTCCTTTACATTCGGATTCTCTACTTCTACATTTCAATCCCTCAAATGCGGTATTGTGGTGCTTTAACAGTGAACTATCGGTTCGTAATGATAAGTGCAATGTTTTATCAGTTAATAAAATATTCAGTTGACGATAACAAATTAAAACAGATCGATTCACTGGCTGATTTTGGTGTAACTCTTACCTCAGAGCCGTTTAAAGACCATATCAGTAAAGTTATTTCTAAATGCTACAAGCTTCTGGGCTTTATACAAAGAACCACGGGTGATTTGTTACTAGCAGAGTCCATCGTGCACGTGTTTAAGTTTTCAATACTTACATATTTAACTTATGCATTAATTATATATGGTCCCCATGTACTTAGCAAAACTTTTCTTAACTTGACAGTATACTTTATCGCAGTCTTAGACTTGCTTACTACAAAACAAACGCTCCTATGGCATACATTAACCACAATTATCCTCCTTATTTATCTTATTACTCACTACTCAACAGTGAAGATTTATAAATTTACTACAACGCAATTTTTATTTATCGACTTACCTATAACTTCATTGACTGTTTCGATCTGCTTGCACTCTTTTCTGTTAGAAATACCCAACGCGACCTCAGAAATTATTGACACATGATAGAACAAACCTATACTATAAACTACCTTTTTTACTCCCGTATACCCCACCTCTGACGTTCATTCAACGTCATTATCTAAAATTCACCTAAAACACATAGAATACACGTATTCATACTATATCTCTGTCAAATCTTACTACCACAGCAATAGACTGTTTCACTCTATCCTACTACTCTCCCACCTTTGTATTGTTCCTCACTGATGTTGAGTTCACAGTATTTATTTCATTATTTCTTAGCTTACATCTATTTACTAGTCAACTTACCTGCACATTGGACGAAAACTATGCTCATTAACCAACATTCGCCTGATATTTTTATTTTCGTACAGCTTCTGTTACAATTCATTTACATACTCTTACACATTTATGTGTGTTATAAAGTTACACACAATTATTTACATTTTTATCTTACATCTTAATTTATCTATACTTAATTTGGGATCAAATCCTTGTAAATATCAATGTACGTCTTGCACTCAGAAACATACTTTTTTTATTTAATTCGTAATTGGACCTGCAGCACGTTCTCTCTATAAATTAATAAATAAATAAAAGTATTAATTTTTTTCTTGTGTTTATTATTATAAACTTGATCAACATAGGGGTAAGTGTACCTATCTCCGTGGCACGTACTGAAAATTCCAACTTAAATGCACCATAAAAAATGGTATACTAAAATTTTTTGGAATATTTTTTTTTTTAATCTTACATAATCTCTTAGGGAATATTCAAAAAAATTTCATGAAGCTAAAACTGGAGTAGAATATTTTTAAAACGAATAAAAACGGTATGCTGGTATTACCGTGGTTGTGTACCTATTACCGTGTACGTATTACCGCGGATGTATAGGGTTAAGTTTACGTACGCTCACCGCGGAAATACGTACACAATCAGTTAATGAGCGCGTTGTACCGAATACCGTGGAAAATAATTATTTACTCAAAATATACACAAACATTTCTGTTTGAATTGCTACATTAACGTCATTTTAGATTATTAAAATTGAAAAATTATTTTAAATGAAACATTTCTTATATTGAGCAAGTAATCATCAGTTTTTCAAAATCCACGGTAATAGGGCAGAGCACGGAGATAGGTACACTTACCCCTACTTTCATATCATCACTTGTGATTACATATGATTTTTTTCGATAAAATATGGTTTGACTGTATTAGGGGGCTAGTAATTAAACGTGCCAGTAATTAAAGCAGGCTGCCAGTATCAGATGCATATTGCCGAATAAAAATATTTATTTTCATATAAATTATGATGTATTTTCCATTAATTAATGATTAATTATTCTGAGCATTAATGAATGTCCATTAATTAATTAACTAATTAATGGATTTATTCGTTTCGAGTAAGTTGGAAAAAACACCAGTAGTACCCACATTCACCCTGTAATAAAACTCATGAAAAATATATGACTAAAATTTTTGCTTCTGTCTACAACAGAAGTTATTATAGTTATTATTTAAAATCAAATGAAAAATAGTTTAAGAATGATTGAAAAAGGGTTACTTATTTTTTTTATTACAAATAAGAACTTATGATTTAAAATTAGACTAACAAGCTGAAAAATGTAGTGTGAGGAAGCTATTTGTCATACTGACAGTTGTTATTCTTTATTTTATCAAGAAATAAAAAGTCAAAAAAATATGTCAAAACCTGCATTACTCGTTCAAGGAATTTTTCTCATCCTGGGTCATTGTACAATAAATGCATAAAATCCGTAATTTTCTCCAGAGTTAATTTATTCTATCAGATGAATGTTCTTTCAAAATAAATATATAATGTAACAAATCTGTCAAACATTGGTTTTTCAATGTTTTGTAATGTTTTATTTATTGATTTTTACGCACATTGGTGAATCCCTTTAATGTTAACGCAAAATCGAGATGTGTTTAAATCATTATCAACCGAGAAAGCGCAAAAATGACGTTTATATATGACTAATCCTAAAAATTTCAGTTCAAACTATGCAAATACGAAGAGAAACTCGAAACAAGAGAAGAAGGCACGACATTTAACTAAATAAAGATAGAAACGATTTGTACTAAAAAAAGAGCAAATAAAACATGACCAGGCAATTAAGAAAGGATATGATTTTTCAGATAGAAAAATTAAAGAAACCTAGTAGTCGGTCGAAAAACGAATAAATGCTTTAGTGTTCATTGTCAAAGTAGACGTCATTAAAGCGAAGGTTTTCAGTAATAGTAAGTAACTGTAGTTAATAATAACAACTTGCTTACATTCCCACAGAATTTCAAACGGACAAGTTAGGTGATGTGTTATTTTACTACATACACGCTTATTTAAAAAAAAAAGAAAAATAGTGAAAAGGATAAAATTCAAAAATATTTTAAATCTGATACTGTTTTAAAATAATGCACATTATTTGAAGTCCTGTAAGATATTCTCAAAAACCAGGTGTGGGTTTCGGGATCACCAGCAGAAGTAAAACTTCCAACTTAAATGTTATTACACTCAGTATGATAAGAACTAAGAAAATTAGAGTACACCTTGTTTCAATAGATCTTTAAGAATCCCATATTAAGATAGTAAAATTTTTACTATTATTACGTATTCGAGCTCGTGCGTGCATAGAATACATATACCTTAAGCTATGATATACGTAATACATGTACGAATTGTGGGTCATATAATGAAGAATAAAACAAAAATTTTTACTATAACGCGCCGAAAGAAAGTACTTTAGTTCCATAATGCGGGACAAAAATTACTTTTATTTAAAATTAAGTTTCGTACATTTGATATGACATTTTATGTGTACAATAAATTCTTTTTGGAATCTTAGTATCCAACAAATACTTATTTTTTAAAATTTTGGCTACTATAAAAGTAAAATAGTCCACTATCTCTTATGGAGATTAAAAAAAACAATAGACATATAGCTATTTTCTATTGCAAAATTGTAATTTTTCATTCCACTCGTTTTCTATAATAACTTATAATTCAATATTAAAATTCACCCGTGCCTAACTAACTTCTACTGATTGCAAAGTTAATAAAAAAAATATCGGTTTTGGTCACGTAAAAAATTTTCTTATAATACATTATCGAAAACAGGAAAATAAATTAATTCATAGGTAGGATATGAAGGTTGTAGCTTTGCCTTTGGGATATGACTTATTATTTTCAGGACTATTATGATTGCACCTTAATAGTTATTTCTTATACGTGGAATTATTATTGGCCTTTCTGGCTTCCTTTTCAAGATACGACTGTTTTTCTAATTCCGAGAGGTTATATTGTATTAAAAGTTTTTCGAAGATTATGTCAACGTCCGTATTAATTCCCCAAACATGCCATGCTAAACAAAAATTTTTTTTTGACTTGTTCTTTTTAAGATACAGTCAGAAAATAAAAAAATTAAGGTTATGTTTGTTAAAGTCTAACCCCTCTCTACTTGTGCATCTCGATCATGTAGATCCTCTTTAGGAAACCCGTAGAAATCGTTATTTGTAGCCAATTTGGCTTCCCTTTCAAGATACAGCATTTTTTTCTTGTTTTTAAAAGTCAAGTTGTCGTATTATACATATTTAATATTTTACGTACGTTCTTATACATACATGTATATACACGAAAAGATAAATAGGAAAAAAACGATTTTTACTGTATTTTTCGAAGACTTCAAAGAGATCAAGCGATGTTTTGTGTCAGACTTTATTTACCTGACAGTCTCTTACCTGTAACGAAGGCCCAGTTTCGCCCGTATCACAACCACATTACGATTTCTACCATGCAGCAGTAGGTATATCTACACGGAAAGACCGAGTTCATTGAAAATACCCTACTACACTTAGTTATGAGTTTTTCATAGCTTGGTACGGTTTTTTCCCGTACCACGTCCGTCTAAAACCTACGCACAAATACGTTAGCCATGTAAAATCTTTTTCTACTGTAGGTAAGTTTATATGAATACTGGGTACAGTATTATCTCATGTAAATAAGTAAGTGATTAAATAATTTTACTCACACGAAAAAATATTAGTACGATGTTGTAATTTTCAACTCACTAGAATATTTTTAACAAAGTCATCCATGATCCACTTTGAGGTTACTTTTGATTTTTATAGTAACAGCATTAACAATTCATCACTGTACCAGTGTCCTAATTACTGTCACTTATTTTTCTGACACTGGTATACATTTACTGTCATAAAAATAATATTACAATTAATATGGATAATTTTTAATTATAATTTTTCATATACTTGCAGGTATATTAAAAACGCATACCGCAAAAAATAATATACTGCTCTGCGCACTATAGTACTTCGTAAACACCTACTGGATACATCTATTTTTTATAGCTACTGTTGGCAAGAGAAAAAACCGTACCATCGACACTAAATACTTGTACTGATATCTTAAAACCTATATACTCGGTACAAAATTTAAGACCACATAAGGTGACACTAAAAATTCTTGTGTTAGTAAGCAATTTATATAACGTTGGTTTAGTATTTCTTATGATCAAATATTGTAGTAGGAGATTTTCAATGAACTCGATCTTTCCATGTACTACCGACACGGTGGCGCAGCGGTAGAGTCTCAGTCTCGTCGATCTGGAAAGTTAAACAGAGTTGGCCGTGATTGGTAGTCGGATGGCTGACCGCTTAATTATTAATCCATTAGCTTGCGCTGGTGATTTTTCGGATCGACTGTCTATTTTATACATAGAAATAGAGAGAAGTTATATAATATATATAAATAGAATAATTGTGGCGCACTATTGTGCGCATACGAGTGGGAGGGAGAGAGAGGAATGAAGACAGACAAACAGATTTCTTGCCTGCAGCGCAGCTGGTATACGTACATATATATACATCGATACATATGTGCACAGCCATTCGCTCGCTCGTTTCACGGCTTAACTCCCCATATAACGCGCGCTTAAAGAAGTTTCACTTCAAAAGTAAAGTTGGTTGAATTAACAATATCAGAACTGATAACATTGAATATAATTTTGTACATTCTAAATATGATTTTCTACTTCTACGAAAGAGTGAACTCACCACGCAGAATACCTTCATGATTACCGTCACTTTGCCATGTACATTCCACATTTATGACATATTTCTGTTAGTAAATAACGTTTGATACTTAAACATTACGCAGATAATATGCAAACAAATAAAATAACATATTAAATGATAATTACTTATTATGAATAGAATAAGACTTGTATAAGCCATACACCTTAATATACATCTTGACAGAAAATACTCAACTAAATACACCGACGTCACTACACGTCTGCAAAAAAACCAGTTAATTTTTAGATTCCGTGTTTTACGTAGGTAAACTTTTTTATAAAAGTAACAATCTGAGCGTCGTATCTATCTTTTGATGCAATGTCAAACGGTAGTAGTCGAAGTATTAAGTCTGTTTGTATTAAGATAACAATAAAAATGAATTAATATTGGAAAAAATGATTTACGTTTGAAAATAAAAATATTTTGTGAAGTCTCAAGAAACGATATATAGAGATCCAAACATCATTTCTTTACAGAATGCATTTTATTCAGGGAAAATTTCATAGGAAACTTTACATGTGCACACACACCAATACGCACGATAATCATATGTTGGCCATTTACAGTAAATACCGTCAGTATACCGTCAAATGAAAAATTTTCATTGGGCTACCCTTAACACTAGAAATATTTATTGAACTAAACCAGAATAGTACCTGGTCTTATTTAAGCGTACTCGAAGTGGAATTCGTTAGTTAACGGTATTGCTGCTAGAATTTGTCTGCTAGTTATAGCTAAATCCACGCCTCCCTCCCCTACCAACCACAAAACAAAAAATTCGATCGACGTAAATGTTATTTTATTCTAATAAAACATTTTCCAGAGCCCATTAAGCCTACCCCGTCCCCTCCCCCCCCCCCACACACACAATTTTTAAGACCCCCTATGACCCACCCACAGCCAGTCCACAGCCCCTATTCAATATGAAGAAAAAGTCCTCTAATCCGACCGTTATTTTAATACATTAAGAATCTCCTTTTTTTTGGTAACACCATCCTTTAACGGCCCTGCGCATTTTTAAGTGCCCCCAGCAACCCCTCTGCCACCCCCTACAGCCCACCTCTACATTCAAAAAAATTTTACCGTCCTAGCACCCTTCCCAATATAAGGAATAATTTCACAGATTTTTCCGTTATTATAACTCAATAAAGTTGTTCTTTATTTTTTTTTTGTTACATCCTTTGCAATATATTTTAAATACTGTTATCCTTCGGCATAGCTTATTTTATTAGAATCTCAATGTTAAAGAAAAATTTAATAGTACTTAATCTAAACGTTCTGTGACTCGTCATTTTTTTTGGTGATAATATTAAAGCTATGCCTATCAAAGCTATGAATCAAACTTTTTTTTCAATTGATATAAAATAGCGAATTAGTGTATTGTGTCAATATGCTTTACCAGAACATCCTGGTCCATTAATGCAGCATTTTATTTTTCATTTGCCATCAATTTTTTAGAACCTTCTATTTAATTGTCATTTAATGACAGAAACAATAAGTTAAATTTTTTTTTTTTTATGAAATTTTATAGTTTTCTCATTGATTTTTAGAAAACATTTAAAAATGTCAACTGGTTGGCTCTGGTAAACTAAAATCTTTGCAAGACCTTTCAACGTACGTGCAAATTTTATTGATTATTTTTAAAGTCTCATTTTCCTTGTCTGGGATGGACCACAGCTATAAGTAGAAAGAAGGAGCTCGAGTGGGAAAGGAAAGAGCATAAAAAAGCCCGTAGCAGTGGCCACAGGGCTTGAGAACGTGGATAGAAAGAGGATAGTCGTGATAAGTAACTCAAGACCGCCAAATGCCTTACCTCAAGGGAATACATCATTTAATTGGTTAATCAAGTTTAACTGTCGTCTTGTTATGAAGCATCCCAATCCTTTGGACTCGCACGTAAGTTTTAGTGCTAAGTGTGGAGTAGGCTTGGTCGGTTTTTTTTTTACTTATGTTACACTTAATACTTCAAAATTTTTGGTGACCATCAGGAAGCACATTTAGTGCAGTGCAACAATAGGCATAGAAAAACTAAGGAGATTATCTGTATTCACTGGCAAGTAAGGAAAGACAAGGGTCAACGACCATTCTCAACAGGGCCCATCATTAAAAGGATGACTGGTGTTATATTGACGCTCATTATTTTGTCCCTTGCCTCAAAGTTAGTGATAATTATTTTAATCTTCCTGAATACATGTATTTATTGCCTCTCAGTGTTGTTTCGGAAAGGAAACGACGCACAAAAAAATATGATAATAAACAAACTGAATACGGCTAGTTTCACTCGTTCTAGTAGCCAATAAAATAAAAATAATAAATAGAGAATAAAATAGGAATTTTTCTTTCTTTCTTGCCTTTGTTTGTGCGTAAACTGATACTGACTAATATAACCAAGCGTACATCACTCTACCAATTAAAAAAAAAATTATAATAATAATGTTTCACCCCGAGGATGAATTAGACAATGCAGAGCGGTGTAAACAATACGTTTTCCATGATACAGGTAGAATCAGATACAATGACGGTTATGCTTAAGCACGACCCCGAATGGCTTACACTCTGGAAAAAAATAGATATAAAAAATCAAATCCTTACGTAGGATATTTGAAAACGTAAAACCAAAAATTTCATTTAAGGAAAATCTTGATACAAAATTAGCAGAGGCAACAACTGAAACAGTAGGAATAAAGGTGTTGGAAACTGGACCAAAAAAATTAGAATAAAAGGAGAGTGCGATTAAAGAGAAAATAGTTGTAGACAGAAAATAAAATCAAGTAAATATGTAAGGGCTTGAGAAAACGAGTTATAATGAAAAGCATACCAAAATATTAGAACAAGAAACTACGAATGTTGAACAACCTTTTATCCCATTCTATGACTGGTCAACTCTGTATTCAAATGACAGAATTTAAAACTACCATACATCAAACAATAGGACGGATAGGCTAAAGTTTGGATACGAGGAAAACTGAGGTAACACATGTGCAAATGTAGCGTACCCTTTTTCTTTGTTTGACCTACTAAACGACCAGCCGATAGATAATCAATCAGAATTTTTCAGAGAATTAAAAGTAGCATACGGAATCATACACAATGTCTAACTATGCCATTTTCTCCTAGTGCTAGGCATCAAATATATATGTGGCGTCTCACATCTCTCGTGCTTCAGGCTCTACTCGCCAGGTGGCCAAGCCCCTAATAATTCTCTCCCGTCAAGCGGTGAAATTCCCGCACGATTAGTATATAAGCGCGATCGAGTCAATCTGAGCCCACACCTCTCCTGTGTCTAAGGCAGGGAGCACGTAATCAGCCGTACTGATGAGTCCTGGCGTGCTCTCGGGACGAAACACCTTTTTCTCTCTCAAGTAGGCGATAACAATCGCTACATATATACCATTGGCTCTAAGGTCGAATTTTAATATACTACCTAAACAACACAGTAAACAGTATGCCTGTAATTAACGGAGTCCCTCCACGTTTCTTATTATTCGAATAAATAATTAATATAACAAAATCGATGGTCCCCTATTATTACAAAAATATTTTATCGGAATTTTACAAAGCAGATTCAGAAGGTCAGCAGCTGATCAGTTCGACATACGCTTATGTCTATTCAATTCTACAGACGAATTTTTGTCAGCCCTTTCCAGAAAATTCAGCAACACAGGAGGAATCGAAAACTTATGGTCTTAACTTAAAGCAATAACGCAGGGTGATAATGAGTCAGTTACAAATAATTGCGGACGCATCCAACGGCTTCATGACAGAATTATGATGTCACACCAGGCAGCCCCCTATATGTCGCAAACCGAGAAAGAGAAAGATGCGGCAAAAATTAAGTCAGACAAAAAAGAGTTAAGTTACTTTACATATGGCTTAAGTACTCCCTACAGCTGGAATGTAACAGGCTGTGAGCCGGAAAAATTTGAAGAAGCCATTGAAGCGGCTATTACTATTGACAATGAAATAGGGAAACAATAGTCCATTAGGGAAAAAAATATAATGGAAGTGACTTTACAAGACAACGAAACGTACTGTAGGCCTTGTGAATAGAGAACCGCCTGTAGGAAAAGCGGATGCAGATGAACGAAGTGATATCCGCAAATATTGGTGCTTATATTGCTGAGAGTTCAGTACACATTCTACTATCAGGTGCGAACAACTATGGCGGGACACGGAAAATGGATTCATAAAGAACTAGAAACTGACCGAGGGAATAAAGAAATCGATATGTTCCCCAATCGCCCAACGCAACAGCACAATAAATGAAGAAATTAACGAGAGAAAATTAAGGGCGTTCGACAAAGGCGTAGATAATAGTAAGCATATGGTATCGGAGAGCTACGACGTGTATAGAAAGAACAGTCGCCAACAACCAAGAATCGATTGATGCTCAGGAGACGGCAAGCACAAAAAAAATTATCTTTGAGACCTGAACGCAACGCAAAAGCCATAATGAAATAACTAAAGGGTATGGAAGAAAATTTTAAGGCTAAGAGGAAAGATGAGCATCAGCTATTTCGCACGGTAAAAACAAATTTATCTAAGATAAGACATAAACCACCTACAGTAATTCTTAAAAATTTTTATGTAAACAAAAGTGCGACATGATATGCTGACAGCGCGGAAATCTTAATAAGTAAAGAGAATTGTCTCGATGTTTGAGTAGCGTTAGACAGTAGGAAAAAAATAAAAAATAAGCCGTAAGGCTATAAGAGCTCGCCAAAATTTGGGATCTATGAGATTACCTCTCAAAAACTTTATGCGTACTCTATATGTGCTCCTTCATAATTCTCTCACAGAGGCAGAAGGCATCATAGGATGGGATATTTTTATGTTTTATAATGGCCAGATAAATACCGAAAACACTGCATTACCGAACAAAATGCCCTCGGCACTTTAACTAAATTAAATCGAAATTCCACTACGAGAAACAAAAAGTTTTGAAATTGTATTGAAAACAAGGCAAGTAATATATAATAACTGCATGTATAAGAAAGTCGCACAGTAAAATAAAAATTGGCTGGATTGCGATATAGAAACTTATTAGAGGGCATTTTGTTCGGTAATTTTATTGCAACAAACTGTAATGGTGAGGTGTGAGGAGTGTTTAAACATATCAAACAAAACAATAAATGTACCAATTTCAGGGGTTGACTTGTTGGAGTACGAGACTACAAGAAAAGCTGACTCATCCGATATGATTAGAGATGACGTGGGAGCATTAGGGAGAGCCTTTATACGGATGTTTCAAACAGCACAGACCCTTGGAGAAAATAAAGAGTTAGGTTAGAATGTAAAAAACGATACAAGCTGCATAAAATATCCAAGGCTTACAAATGCAAATAATAATTTTTTAGATTCTTTAGATATTACAGAAGATTAACAACAGATGCCTCTATTAAGGCAATAAGAGCGATACTAAATCACAGAAAAACTGAAAGGGAGAAACCGTATGAGTACGTATCACGGTGCCTTCAAGGGAGTAAACTGCCCTATCAGGCCAATGATAAAGAGCAATTAGCTATATTATTCGCAAAAGAAGAGCTTAGACCATATTTGTTTGGACGAAAATTTATGTCCATTATTGATCATGAACCCTTAGAACACTCAAAAATAACCCAATATAAAATTTAATATTTTAAAGACAGAGTTAAGGGGCTGGGTTTAACGTTGTTTATAGACCAGGCATAACCAATAAGGTACCGAGCGCATCATCCCAAAACTGATTATATAAGATGGAGAAAAACCCCAAACTGCCGCAAGGAGAGTAATATGAACTTGCCAGAGAGCAGGAAAAAGAAGATTATGGTGACATAAACGCGACACCCACACAAATATTTAAAGTACGGACAAGAAGAGAAAAAAACTTAATTAGAAAATATAAAAAGGGGCAGATAGAAATATCCTATTCAAACGATTCAAACAAGATGGTAGAAGGAAAGAAGCGATGTAAGGTTACTAAATCAAATATGTTAAAAATCAGTGAGCACAGCGATGCAGATTCAGGATCAGAGAGACCAGTAACTAGATAAACTATGAAGAGTAAAACAGCATTACTAAATAAGAAACAAGAGAAAAAAGATAAGCCACGTAAACAAGTAGTTCAGATCGCAAAAAAAGATCAGAGAAATAAATACTTAAATAGGACCTTCAAGCAATGGTGGAAAAAAATCTTATCGCAGGGTCTGACCGATAATAAATTAGCTTACATGCACAAAGAAAAAAACAGTGGGCAGTCGGACTGCTAACAGAAATGAAAACTTAAAACTAGGAATTATATTTTTATTTAAATTTTAGTAATATAAAATTATGGCATTTACAGAATTATGTGGGCTATGATAATACATATGATAACATTTTTATCCCTTCATAATGCATATTATGAATAATAAATTATAAAGTTTTTATACAATAATACAGGTATTCCTTAAGCTGGAAATTCTGAAAATCATGCAATTTGTCATGAAAATATTCGTTTTAAATTTTACTACAACAAATACTGAGGAGTGAGAAAAAATTTATTAAAGAACTTTAACAATTTACGTCTGATGTAGGCTTATTATCATTTTTTAATAAATTCGGTTAGAGTCCTCGACATGAATTGATAATAATCGAATGGATTTTGCAGCAGGAACCCTAAATACTTACGTAAAAGAAAATGTTATTTCGATTTTTTTTATAAATAATTGAGTTTTCTCAGAAGGATATTGTAATGTAAGACATTATAAAGCATAATTTAGTAAGCAGAAGTAAATGCGAATAATGATAAGCCCCAGGGTCACCAACAAGCACAGACAGGTCTGGATGCAGAGTTGATATAAAAGAGAAAGACAATCCTCGACCCTGTAGATACCCTAGAGAATACATGTACGGACGCAGGTATGTCGACCTAAAATAAGAATAAAAGAAACGAGAAGAGTGACCGAAAGATCCAGGCTTATGCGCAAGATGAGCTCCAAGAGAATAACCGACAACAGCCAACTGTATTAAGTACAATCGAATGGAGCCAACAGATACCGAAAAAAAGAGCGTAGAGTGGAATGCTGAATAGAAAAGTAATTAAAAAATAAGAGAATCTCAACGGCGTACACTAACAAAAGGAAGTCCAGGAGAAGGCACTGGATTAAACAAAAAATTAGAGCGATACTTGATCACTCATTAAATTACTTCTAAGCAAAAATTAGACTATATATCAAGTACCGAAATTTTAAAGGTAAGCCAGGCACCAGAGTAGATGCGTTGAAATCCGATACTACCACTGATCGACCTCCAAGCAGTCTGACAAAAAGAACCAGTATTAATGTAATAATACCTTAACAGCCCTTGAAGGAGGCAACGGGCTCGAGAGATAAAGATAACTACTTCAGCAAGGAAGGCACTTTGCATGGATCACCACAAATAAATAAAAACTCATCGGGTAATAGTAATAAAATGAAAGCGATAATGAGCTATTGCATGGATAAATATCATAAAATTGAAATGAAAACAGAAGGTGAAAATATAAGCAAACGTAGTTCAGAAAAAAACTGCGTGGAGCCAAATAAAAATTTTAAACTTATTGAGAAGCTTCCAGTTAAAAAACCAGGTAACTGCCTATTCAACTCACTTATTTTTTGACAGCACGGAAACTCCGTAATGTACTACGGTGCTCAAAGTGAAAAAATAGATATGTTGAGCCAGACGAGGTAGAAAAAATCCTGTAATTTGAGACAGAATATGGTAATGATGACTACATGTTTCGGTTCAGGCAAGAATTCAGGATGACCGTTTGTATACATCTTCAGGGCACTGAGAAGGGAATGAAGTGTGAAATTTTTGAAAGTTTCACGATAAATGATAATAACAAGTATGTACACTTGCATCTCCTCAATAACCACTTCAGGTCACTCATTGCTGTAAATAAGCAAAGCAAAGAGGAACGAAATCCACTGGAAACGGGATCGCTAATCATCAGTGACGAATCAAACACCGATATGAATTGGAAAAGTGAGGCAAATGAGCCACTGGAGGAAAAAGAAAAAGGAGATAAAGAAACGAAGCATAATGAAAATGACTCCATGAATTAGAGGGTTCATGAAGATGGCAACACGCCCCCACCCGATCCACCATCACCGTCCAACTCATTAAGTAGCTCAAACTTTCTAAATAATAAAAGTAAAGAAAGGCCGGCTTGAACAAGGAAGGACTGGAATGAGAAAGCAAACCAGAAAAAGCAAGCCTCGAAGAAAAAACATTATCGAACTGTTAACAGCTCTAGAAGTATAGTCTTTAGAAAACAGTTACCACATAAAAAACCACTGTGGCCATCGGCAAAGGACTCAGGTATACAGCCATTTTAAAGAATGCATCAGGCAAAAGATCACCTATTGTATTATTAAGATAATCTAGTATTCGTATAGATAACAGAAAGCCTGCCTGATACAGAAACGATAGACACCCTTTATAAACGCGGATACATAGACCCACTAGTACTAAATAATAAAAAAAGACGGTTAGTGACATCGTAACAAGAGATGTGAGAAAGGTCACAGTAATGCAAATGTATATTAAATCGTATTTTGAAGAGACTGCGCTAAAATTGGATTGAATTAAGAAATGCATCACGTTAGTTAAGGCACTCGTAATTATTAATAAAATAATATTGATAGGCGTCATACGAGACTTAGTAATACTCAACATAAGCCAATGGACCTACTTCATGGAGCAATTTTGGGAAATTTTCAAGAACCTCAAGGTCATAGCGACCTTTTACATGAACACCTTAGTTGTACCACCAGTGAATCAAAGATGTAAGATTGTGAAGGAGCACCACGAATCAACAATCGGAGGTCATAAAGGGATGAACAAGACCTACAATAAGATAGTGAGGGACAATTATTAAAAGCACATGAGGGCCAAAGTAAGAAAATTTATACTTGGATGCAGGTCCTATCAGATTAAGAAACTAATACGTGTAAAAACAAAGCAAGCTATGCTCGTTACGGACTCGCCCAGCAGACTGTTTGAGAAAATCCCGATTGACTATTACGGACCAAAACCTTCAACAAACGGCTGTACACATATCCTGTCAATACAGGATTGGCTGACCAGGTATATTGTACTAACACTGGTACAAAGAACAAGGGTTGATGAAACGGTAAAATCCTTAACGGATAAATTTTTAGCGTACTTTGGAGCGTCAGAAAAATTATTATTATTATACCGAGGGGCGCATTTTATGAATAAAACGATGGATGAGCTAAAGCGATTATTCAAAATTGAAAGACTTAGAAGCACGGCATTGCATCCTCAGAGCAATGGTACAAATATACGCATGCACCACGTTCTAACAGAATACTTGAAAACTTACGTTAGCGAGATCAAGAAATGGGACAAGCTTCTGCCATTGTGTATTTCGCTTACAATACGTTAAAGCATGAGAGCACGGACTACACATCTTACGAACTTATATTCAGCCAGCATGCAAACCCCCCGTCAAGCCTTAAGAAGCCAAACGTTTACAGAGTTACTGCAACAATTAACGGGTTAGCTCGCGCAGTCACGAACGTTGGCAGCAATGACCCATACACAAAAAAATACCGGTCAAAGTACTACTATGATAGAACGCTAAACACAAACTTCTTAATGGAAGGTGAAATGGTGTATGTACTAAAGGAATCGTCTTAAGAGAAATTTGACGATCAATACGAGAGACCGTACGAGATAGTCAGCATTGATTACAAAAACCACAATGTAGAATTACAAGGAAACGAAAAAATGTGAATTTTACTTGTGGACAAAACAAAGAAAGCATGTGTACTGAAAGCTCCGTGCCTAAGAGAAAGCGAGATTACATCAAGAGATGAGGAAGAAAAATGAAAGGGACTAAGAGGCATTAGGACCGACTAAGACCAACTTACTCCCTCCCTACTTTAATATCTACTTACAAATAATAGTATTATAGACGAATATAAAGAAAAAACAGAGGTGAAAACGAGCACTTTCTCTCTTGGGAACTTTTTTATCTTTCATGGCCTCCAGATACACCGCGAAATTTGGTAATTAATTTAGAAAAATAAGAGTCATAAAAAAACAGCGCATATGTATGTGTGTAACTTACCCTTTATTATCTGCAGCCCCTAGACGCGCCACGTAAAGTAAAACAAAAGTAAAATAAAATTCCAGACTATTTATAACACACATAGAAAAGGTAAATATTATAATTAATAATTGTAGTATGGAAAAATATAATAAAATGACTTTGCACATCAGAAGAGAAAAAGATAGGAATATTTAAGATATAAACTTTTATACGGCAAATGGCTGTACACCCAACATTCCGATGGACAAGTTTCTGGACAGATAATTAGTCTATCATATTTTGAAACTGTATATAATAAATTGTTATAATCAATAAGGGACATTATTTATATTAAAAAATCTTAATTGTTTTTATACAAAAAAAAAACTATTGTCTTTCCATGCAAACAAAAAAAAATTGAAAAAAATAACAAGAAATAAGAGAAAAACGAAAGAAACAGTACAAAAAAAAATTAAACAACAATATATTTACAAATACACTTACGGGTAAATTCAACCCAGTTTAGATCTGTGTAATGAGTAGATTTTAAAAAATATGAGATGAATTTAAAGAAAAAAAGTATTTTCAAGCTATTTTGATTCCAATTATGAAAAAATGCAGTTGCAATTGAAAATTATAATTATCTGGGCACTCAGCCACAGATTCTCAATTGCTTCATTTCTTAGAGCCTAATATTTTCCACCTACCAACACCATCAGCAGATAAAATAATGTATTATTGTTTAACTTAAGCAATCGTTTGAGAGAGGTGCTAAACATGTATCATTCATCCTAGAACGAAAACAAAAAACCAATAGATTTTTTACTCAAAATTCTAACGACATGCCTATAAATTCCCTATCTAAAAATACACACAGCTTCAGGTAAAAAAAAAATAATTAAAATAGATATGAGAGCACCGTCAATTAATATTAAGAAAAACAAAAACAAATGTGACTGTACTTACGTAACTAAGACATCCTTTATGGTCCGCAAAAGTATGTAATTTGAATGAGGACATTACAATGATGTGTATTGAGAACAATAGTATAAGCATTGTGAGAAGTCGGTGACAGAAAAATAAAATTTTGATATATGTAAAGCCAAAATATGAGATAAAAAGTCGCAAAACATAATTATTTCATAAAAAATATCTATTAACATGATAAGTAATCCACAGATCATGTTTACCCTGGTATGTTGGATGAAAAAGTTAAGTAGTTACTCTACACACTTTCTCTTTCTTTATTACATTGTCGCTCATCCTGTATCCTTTTTGAAGTGGGAAACCACGAAAATACTATACTTGTCCAAAATATTTACAGGTAGAAAAAACAGAAACAACGTCGTAAGAAACGAAAATGCAATGAATCCTATGGCGCTGCAACCTACACTCATTGGAGCACGGGGTGAACGGCCATAGAGTGATTAACCGGCCAGCAGTAATGAACTACCATCAAAATAAATAATTATAATTAAGCTAAGTAAATCGCTTTACTTCAATATCAAAGCATAAATAGGGCTTTTGTAAACAGAAAAAAAAACAACAACAAAAACTAAAAAAAGATGAAAAGTGCCTTTCTCAACAAACATTTACATGTATATGTAGAAAAATGAATAAATAAATAGGTGGAGAACTAGTTAATTTATACATAGATTAAAATAAATACATATGTAATAATAATTCGAAAATGGGGGGGGAAATTTTTATTATCTTGTGTAAAAGATTCTATGTAAAATGCAGTAAATAGAGTAGAATAAAACAAAAAAAAGAAAGAGGAAGATGTACGCATTCACAAAACAACTATGGAAGTTGTAATAAAACCAAAGAATAATAATAATGATAGTTATTGTAATGATAAAACTAATTATAAATTAAGCAGTTTAAAGAACAACGAGTGAGTAAATATAAAGTTTAAATAAGAAAAATTAATTGTAATCGAATAAATATAAGTAAAAGTTAAGAACTACCCAAGACCCAATGAATAAAATACGCCCTTACACAAGTAAGCATCCGTGATGAGAAACTCAACAGTTTTTCTGTAATGTTTATTAATAAAATGTGGTGTTAGGCGAGTAAGCATCAGCGATTACTAACCAAAAGGTTTTTAAGTATAGTTAAAAAATAAAATACAATTTTAGGCGAGTGAGCGTCAATGACCAGAAACCCAATAGTTCTTTAGTATAATAAATAAATTAAATACGCTTTTAGGGAAGTAAGCAACGGCAACGAGAAACTCAATAGTTTATAAGTAGTATTGTGAAATAAAAGACAATTTTAGGGTGAAAGCGTCGGCAATGAAAATTCCAACAGGTTTTAAGATTATTAATAAATAAAATACGCTCTTAGGAGTGTGAGCATTGGTGATTAGAAACATAATAGTTTTTTAGTATTATTAATAAATAAAATACGCTCTTAGGCGAGTGAGTAACTGTAATAAGGAATCTAATAGCTTTTTATTATTAATAATTAAAATAATGTTTTATTAAATAAGTGAATATCGGCGGTCAAAAATCCAACAGTTTTTTAGTATTGTTGATAAATAAAATACGATATCAGGAAAGTATGCAATGGCGATTCAGAACTCAATAGTATTTTAATATTAATTGTAAATAAAATTAATAACAAATGATATATGCTCTTAGGCAAGCCAGTATTGTTGATTAGCGACATTACTATTTTGAAGCATTTGTTATTATAATAGTTTCTCCTTAGATAAGCAAGTGTAACCGATGAAAAAGCTGATTAAATTTTCAAATTATTTGAAAACAAAGACTACCTTCGATCAATCTAACATCAGCGATTAGCGATCTTACAGTTTGTTAGAGATTTAGTATACAAAAATTTTCCCTTAGCCAAGGAAGCATCGGCGATTGGAAGTTTTAATTATTTTAGGGTAGTTTGGTAGTCAATGAAACGTATATTTAAGTAAGCAAGTGTTAGCGATTAGCAATCCAACTTTTTTATTAATATAATTTACAAAGCAATTGGCTCCCCGTATTGGCAAACGTACTGTTCTAGGTATTATTCTCTAATGAAATGTACATTTGCCTAAACAAGCCACGGTGATTAGCAAACTATTTATTTTAGTATAAGTTCTGTACGACCAGTAGGTATACAAGTAATTGTTGTTACATCTTTAATTACTGTATCAAGAGGCGCATTTGCATAGTTGGTGGCACTTTTTTAACAAACACTCTATATCCTCCATACATGCCCTTTTCTCAATATCCAATATACTAAAGATTCATAATACTAAACCACATAATTTCTTTATTTTAAAAAATTTTCTCATGAAATGCAGGCAAAATGAGGGCGATGTGGTCGGGGAGTTGTGCTTACATAGGGAGAGAAAAATCTGCCGGATCTGTTGTTCGATGGGCGTTGCAATTAGAACAACCCCTAGCTTGAGCCTCTTAGGCATTACTTTCGATAGCACCCTGAATTTTACGGAGCAGAGCATGAGGACTACGGGGAAGGTGTACGGGGCTCTAAACAGGTTCAAAAGATGTAGTCCAGCGTTATCCTTTGACATGAGACTAATGCTGGTCAAGTTTCTTATGTTGCCATATTTTAGCTAATGCGCACCACTGTTTATAGGTTGATCGGGCGAATTAAAGACAAATATGCGTAAATTGCTAAATGTGGCCATACGATTCGTCGCAGGCAAGAAAAGGTGGGAACATATTCCACCTGAATACTTGAGGTGTAGCAGTACGCCACATTAAACCATGGTTTGATACTGAACACTCAAACATATTGCGAGAATCCTTACGAGCACCAAACCAGATTACTTGTCTAAGAATCAAAACTCAAAATCATACCCTTTCGCTGCAGCGCACACCTTATAAACTTAATATTAATCGCGTACGTTTAGACACAGCAGAAAATTTCATATCGCGGAAGCGGTAATGTGGAACGCATTACGACAATCCGAATAACGCTAAACAACAGTTATGTTATAGCTATGTAGCGCACTATGTCCTATCACATGTGATGTTAAATGCACTATTTTATATCAAGAATTTTATTTTTATTGTTTTACACCGTTAATTTGTATGGTAACACTTATTTGCGTTTAGTCCTAGATAGTGGAGAGAGAAAAAAAAATGGGAATTGGAAAGAGATGAACATATGTATTGGACATTACCTATTTTTTTAAAGGTATATTTATTTTATAGCTATATTTATACGGCATATTTTTGCTGCACTCTGTAATAAAATATTGTAATGTATGATAGTTGTACAGGGCATAAGCCGTCAATCTTAATAAACTTCAATTCTCTCTTTCTCTCTCTCTCTCTATCACTCGCCTCGCCTCGTCTTAATGGCATAGCGTTACCCTCAGCTTTCTTTCTCCCTTACTCCGCAGCACTAAAAAATATAATAACACTATTGAATCGACCAACAAATATTGTGAATTTGACACAAACGTATACACCAGTATACATCATAAAAACGTTGTCATTCAGACCAGATTTTAATGAAAGAAGAAAACATATTATTAAAAACATGCTATTAATTTTTTTTGCGATTGGGAATATTTTCTTACAAAGTTTAAAAATAACTAAAAATTCAAGAAAATCTACTAAAAAAATGTGTGAGCACTTCAGAAAGATGTAAACAATCGATTACAATATATGAATAGAAACAAATACTCACAACACAGATACAGAAACTCTTAGATTACACAAACAGACATATCAACAAGGGAAGCTTAAGGTCTCCCAAAAATACGTTAGAATGGTATCCTACTAAGACGATCATCTCTTTACCTAGTTATCCAACTTATAATCTTGCCAAAATAATCCAAGACAGTTTAAAATACTGTATACTAAAATCAAAATACAATGTAAATAATAGTCCAAATTTTGTTAATAGAATTAAAATAGTAGAAAGTCCTAGTGATTATGTGTTAGAGACGGTGGATATTGTGTTCTTGTTCACGAATGTTGCATGCGACCATGTATTTGAGAGTTTTGAAAGTCGTGCATGTCATATACATTCTTCAAGCATAAAACCTTTTTTTCGCGAATAGTAATAGCAAGACAGAATGCTTGTTTAATAATACGTTTATCACCCTTGACAATGAAAATGATCTTCAAATATTTGGCACACCCATGGAGTCACCAATAATCCCTCATTTTTTTATATACTTGACACTTAACAATTTAGTGAATTTTTGATAGAAAAAATTACAAAACGCATGCGGTAAGACCGACTCTTCTTCATCGCATACGTTGATGACTCAGTAGCTTGTAGAAATAAAGATATTTCTGAGATTGTTTAAAATATTACAATAAAAACAAAAATTTCATTGAAAAATATGTAACAAAAAGACTTGTGATAATAAACACTAAAGAATCTTCAAACCGTTTATTAGTGATGATATAAGGCAGCAGAGGTGGAATAGGAGTTCTCGTGAGGACTGAGAGCAAAGCTCATATAAGAAGAGGAGCTGATACGTCACTTATAGGTGTATGTGTGTAATAGCTTTACGGTGAATGTTCCATAATATGCTAACATACAACAGAGCCAGCCTCTTTGTAAGAAAGCACGAATGTATTGAAATTGCAGGTTATATGTATAAATCCGTAAATCGTATCGTATGTATGAATAAATAATTTACTTGCGCATTGATTGTCCACTTCTTATAACGTATGCCGATTTTAAAGTTTGTAATCAACACATTATTTCATTATATTCAAAATTAATTGTAAAATTCCCAGAAGGAATAATTGCGAAATTTGTAAGCTTATGTCACACTTGAACTTGCATTTGGCATTCTATTGTTACTGATGCGAACTTTCATCGTCACTGATGCTGAAAACTCAATCACACTTGGCAGAAAATGCGATTGGTACTGTTGCATTATTATTTTCTAATACATAAAATCATCTGCAAGAACATCGCTCACTGGTTGACCTAATTCAACTAAAGGTCTCTTTTCCTCGCTCTGACACTATAAAAACTCATATCAAAAGAAAAAACTGCTCTTTTTCCGTCTGTCACCTGTTCTCTAAGGATTTAGTATACTTTTGCCTCCCACGACTCGCGAGTACTTTATAACGTATTAGCTGAGTCAACTCAGGTGCAATTAGAGAGCATCAATAATATCGGACTACGCCAAGAAGCGCGCTACGATGAAGGTGGTCTGCCGAAAGTGATTCCGGCGATAGCAAGGAAAGCAGAAACCGCAACATCTTAAAGGCCGTGTAGTTTAAGGAAACACTGAAGGTTACCGCACGAAGCATTAGGGAACTCCAAAATAGCAGTAACAGCAATCAGCGATAAATGTAAGTTATTTATCAGTAATATAATTAACATTAAAATCTTGTTAAAGTGATCTGAATGGACTGTAGCTAAGATAATAACTATTTTGAGTTGTTTCAATAAAAGAAATAAAATTAAACATCATTTTAAATCATTCATATTATGTAAATAATTATTTTTACTTGACTCATGAAAACATATAAGGCTCAAGGGCTTAATTGTAAAAAACCCACGGATAACATCAAAATAAAACGGTTAAAACCATACTTTAAACAAGTCTGGTCATAACAAATTGGCATTCCTTGTGTGTTCTTTACATCTTAGTTTTGTTAAAAAAAAAAAAATTATTATTATTTACATGAATTTTATATGAATGAATATGAAAAAAATAATAAAAAAAACGCCCGAAAACAGGGGACAAACCTTATCAGTAGACGACTCTCTTAAAAAACAGTTTGTGTATGTTTCACAAGGATTAAGTACGACTAATTTATTAATGTGCATGAATCAAGCATCTTAACACATACCTTTTTATGACGGATACTCGACTTCCTTAAAAGACTTTTTACAAGATGTAGAAAATGGACGAACTTTAATAACAGCCGCTCAAGAACCTAAATACATTTGCACAGTTATTTCTAGACTCAAAGGCAAAGCTCGAGAGAATTTAGTAGGTTCTACTTTCGCATCAATTGAACAGTTGAAAAACATCTAAAACAAGAATTTTCACCAACCAAATTGTATCATGAATACATGACAGAATTTTGAAATACTACAATAATACAAAACAAAACAGTTCGAGATTTTTATCACAAAATAATTTCTCTTACAGAAACTACCTCAACAGCCCTTTTGACTAAATTGACTGCTGACAAAGTCAAGACAACACAAAAATCACAACTTGTAAAATTAGCACTACAAACGTATATTAATGGTTTACCTGACTCGTGAAAATCAACTACCACACTTTTGAAACCCAAAGATGTCCACAAAGCTTTAGAAGCTAATTTACTTAAGAAACGCACTTGCTCACCAGTATAAAATTAGGCCAAGAACGTTTACAAGGCCGTATTCCCGACCTTTACTTCTACGACTTCTAAATCTACAGTACCGAAAATTACCGAAATTTATGTTCCTGTCTTTACTCAGTTCAACTACCAAAAAAAATTTGTCAGTTTTAATGACCCCTTAACAAACAATTGAAATTCTTTCCCGCATAATTACGATAAAAATTATGTCAAGATAACTTAACATAAATTCGATGAGTATAGTCTAAAACTGTACATCCCGTACTTAGGTACGCACCTAAACTTCAATCAAGAACTCTGCAACCAAGCCGTCCACCACCACCATCCTGGAATAATCAACCTTATCACTATTATTACCCTCCCAATATCCAAGAATTTCCATATCTTCAACAACCACCTTTTATCCACCTCACAACCCACAAATGTATTATCTTCATCCTTATACTCAAGGCTACACTTGCCATCAACAAACTCCATTTCAATACTACAACCAAAAACAATACCAAAATTATAATCAAGAACGATACCAAGACTCTTGCCCTAACTCTCCCACAAGCGAGAGCGAGACTTGCCGGTTGGGCGAGACTGCGAGTTTGAATCTCATGACGCGTTCGAAATCAATAATAACAAAGAAAACTACAAAGCCTTCCGAGCAAGAACAGTAGGAAATTTACTAGCAGTTGAGTTACGATGCGAAACATTTTGGAAAGATTTGGAAATTTTTAAATTAGATTCAGGTGCAGAAGTAAATAACATCAGTTATAACGCATTAAAGAACGGTACAGAAACAAATTGTAATAACTTTATTGAATTAGAATGAATAGCTCCACAGCAAATAGATACTTTAGGTACCGTAACGGTAAATTTATTCAATATAGATCAGGAATTTCACGTTAAAAGTCCAGAACCTCCAATATGCAATATATGTATTTAAGGAGATCCATTATTTATACAAGAAAACGCTAGAATCAATTATGGATCAAATGCATTGATAGTATTGAACTCAATTATACCTATAACTTTTCTATACCGAGATAATAAAATCAACGCTATAAAATTAATTAAAAAACAAGATAAACTCTTCAGACTGATTACTAAACAAAATTTTGAATCGACTTTTGAAAAGTTTGTTTTTCTATTTCACGACGAGGATAAAATACACACACCCCCACGCAATACTATTTATCATAATTCTCAAGGATTTCAAGCAAATAAAACAGAAGTTATAATTTACCAGCCAGAAAAAGAGTAGCTACTAAATTACCGACTAGAAACAAGATCAACAGCCTTATTTATCTTCGTAGAATTACTACCAAACCCGAAGTTTATGTAGGCGAGGCGAAAGTAGATAGCAAAAAAGTCACTGTTTTACAATAGCTATAAGCCCAAAAGATGAGCCGATAAAAATAGATATACCTGCACACAAACTTAAGCCTTTTAATTTCATGGAATCTATAGACTTTTTTGACACTGACTATACAACGATATAAACATTATAAAAGATTGCATTGAATTTATAATGGATAAGCTACAAAGACCTTATCACTCAAAAGCTAGTCTATCACAAATAAGAAAAATTGTAGGAAATTACGCTCACTTTTGTTACATTTCAGGCGATCCGGCTCCTCGTACTTCTATTATCAAATATAAAATACCTACGACAGACGACCATCCTGTATATGTCAAACAATACCGCTACCCCTTATCATTACACCAAGAAATCAAAACTCAAATTGAAAAATTTTCAGCAGACAGTATAATCATAAAATAAAACAGCTTTTACAGTAGTCCTCTCTGGATAGTGCTTAAAAAACAAGGACCTGATGAAACAAAAAAATACGTATACGTAATAGATTACCGTTAACTAAATGAAAAAATCATCCCTGATGCCTATCCACTACCAAACATTACTGCAATATTAAAGAAAATCAAAGTTCCATCTAATAGAAGTTGACCCTGCAGATAGACATAAAACTGCTTTTAGCACACCTAATAGTCATTATAAATATGTAGGATTGACATTTAGACTATGCAATGCACCTGCAATATTTTAACAAATAATGGACGTAATTTTATCACGACCGCAAAGCATTAAATTATTCATCTTTATTGATGACATGATTGTATGTTCAAAAACTTCAAAAGATCACGTGAAAAAAATTACTTATTTATTTGAAAAACTTTCGAAATCAGATTTTAAACTACTTCATAAATGTAAATTGTTAATGCCAGAAGTATTTTATTTAGGATATAAAAAAGGAAGTTACGGAATCAAACAAATTCAAAAAAATTGGAAGCTGTTGAAAAATTTCCGAAATAAAAAAATCAAACGAATGTTAGACAATTTTTAAGGTTAGAAAACTGTTACCACCGTTTTTTTAATAGTTTTGCAGAAATTGCAGAGCCCTTAACTTTCTTGTTAAAGAAAGGACAAAAATTCGAGTGGACAGATACTCAACGAAAAAGCTTTGGCAAGTTGAAAAAAATATTACGCAAAGCACCTGTGTTAGCTTGCGTTAATTTAAATAAGCCATTCATATTAACAGACGCATCTAATATAGCTGTTGGGGCCTTATAAAGCCAAGGAGAACCAGGTAAATACCGGCCAAATGCGTATATGTTTAAAACTCTAAATAAAGCTGAAAGAAATTATTCTACGACAGAAAAAGAATGCTTAGCGGTAGTTATAGCAATTCAATATTTTCGATATTACTTATACGGCAGAAAATTTACGGTTTACGGAGATCATGAGCCACAATCCTGGATTGAGTCTATCAAAGATCCTATGAGTAGGCTAAATAAATGGAGAGCAAGACTTCGAGATTATAGCTATACTTATAAGTACAAACCTGGTAGACTAAATACAAATGCAAACACCTTATCAAGAAATTCAAAAGAATGAATTGAAGACGAAAGTGATAAAAATAATTCTTCGGACGAAGAAATATCATTAAAAGCTCGTTTGCTACCTATAAAACCTAAACAAACTAAACCTTCAATAGCTCGACAAGCTTCCGATACCACTGAAAGCATACAATCAGCACCTAAAGTAAGAAAAAATAAACCTAGAGATACACTATTGAAAACACCTCGGGGTATGGAAGGCAGACAAGGTTGATTAGGAGCACCTACAATAGCAAAAAAAATGAAAGCGGAACGAAGAAAAAAATTACCAAGCGCTCAAATAAAAGACTCGACATCTAAACCCAAAACCACGTCTACTTCGCAGTTTAGTGACCCACAATCCGACGCGCCAATTCCATTACAAGAACGATCATTTATGCCAAGCTTCATAAATGCACTTGCAGAAGAGACCCCTCAAAATATAATGGAAAACTCTAGTAATGAAAACTTGGGGGTCAGCGAAATTAAAGAAATACTCGAAAAAAATGTAGATTTTTCAACAAGAGAAACTAATATTCCAGTCAAAACCAGTACATCCCGAGCCAATGACTTTAATAAATTAAATTTAACTACAATAAAACCAAAATTTTATCTACTTTTCGACGCTCTGTACAAGATTAAGTTAACTATATAAATAAAAATAAAGAGCAGTTATTAGATTCAAGAATTAATACTTACAGTACTAAAAATTGCAACAGCAAAAGATTTATTAAAGAATAGAATCAAAATTCATAGTGGTGGGATAGTTACAGTAAGGAAAATGAAGTAATAAGTAACAGCATTCTTGAAAAAATACGATCTTTACCTACATACCCTACCGAACGTCGTAATGGCAGTTACTTCAATCAAGAACAAACTAATTCACTTCTATCGTCACCTCAAAATTCAATTTCTCCTACTATAGTAAATACATGGATCTATGGAATAATGAACAAATTTATTAAAACAAAAATCCCAGAAGAGCCAAATATCGAATTAAGTCACACAAAAATAGTCCTACCAAAAATAAATTACAAAACTCTAATGATGAACTATACAGAAAAACTTTATTACCAATGAAACAAAATAAG
>NW_019379818.1:316215-329157 GCF_000648655.2 Copidosoma floridanum
TCGATGTGTGCGAAGCGTACGAAAACGTGGGTGCAGTGTGCATGCACGCGACACGCGTCCGCACGCTCTTATGTACAGGAGCAGCCTAAAGCTATAAAATTGAGAAGGAGATAGCTTCTGCACAGCGCACTCCTCTCTCTCCCTCTGATCTCTGATAGGCTTGTATAAGTTCCGTTTACGGTCTCCGTACTCTATGTGACCGCAGCTTCACCGCTCAAGTTACGTCGATTGTCAAAACAAACAACATGTGACTATCTAATCTAAGTATTCGAGTCCTCATTATATGTTGTACCTTGAGATCAACGATGGCTTAACGCCAAGTTCAATAGAATGCTGTGATCTTTACGTACGAGAGGAAAAAAAGAAAAGCAACAAGATAAATCGTTGGCTGTAGCGGTGGGTGTTGTGTTGTCATCGTAAGAAACAATTGTAGGTTATGGTCGGTTTCAGACGTTAAATGTCAATGGGTGATAGAAGTAAATTAAAAATTACATGCTTTATTACTTATTTAGAATTACTTCATTTTACTTTATTTTCTATCTGACTACTCTAGGTAGTCTGTTAGAAATATTTGCTGCATTGTTAACTTTTTTTACTTTGTCCGAAAAAAAGTGTTATTGCTGTTATCTAGAAAAAATGTATAAAAAAGAGATTTTAGCATTACTACTCTCTTGTCCTGCATTTTTGCAGGTTAGCAACTAAGTGGGCAGTACGTATATATCATACGTATATAACTTACTACTAGAAGTATTAAACATTATAAAAATCAATGTTGATTTTCGTAACTAAATAATATTTTTAGGTAAAAATATAAAATCCTTACGTACGTTTAACAGTAATACTTCCTGTGCAAAATCTTGTATTTTTTTAATTAATTTATCTGCCTATACTGTTGTGTGAAAAATAATCATAAGATAATACACACCTATGAGATTTTTTTTCTCTTAAATTATTTTAACAATCTTATATAAGAAAAGTTTATTGTAGTTTTTTTGTGTTACTTGACATTCGTTTATCGAGAATTTTAAATTTTTTTTAGGTTACTGCATTGTTAAAAAAGGAATAAGAAACGGATTTAAAAGTGAGCTAAAAAAAGTGAGCTAGTCAAGATTTCTAAAGAAGGTGAGTTAAATCATTTGTCAATAACACATAATTTCTACTATGTTTCGAATAAGACTCTTTTAGTTGATCTTCGTAGGTTTACATATGTATAAAAGTGTTTATTTTGGCTACGACATAAATGAACTATAAATTGCAAGACTCTACAGTATTGAAACTATTAAAATATCTGGTCAGTCTACAGTTATGTTAAATCCAGAGTGGACAAAGGATTATAAATGGGTAAGACCATCAGAAATAAGTAAATACCAAGCTTACTGCAATTTATGCAAAAAAACTTTCGAGTTGAGTAATATGGGAATAGCTGCCGTTAAAAGTCACGAAAAAGATGTTAAACATACAGAAAAAGAAACTGCAAGCTAAGCCAGAAATATTCAGGACTTTTTTCCAAAAAATGATGCATCCAGTACGTCAGTTTCAAAAAATGTAAGTACGCCACAAGTCTCGAAAACAAGCCAATCATCATTACCGTCAGTTAATCATTCTAATAGTATTATTGGATATTTTTTAAAAGACAGTTTAACAAGAGCTGAGATCATTTGGATACAAAACGTAGTTTATGATCACATTTACTTAAACAAAGGTGCAGAGTCTGTGAAAGCCATTAAAAGGATGATGAAAGAATTCAATGAGGACTTCTCCAACAAAATAAGTTTAGCAAAAGATAAATTAGCGTATAATATTTATTATGGTTTAGGACCATATTTTATAAAGATAACTAAAAGTCAAATTCAAAGTAGAGATTTTTATACTGTTTCGTTTGATGAATGCTTCAACAAAGTAACGAAGAAAGAACAAATGGATATGCATGCGAGGTATTGAAATAATGCAATTATGCAAGTAGAAACAAAATACGTAGGATCAGCGTTTCTTACTCACACGAAAGCAGTTGATTTAATGAACGAATTCAAAGGCACATAGGAAATCTCAACTTTGCAAAATCAACACAAATATCTATGGACGGACCGAATGTGAATTGGAAATTTTTTAACGATTTTGAAGGTGAGCTTATTAAAGGAAGTGTTCACAGATTGTTTGAAGTTGGTTCGTGTGGCTTACACATTGTTCATAACGCGTTCAAGACTGAATTTATTGCCAGCCAGTGGCAAATTCACGAGTTCTTGACTTCCATTTACTACTTATTTAGCCATTCATCTGGTCGAAGAGGAGATTACATGAAGTACTCTAAATCAAGTGGACCCCACAAATTCTGTAGTACTCGTTGGGTTGAAAATGTAATCACAGCTAAAAAGGCTGAAAAAAAACTTTNAAACCAAAAAATCAAACGAATGTTAGACAATTTTTAAGGTTAGAAAACTGTTACCACCGTTTTTTTAATAGTTTTGCAGAAATTGCAGAGCCCTTAACTTTCTTGTTAAAGAAAGGACAAAAATTCGAGTGGACAGATACTCAACGAAAAAGCTTTGGCAAGTTGAAAAAAATATTACGCAAAGCACCTGTGTTAGCTTGCGTTAATTTAAATAAGCCATTCATATTAACAGACGCATCTAATATAGCTGTTGGGGCCTTATAAAGCCAAGGAGAACCAGGTAAATACCGGCCAAATGCGTATATGTTTAAAACTCTAAATAAAGCTGAAAGAAATTATTCTACGACAGAAAAAGAATGCTTAGCGGTAGTTATAGCAATTCAATATTTTCGATATTACTTATACGGCAGAAAATTTACGGTTTACGGAGATCATGAGCCACAATCCTGGATTGAGTCTATCAAAGATCCTATGAGTAGGCTAAATAAATGGAGAGCAAGACTTCGAGATTATAGCTATACTTATAAGTACAAACCTGGTAGACTAAATACAAATGCAAACACCTTATCAAGAAATTCAAAAGAATGAATTGAAGACGAAAGTGATAAAAATAATTCTTCGGACGAAGAAATATCATTAAAAGCTCGTTTGCTACCTATAAAACCTAAACAAACTAAACCTTCAATAGCTCGACAAGCTTCCGATACCACTGAAAGCATACAATCAGCACCTAAAGTAAGAAAAAATAAACCTAGAGATACACTATTGAAAACACCTCGGGGTATGGAAGGCAGACAAGGTTGATTAGGAGCACCTACAATAGCAAAAAAAATGAAAGCGGAACGAAGAAAAAAATTACCAAGCGCTCAAATAAAAGACTCGACATCTAAACCCAAAACCACGTCTACTTCGCAGTTTAGTGACCCACAATCCGACGCGCCAATTCCATTACAAGAACGATCATTTATGCCAAGCTTCATAAATGCACTTGCAGAAGAGACCCCTCAAAATATAATGGAAAACTCTAGTAATGAAAACTTGGGGGTCAGCGAAATTAAAGAAATACTCGAAAAAAATGTAGATTTTTCAACAAGAGAAACTAATATTCCAGTCAAAACCAGTACATCCCGAGCCAATGACTTTAATAAATTAAATTTAACTACAATAAAACCAAAATTTTATCTACTTTTCGACGCTCTGTACAAGATTAAGTTAACTATATAAATAAAAATAAAGAGCAGTTATTAGATTCAAGAATTAATACTTACAGTACTAAAAATTGCAACAGCAAAAGATTTATTAAAGAATAGAATCAAAATTCATAGTGGTGGGATAGTTACAGTAAGGAAAATGAAGTAATAAGTAACAGCATTCTTGAAAAAATACGATCTTTACCTACATACCCTACCGAACGTCGTAATGGCAGTTACTTCAATCAAGAACAAACTAATTCACTTCTATCGTCACCTCAAAATTCAATTTCTCCTACTATAGTAAATACATGGATCTATGGAATAATGAACAAATTTATTAAAACAAAAATCCCAGAAGAGCCAAATATCGAATTAAGTCACACAAAAATAGTCCTACCAAAAATAAATTACAAAACTCTAATGATGAACTATACAGAAAAACTTTATTACCTATGAAACAAAATAAGAGTAAAGAAAAAGCAAAAATTCTATCTCAATCAAAAAATATAAAAAACAAAACAGATAACGTTACCAAAAGCACTTTTAATCAAATTTTTTTACTGCAAGTAAACCATATTGCAGCGTTATAACCCATACATCAGAATTGAAACTTGGCTCGTAAAAGTAACAAGAAATATAAGTACTGTTGGAAGTCCATTTAATATAACTTATAAAACAAATAAACTAAAATTTTCAAGCACTCATGAAAATTTAACTTACAGCAAGGATTATTACATCCGTCTTATTCCTGAAACTGTAGATTTAAAATCAATAAACAATTAACTACTATCAGATATAAGAGCTATATCTAAAAAAGAGTTATGAGATAATCAACCAAAATCAGGAGACTTTATGACTACGAAAAACCAAAATCGCATTTTTACTTGTCGTAAACAAAAACTTTAATGATGAAATAAAACCTAGCATTTTAAGAACCTGCTTTAAAAACCTTGCAAATGCTGTATCATTAAAGGGAGTTAACACTACTTGTATTTCCAGAAAAGGTAAACTCACCGATAATCTCCCTAGAAAAGAATCGCCATCAATTTTATATGAAGAATTACATCCTCTTTCCTTTACAGTAAAAATTAGTTTTAACGCATGTTTTTATGTAACCCTTGAAGACAGAAAGGAAGAATTAATTAAATGTCATACTAGCTTATTCAGAGGTCATAGAGGAGTAGAAAAAGCTTATAGACGAATGAGAGATGAAATTTTATTGGAAGGGAATGAGAAAAGACATTGGTGAATGCATACAAAAATGTAAAATTTACCAGGAACAAAAATTAGTCCACACAAAAACCAGAGAACCTATGGTTATCACAGACACACCATCACAAGTATTTAATGCAGTCACAATAGATACAGTAGGCTCTTTTTTGCGGAGTACATCCGGAAATAAGCACATTTTAACAATGTAATGCTTACTTAAAAAATTTTTTATTGTGGTTCCTGTTCCTTATATACAAGCAATAATTACTGCCGATGTTTTGTCAACATATTTTATTTCAACTTTCGACATTCCTAGAATTATTCTCAGTGGCAAATTAAAACGTTTTACAGGGTTTATACGGATCCTGGAAATCCTGGAAATCCGGGAATTCTTAGGGATTTTTTTTTTTATATCATGGAAACCGGGAAAACTCAGGGAATTAACTGTGGTATCCTAGAAAAGTAATTTTTTAAAAGTTTAACACCTAGTCATATCTAAATTAACAAAGTATTTATAGATAAAAAACTTTCTCTTTTCGTATTCACTTGTGTCAACTTTTTGTCTTATGTGTTTGCCTAGAAAAAAGATTTGGAATTGTTTGAATTATTTATAAGGTACATGCATTTATCAATTAGATCTAATTATTTGTTAATGGATTCAAAAATTTGAGATTTGTTTGATGTTGGCGCCTCTGACTTATGTCTGCTTGCACTGCGGTCACGCGGAGTACTAAATCCGTATGAGGGCCCTACGATTCGACAGATGGCGCACTGTAGCTAAGATAAAATCACCTACAACAAGTATATCCATATCTACAAGTTATATATACACGACTAATATGTAAGGGATAGTGGGGCAGCGTGAGTTTGTAGGGTAACTCGGGCACCTCATGTACTCAATGAAAAAATTAATGTTTTTCTCTCAAATAAATTTTTTTACATTGTAAAATATCAACACTATTTTCCTCAAAGAGTATCATGATAAAAAGTAATTAAATAAATTGTAAAAATTCATAAAAATATTGTAATACATAACCCTGCGGACAATGATAGCTTCACGGCTTCTTTTTACGATAAAAGTTATCTCCAGTAATTATCTCGTGAAGTTTCTCCAATAGTCTGTTTGATTTACTTTCAAGATCCGTTGAAAAAAATTTTTCATCTTCTACCATTAAAAAGTTATATTTATTTCAAAACATGGCTTCTAGGGGACATGATGGGCACCGCGCTTGAGGCACAATGAGCCTGAGAACTCTGCGTCTGCAGCAGACGCTGTCATTCTGTTCGAATCAAAACAAGGCTGATTAACATAACCTTAGTCTTAGCTTTAAATTTCTCTAGTCTGTCTTATTTTATAAGTAAGTTTAACTGTGGATCGTGACTAAAAATAAGAATGGTGCGACGATACAAAAAGAAGACGGATAGAAAAAAGTGGTCTGAGACCGATTTATCAATGGCTATTGAATCGGTGAAAAGTGGAAAAACCATCAAAGGCAGTGCCAGTCAATACGGTATTCCTCGCGTGACACTGCAAAGAAAAATCGCTAATCCGAACTCAATTAATGCTGGTAAGCAATTGCAATATAATAAAAAAAGCTGTGTATGATTTATTTGTATGAAAAACTTACCTAACAATAAAAATTTCATCCAGGTTTCCAAAAGGTATTTTCATTGGAACAAGAAAATGCCCTATATGACTACGTGATTGATTTGGAGAAAAGACTCATGGGACTGTCAACTACAGATCTCAGGAAGTTGGCCTATGACTTTGCCGTACAGTTGGGTGTTTTACACTCTTTCAACAATGAAACTGGTAAGTATTACTCTAAATTTATACTGCATTGTTTGTCTGGGCATATTGTTCATCACATTTTTTACAGGTCTTGCTGGAAGAGACTGGCTGCAAAGTTTTATGCAACGCCATGACCTTTCCAATCGAAAGGCTGAGCCTACGTCAGCTGCTCGTGCAGATGGATTTAATTGTCAGAGTGTTGACAAGTTCTTTCAGCTCCTGCTTGAAGTACAGAAAAAATACAACTTTCACTCTTCCAACATTTATAATGTTGATGAGACAGGCATATCTGTCGTACCTAAATCAGGATCAAGAGTTATTGCTGCAAAAGGAAGGCGACAAGTAGCAGGAAAAATAGCTGCAGAGAGAGGAGAGACGATTAGCGTTGAGCTGTGCTTTTCAGCAAGAGGAAATTATATGCCACCCATGCTAATTTTTCCTCGCGTCAAGACAAACGAATCATATTTGCAAGGGAAGCCAGAGGGTTCTTGGGCTGTTTTCAGAAAAAGTGGCTGGATGGAGACTGATATATTTACAGATTGGTTTTTTGAGTTTGTCAAGTTCTCAAGAGCATCATTAGATAATCCGGTGCTTTTATTATTGGATGGCCATTGTACCCATGTCAAAAATTTGAAAGTGGCTGAATTGGGCAAAAAACACGGTGTTGTGATTTTATGCTTTCCTCCGCATTGCACTCATCGCATGCAGCCTCTCGACGTTGGCTTTATGAAGCCAATGAATACTTACTACTTAGAAGAGGTAAATAAATTTCAGCGCACTGGTACTAATGTTCAGATGAAAGATGTTTTCAGTCTATTTGGCAAAGCGTGGCAGAGAGCAGCAAAAATGGACACAGCTGTGAATGCATTTAAAACAACTGGTCTATATCCTTTAAATGCATCAGTCTTTGATCCTTATTTTGCCAAAGAGGGGGTGGCATCCTCTTCCACAACAGATACAGATTCAGGTAAATATTTTAAAAAGTGTAAAAAAATTATTTTTATTGACAAATAATTGCATTATGATAAATGATAACTTTTGTTTTAACAGAATCTGTCAACCGCTCATTCTATAGAGAGACACTTGATAATATTACGCAGAACTCAGGGATCAGTGCAGTTGAGTCTACATCGAGTTCATCTGTGACAGCTATAAATAATGGTGTTGGTAGTGCATCACACTCAAGCTTAAGCCCCTTGGTATCTTCCGATGTGAGTCGTACTCTTTCAGAAACCTCAGTGTCTGAACACACAGCATCTATTTCATCGTTTTTTTCTCAAGCTCAAAACAGTGCTTCAGATTCTGAGCCTACAATCCAAATACCTCTTTCCCAAGCCCGAAGCATCATGGAAATTCTAGTAAGTATACGTATATATTTTGTCAGCTTAATTTCAATATTGATTTGTTTATTCAATACAGCAAAAGGCAACACAAATGCATGATCCAGTTTCCATCACACCAGCAAATAAAAGTGATACGATTCCCAAGCCTCCTGTTAAACGGAGAAAACGGGGTACAGCTGCTGTTGTTACCAGTGATGAATACATTGCAGAATTACGTACTAGTCAAGACAAAAAAATTAAAAAAGATCCAAAGAAGGCAGTTCCAAAAACTAAAATTAAAAAGGAGCCAAAGAATAAAAGAATCGCCAACGTTAATCCTGTAGCTATGTCGAAGCCTTGCAATATTATACAGAGAGAACCATTAATGCAATTTAATTCGAATATTCAAAATATCACACGAAGTGATTCTTTGGTAAATTCAGTTGCTATGAATCCTATAAATTTTAGTTCTTTTTTCCTACAATCTTGAACTGGCAAGACTGAAGAGGCTTTTTACGTATATATTTCATTTTAATTAAGCTTTATTTTTATAATATTAGAGTGCAACATTGCTGTGATATTGGCATACAATTATTTGTACTAAACACAAAATTTATGAGATTAAGGCAAGATGTTTGTGGTATTAGAATAACTTAATATATAGATTGTAATGTAACTTGTGATATTACATTTAATGTACAATGATTTAACGAATAAATGTTTCATGTTTCTCAAATAAATTTTTGATGTTTGTTAAATATCATTAAAAATTAATCAATATAAATACTGTTGTTCACCTACCATCGAATTATTTTAATCATCCCGCGCTCATCGTACCCTACAGCTATGTTCACTGTGCCCGCAGGGGGGCAGAATGAGCATTTTTAAGAACTATATTTTATTATATGATAACTAATTATTTCTTGATTTATATATTTTTTATTTCGGGTAGTTTTATTCTATGTGTCACGTTCTTAAAGATGATCAGCTGGAAAATTATATTTGAGGTGGAAAAAAATTGTAAGAGTGTAATGAATAATGGGTGCCCGTCATGCCCTACTATCCCTTATAGATAGGCTTGTTGGAGATTTTCTCTTAGCTACGGTACGCTATCTGTCAGATCGTAGGGCCTTCATACGGAACTTATCTATAAAGGCCGTACCTACATAAGCACGTGCATCCGCGTTCGCATGCGTGTAGCACACATCGAGACACTCGCCAAGTCGACACTGATCGACACTACAGTAAAATTTTAGTATAGTACTACAATTTATCATATTATTACTAGAATATCGACGACTATCGAATGTCTCGATGTGTACGAAGCTTGCGAAAACGTGGGTGCACACCTCCGCACGTTCTTATGTAAGAGCAGCCTAAAGCTATAAAATTGAGAAGGAGATAGCTTCTGCACAGCGCACTCCTCTCTCTCCCTCTGATCTCTGATAGGCTTGTATAAGTTCCGTTTACGGTCTCCGTACTCTATGTGACCGCAGCTTCACCGCTCAAGTTACGTCGATTGTCAAAACAAACAACATGTGACTAGCTAATGTAAGTATTCGAGTCCTCATTATATGTTGTACCTTGAGATCAACGATGGCTTAACGCCAAGTTCAATAGAATGCTGTGATCTTTACGTACGAGAGGAAAAAAAGAAAAGCAACAAGATAAATCGTTGGCTGTAGCGGTGGGTGTTGTGTTGTCATCGTAAGAAACAATTGTAGGTTATGGTCGGTTTCAGACGTTAAATGTCAATGGGTGATAGAAGTAAATTAAAAATTACATGCTTTATTACTTATTTAGAATTACTTCATTTTACTTTATTTTCTATCTGACTACTCTAGGTAGTCTGTTAGAAATATTTGCTGCATTGTTAACTTTTTTTACTTTGTCCGAAAAAAAGTGTTATTGCTGTTATCTAGAAAAAATGTATAAAAAGAGATTTTAGCATTACTACTCTCTTGTCCTGCATTTTTGCAGGTTAGCAACTAAGTGGGCAGTACGTATATATCATACGTATATAACTTACTACTAGAAGTATTAAACATTATAAAAATCAATGTTGATTTTCGTAACTAAATAATATTTTTAGGTAAAAATATAAAATCCTTACGTACGTTTAACAGTAATACTTCCTGTGCAAAATCTTGTATTTTTTTAATTAATTTATCTGCCTATACTGTTGTGTGAAAAATAATCATAAGATAATACACACCTATGAGATTTTTTTTCTCTTAAATTATTTTAACAATCTTATATAAGAAAAGTTTATTGTAGTTTTTTTGTGTTACTTGACATTCGTTTATCGAGAATTTTAAATTTTTTTTAGGTTACTGCATTGTTAAAAAAGGAATAAGAAACGGATTTAAAAGTGAGCTAAAAAAAGTGAGCTAGTCAAGATTTCTAAAGAAGGTGAGTTAAATCATTTGTCAATAACACATAATTTCTACTATGTTTCGAATAAGACTCTTTTAGTTGATCTTCGTAGGTTTACATATGTATAAAAGTGTTTATTTTGGCTACGACATAAATGAACTATAAATTGCAAGACTCTACAGTATTGAAACTATTAAAATATCTGGTCAGTCTACAGTTATGTTAAATCCAGAGTGGACAAAGGATTATAAATGGGTAAGACCATCAGAAATAAGTAAATACCAAGCTTACTGCAATTTATGCAAAAAAACTTTCGAGTTGAGTAATATGGGAATAGCTGCCGTTAAAAGTCACGAAAAAGATGTTAAACATACAGAAAAAGAAACTGCAAGCTAAGCCAGAAATATTCAGGACTTTTTTCCAAAAAATGATGCATCCAGTACGTCAGTTTCAAAAAATGTAAGTACGCCACAAGTCTCGAAAACAAGCCAATCATCATTACCGTCAGTTAATCATTCTAATAGTATTATTGGATATTTTTTAAAAGACAGTTTAACAAGAGCTGAGATCATTTGGATACAAAACGTAGTTTATGATCACATTTACTTAAACAAAGGTGCAGAGTCTGTGAAAGCCATTAAAAGGATGATGAAAGAATTCAATGAGGACTTCTCCAACAAAATAAGTTTAGCAAAAGATAAATTAGCGTATAATATTTATTATGGTTTAGGACCATATTTTATAAAGATAACTAAAAGTCAAATTCAAAGTAGAGATTTTTATACTGTTTCGTTTGATGAATGCTTCAACAAAGTAACGAAGAAAGAACAAATGGATATGCATGCGAGGTATTGAAATAATGCAATTATGCAAGTAGAAACAAAATACGTAGGATCAGCGTTTCTTACTCACACGAAAGCAGTTGATTTAATGAACGAATTCAAAGGCACATAGGAAATCTCAACTTTGCAAAATCAACACAAATATCTATGGACGGACCGAATGTGAATTGGAAATTTTTTAACGATTTTGAAGGTGAGCTTATTAAAGGAAGTGTTCACAGATTGTTTGAAGTTGGTTCGTGTGGCTTACACATTGTTCATAACGCGTTCAAGACTGAATTTATTGCCAGCCAGTGGCAAATTCACGAGTTCTTGACTTCCATTTACTACTTATTTAGCCATTCATCTGGTCGAAGAGGAGATTACATGAAGTACTCTAAATCAAGTGGACCCCACAAATTCTGTAGTACTCGTTGGGTTGAAAATGTAATCACAGCTGAAAAGGCTGAAGAAGAACTTTTTAGTTTGCTAAAATATAAAGAAGACGTTGAAAACTCCAAAGACAAATCTCAAAACAGCGTTAAAACTAATAAGAATTTTACAGTTATATCAAAGCATTTAAACGATCCATTACTAAAGCCTAAGTTAGCTTGTTTTGCTGCTATTGCTGCTGATTTAGAAGGATTTTTGTGTGACTTTCAAGCTGACAAGCCTATGTTTCTGTATCTGTATTCAGATACAAAAATTATAGTTAGCAATTTATTGGATAGATTTGTGAAACTTGAAGTGATTGAGTCTGAAAATAACTTGTGGAACATTGACTTGACTAAGGAAGACAATTTTATTCCGCTAGGTAAATTAAATCTAGGACATAAGACTAGAGCAGCAATACGCAGTTATAAATGATTGAGTCAAGAAAATCATGCAGTATTCCAAAAAAAAATTTCGTTTAATTTTAATCAGTATAGTTAAAAAAATATTAGAGAAATCGCCTCTAAAGTTTCCTTTTGTTAGATACGCTAGTTTCTGTGATCCTGAGTTAGTTACTAGAAATAAGTCCATAAGTATTACCAGACTAAATAAGGCATTAGCTATATTCGTTGAATGCAATAGGATAACTGGATTAAAAGCTGATGAAGTTGAAAGAACGTTCAAAGAAATAATAAATACTCACAATTTTCAAGAAGCTGTTAATGCGTTCGACCGAAAAAAAGACCGACTTGACACCTTTTGGATGACAGTACTAGGCCATACTGAGGGTGTTGAGGATTTAGCCAAAGTTTAACAGATAATTTTCATTTTGTTTTACAGCAACGCCACGCCTGAACGAGGCTTTTCTGTCAATAAAGAATGCTTGTATGACAATCAAAAAGAAAAGTCAATTGTTGCTTTGAGGCACGTTTGGCAAGGTGTTCACAATTTTGGTGGCATTTGAAACATAATAATTTGAAAAGAAATGATACATTCTGTTCGAAATTCGAGAAGCTTGTGGGAGGAAGATCTCAGAAAACAAAGACAAAAATAAGAAAATGAATTGTCAGAAGAAAATGAAAAGAAAAGAAAGAAGCAAATGATTGATAGTTTAGAGAAAAAGAAACAGAAGATAGCGGAAGACAGTGCCAAAGAAGTTCAAAAAATCGAAGAAGAGCTGTATCATTTGAAAAAGCAATCGTAATATAATTACGAATATCTTACTAATATATGATGCAAAGTTGCTAAAACCGTTGTAATCGCTAACCGCGAAAACTAATGAACCGATTTTGCTGAAATTTTGCACACTGATTCATGATACTTCCTAGATGGATTTAGTATAGTTTTTATCTTAAAAAATTAAATAACAATAGCAAAACATGAGCTCAAAGTTTTGCAAAAATAC
>NW_019379819.1:3221-19954 GCF_000648655.2 Copidosoma floridanum
AAAAAAATTGATAAGTAGCAACTTTAAGAATAAAGTTAGGAGGTTGATCTAAAACGGAAAACGCACATTAGCTGTGCATTTATCAAGCAAAGAAATGTAATCGGACTCCAGTGACAATCGTAAACTATTAGCAGAATTGTTATTATGCATATTTTTATAGCTAATTGCAATAGTACAAAAGTAATTAGCGTTTTATTCGTTACTTTACTTGTTTTTTAACCTTGAATTAAAAAAACATGTTAACGATATACAATTTATAAACCTACGTTTGTTCAGTATATAACGAATTCATTTTTTTTTTTTTTATCATACGAACACATACAACTTTTACGAATCTCACAAGTTCACTTACAAGCTCAATTTTTTTCAATACGAGTATGAATGCAACAACAAAGTCACTATTTCCATATTGATAGTAAAAAATATTGTTTGGTTTTTCGCACAACATATCAAAACATTATTTATTCTATCGATACACAGAAACATTTTATTCATTTATCTATTAGTTATTATGTATAAAAAAAACGAAGCTAATAAATATACATTTTTATCAAATGAATTGTCCATTATAGCATATTCATTTTCGCTTAAAACAATTTTAACATGAAACAAATAAATTGCTAATAAGTTCAGTCATACCTTTACTCACTTAAATTTTGTTTACTGTTTACAATAAATTATCCTATAACCATCATATTTTTTGTATCGACACTTTTCATACTGTGCAGTCCGTATCCATTTTCATAATTTTCATTTATATTTACGCTGTTTTCAATGTCTCTTAAAAATATAATCAAGAATTTCTCTTCAGTCGCATTTTTATTCAGTTTTCCTGCCTTTCTGTCGAATTCACAGTTGTATTAAAAACCACAACACGCAAACATGTCTTAGGCCATGCATAACGTTTAGTACAAAGAACAAAAAATAAGCACTTCTCTTTGCATCAACAGTAGAGATTCAGGGTGTCGGTCAAAGGTCTCAAAGTACAGGAGACAAGAGAAATGTACTTGAAAAAAAAAAAAATTAATAATAAATAAACTTTTTCGACATATAACGGATGATAAGTAAGATAATTTTTTTTTTACATTGTTTCGGTTACAATGATAAGCAAAAAATTTACTGAAAAAACAAATTTTTTTATTAAAAATAAAAAAAAATCTGTTAAGCAAATGTACTCCCGTAAAAAATTTAACATGTACAACGTATACTCATGCTCTGTAAACATTTTAAGAATAGTTAACGTTCCATCATAAGCGTAAGGTGAACTAAACATGTATTGTCATGATTTCGGGTCTTCATCAGTTGCTAGGAAGTAAGAAAATAATTATGATCAAGCTTTATTGTAAGGGTGTTGTAAGAAAAAATTCAAGACACTATACACCGAATTATATTTCGATTTATTACTAAATATGTCTACAAGGACAACACGATTTTGGTATTCGTTTTTCTATATATATAATAGTAAATATTATATATACTTATATATATAATACGTAATCTCTCCTTTAACTCTATTATATTCGCAAATTTTGTTTCTCTCAATATATATATATTCAATATCACACTCCTCGCTTTCGCTCTTTTTCACGTGCACTATTTTTTTTTTTTTCTTTTTTTAAAATTTTTACAAGGCGAGCCCTCCTTGCATAGCACAGATTTCAGCTAGTTAAATAACTTTTAGAAAAATTTGGGAGCAGTACAAATTAGTGTAGTCCATCGTCTAGTATTTTATTTTAAAGTAAAATGAAAGCTAATCTCATTTTTTTTTCTGTTTTTTAACAAATTTAATAGACCCATACTTTAAGTGCTTTAAAAAATTTAATTGTCCAACGATTTCTACATCATTGGTGATCGTATGTCATTTCGGATTATTAGATGAAGCAAGTGATTCTGAACAGAAAAAATAAAACTATACAGTACATACAGTTACCTGCGCCGTTTGGTTCTTATATCGATGGCCTTAAGTAATTTTCATGTTTTGTTAGTATTTTTAGCCTCCATCAATTTTATTTTTTTCTCGTCCCACATCATCATTTACACAACAAAAAAGACTATTTCAAAATTCAAAATTTTTGGTTTTTTTGTTATAGTTAAATTTTAATGAAAGATTTCGTCTCAAGTCGTACAAGGTGCTTCTAAAATCGTTACTAGATTCATTTGACTCGTCAAAATCGTCTCTCGAAAGAATCGATCTTGCACCTACACATCCATCCAGTCGAAAGTCTCTTTTACGTACCACAAGTATTATACTTATCCCGCTCATTAATATTATCATTATCGTTACAATTATTATATTTTATAATCACAATTTTCGCGAATTTAGAAGACCTGGTACCAGTTCTATTAATTTTGTTTTGCTTTTCCGAATTCCCTTCCCATTTAAATACATCTAATATAAATCGTACAATGATTGTGAAGTGTGGCAGATCACACGTTAGTTTATTTGTTGTTTTTTCTGTTTTTTTAATATACATATATTTATGTTTGTTTCCTATGATACACATAAGTAATACAATGAATACAACAACTCGACGACGTGCAAATGCGCTGCTTTGATTTTTTTTAATTAACTGCAATTTTTATACATTCACTTTGTAAGTATTCCACTCTCTGATGAAACAAATGTTTGTTATTTTTTTTTTATTGTCATCTTGGAATCAGAATATTATATTCACAGTAATCTCCGATCACAGAATAATAAAGAAACTTAAATTTTAATTAAAAAAAAAAAAAAAAAAAAATTCCTCACAAACTTCTATAAACTTTTTAAATTGACCAAAGTTTAAACTCGAGCTTAGGCAATGCACGCACCAAATTGACAAATTGACAGTAACAGCACATAATCATGTAATCCTTTTTGATACTACCCATTCAAGTTTACATCTCATGGAATCGCACTAGATACATTGCAGATCTGTACTCTCATCATTCAGATTATATGGTAAGCGCCGAATAGTGCACAAAAATCATACGGTATGCTACCATTTACCACTTTATTTTACATAAATTTTATGCAATACGGTTTTTTGGAAAAAAAAAAAAAAAATTGACAAGTAGCAACTTTAAGAATAAAGTTAGGAGGTTGATCTAAAACGGAAAACGCACATTAGCTGTGCATTTATCAAGCAAAGAAATGTAATCGGACTCCAGTGACAATCGTAAACTATTAGCAGAATTGTTATTATGCATATTTTTATAGCTAATTGCAATAGTACAAAAGTAATTAGCGTTTTATTCGTTACTTTACTTGTTTTTTAACCTTGAATTAAAAAAACATGTTAACGATATACAATTTATAAACCTACGTTTGTTCAGTATATAACGAATTCATTTTTTTTTTTTTTATCATACGAACACATACAACTTTTACGAATCTCACAAGTTCACTTACAAGCTCAATTTTTTTCAATACGAGTATGAATGCAACAACAAAGTCACTATTTCCATATTGATAGTAAAAAATATTGTTTGGTTTTTCGCACAACATATCAAAACATTATTTATTCTATCGATACACAGAAACATTTTATTCATTTATCTATTAGTTATTATGTATAAAAAAAACGAAGCTAATAAATATACATTTTTATCAAATGAATTGTCCATTATAGCATATTCATTTTCGCTTAAAACAATTTTAACATGAAACAAATAAATTGCTAATAAGTTCAGTCATACCTTTACTCACTTAAATTTTGTTTACTGTTTACAATAAATTATCCTATAACCATCATATTTTTTGTATCGACACTTTTCATACTGTGCAGTCCGTATCCATTTTCATAATTTTCATTTATATTTACGCTGTTTTCAATGTCTCTTAAAAATATAATCAAGAATTTCTCTTCAGTCGCATTTTTATTCAGTTTTCCTGCCTTTCTGTCGAATTCACAGTTGTATTAAAAACCACAACACGCAAACATGTCTTAGGCCATGCATAACGTTTAGTACAAAGAACAAAAAATAAGCACTTCTCTTTGCATCAACAGTAGAGATTCAGGGTGTCGGTCAAAGGTCTCAAAGTACAGGAGACAAGAGAAATGTACTTGAAAAAAAAAAAAATTAATAATAAATAAACTTTTTCGACATATAACGGATGATAAATGAATTCGACAGTGATTAGTCACGAAAGATATTGGTCAAACAACATTTTTTCTAATAATAATGTGCGTGGTGAAATTCGCGGTTTGACTCAACTTGCGTTGTGAGCTAAATTAATGTTAAGTATGGAGAGTTGAAAAAAAAACAACGAAAATAAGGGACTCGATGTTTTGAAAACTATAAAAAAACATCTTAAATCAATTCTCGTCTTATAGAATACGTGCCAAAGTTTATGAAAAATCGTAGGCGTTTATCGCTAGAACGAAAGCACCAAATGTATTTGGAATACAGTTGTGAGTATGAAAATTGATTGCTTGGAAAAAAGACAATTAAATTTATATTTAACAGCATAATGCACATCGATAAGGTATTAAAAATAGCAATAAATCTATAGCAGTGACATTTCATAATTGGGTATTGTGAAGAACAATAAAAATAACATTTTTCATACAGATCATTAATTTTTATTTATTTATTTATCATTATTTTTCATAGTGTTCTTAAAATACTGATTGCACGCATTGAAATACCTACCAATAAAAATTAATATAACCATAAAAACATAGTGTTCAATAAAACGTAAAATAGTAATGTACGTAACAAGTGCGGAAAAGACGATTTCCCGCACGAGTTGCGTACAAGATTTTTCGCAATTAGTGTGAGGAAAATAAGTGTAAAATAGGTATAAATTTTGAAAACTGGTGTGTTGTGTGTAGCAAAATCTTATTCCAGTGTGCGGTAAAACTTTAGCCTTACATTATGCGGGAAAATTGACTTTCTACACTAAAAATAGTGCGGAAAACACCTATTTTCCACACACTATAAAAAATTTCTGATAATGCTGTTTGATTGAAAAGTTAATTTTTACTTATTATTTCAAATAAATCCCTGCACACATGTATACAAAATGCAATTAAAATTTTCAATTTTTAAATGTTACAAATTTTTTATACAACATCAAATACATTCACTGTATATCCACATAGTTGTAGTGAGTTTCAAATGCAATTGAAAATATGTCTTTATTTCAATATAGTAAAAATTATCTTCAACACTTAATTACTAAACTTAATAATCTACGGCAGCTAAAAAATAAATTTAAGAAATCATGTGTAAAAAAATTAATTAAACTTGGCAATATCATATTCAAAGTGTTTGTGCATTTAATATCAAAATATCAACAGAAATTATAACCGGAAAAAAATACTCATGATGAAAGTTTCTTTTGGACAGGCACAAAAAGGTTAATTTTAGGAAGTTTTTGGGCCATAATTTTGTTTATCAAGGGCTTTGTAAAATTATATTTGTTTTCTCAAACATTCAAATATATTCATTCTACAAGTGGCTCAAGTTTTTGCAATGAGATTCAAAAGTTATTTAACAACATACTTTATTGGAGTGTGTTTTCCAACTATATTTGACTAGATATTATATTTTTTTTAAGATCCAAAATATTTGTACATAATTCTTTTTAAACTGAATATAGTCCACTCAACTCGGAATTATTAATTCAATAAGTATTGTTCATTTGGATATATTTTGGCAGTGAAAATGTTCAAGACCAACTTTTTTTACTCTTTATTGTGAAGAAGTAACGTTTGATTTGACTACAACTTAGTTCCATTTTTAGCATATGTTTTTTTGTATTTCAGAGTTATTACTTTTTTGCAAAATATATCAACCAGTCACTTCATTTCAAGACTAAACATCTATTTAAATATTTACTTGTTTAAAAATCACAAGAACTTGAAAGTTTGCACATTAATATGTACGGTTTAACTCTTTTTCTCTTTGAAATGTTTGGATTATAAAATTTATTTTGAAGATAAAGCCTTTCTTTGTTTATCCAACTACTTTAAATAGATTACAACTGTACTAAAACGTATTTTACTTCTAGTTCACACCTCATTTTCAACACGTACACTTACCATAATTTTTTTTCACTATACTTTGCCCATAATTCACAGTTTTACCAAACAAGAGGAGAAGAAGAATAGTTTCATTTTCTGGGAGTTGTTTTATTTTCGATTATTTTTACCCTCCTTATACTTGCAACAATTACACGTTACGTTGAGAAAATAATTTTTTTTTTTTTTTTTTATTGTATACATTAAACGTAAGAGCCTAGTTTGCGCGAAAATTCCATCGTACAACCTCGCTCACTATGAATGTCTGTATGTTTTGCAATATTGTTACGTCCTCGAAAAATTTGCTACTGCAACCGACCTTGTGCTTATATACAAGTGCAACGCAGAAAAGAGAAGAACGGACATGTTTTGTCCATTCGTTAGAGAGACAAAGTGAAAGATTAGCTTTTTATAAAAAAGAAAATACTCAAAGTATTTATTTGTTTTCCCTACCTCAAAGGAGAAGAAAAAATACAATCACGCAGTTGTACTTCCCGCGCTGGATAACTAATACGAAACACCTACTACACAACGCGAGAATAGCACACATGGGAACGGGAATGACCTTTGGCAAGTGCGTTCGTTGAAAATAAAAACTTTGGTATCATAATAGCTCCCACCTCGAGAGATTCAGCAAAGAGAGGGAAATGTTGTGCAGACAACAACAACAACGTCGAACGAATAGGCCCTCAAGTTATGAGACGTGGGCTGTGAAGACCCTCGACTTGCGTGTCAATGGGAGGACAATGCTCGGTGTCAGGTGGACCCCAGTCGTGCAGGTGTCCACTGTTAGCCAACCGATGGGTCAGTCGGTGAGCTATCGAAAAGCCGCCACTACCCTCGAGTTGAGTTAACACTATTATCACTTGTCTGAAACATAAAAAAAAAAAAAATTGTTTTGCCGTTCAAGTAAGGTTTGAAAACAAATTATTTAATTACCTATGAAGAGGAGGGACGCTGTCAGCAGTTCGAAGTTGTCCTCGCGTAGACACAACATTATAGCTTTCATGGCAGTCGCACTTTACGTGAATCCACTTGTTGACGTGGCGATTCTCAACCATTACGACTAAACCTGCCCAACCTTTGGTTAAATAATAAGCAGTCATGCCTTCTCTACCCTGTAACAATTGAACATTATCATCTAATGAAAATTAATCTCCTAAAAAAAGTGTAAACCATGTATTTGCAATATTAATACACCTACCTCATGCCTCTGGCCCTTTGCGAGGGTAAGACTAATGATTGCATCAGCAAGCACGAAAGCTGGTGGCGATATCTGCTCTACGAGCAATCGTTTCGAGCTATGTATCGCGAGCACGTATTCTGGGTAACTCGAGGTATCCTCCATACCCGTGTGCCAATGATTGAAGGCCAGGCAGACTACAATGTAGAGGTCACGCTCTAGCATCTTGTGGCAGCCAACGAAGCCGCGTACCTGGCGCTTGCTGTGCTCCACCAGTCTACCGACTTCTGGTGCAGCTGGTGAACGAGTCCTGAATACGACTACGCAGAGATCTAACTGTGAACGTTGCGACTTTTCGGAATTTCTGTGGAAAAGAGAACGTGATTTTTTATTACTTTACGAATATTTAATACATGTAATCGTGACATGAATTAAAACAAGAAATACCTTTGTCCCTCTTGAAACAACGTAAACTCAGTCTCGGTAGGCTCAAGAACGGTCAAAAGAACGCAGGACAGATGTCTGAGGGATGACAACGGCGGCAGTGTACCTCTCAGTCTAACTTCGCTCCAGCCTACCCGTGTTTTGCAAATGTCGATGCAATCAAAGTACTTGAGCACGTCGTCAAATGATATCCAAAAGACACCGTCCGAGGCACCCTGTGGCATCAACATCTCACGCATCTGAATCGTCCAGATGGAACTGTCGTCCGACCAGTCGCCCTTCCAACTATAATGACCCCAAGGATTGCGCAGTCTGAGAAGTCTGATACCTTGCACATCGCGCACGTCCAGCACCGAGTATGCGTGTCTGCAAACCCCCAAAAAAAGTATGGCGTATGGTGTTTGATACAACTTTTGAGTAAGTACCTGATGTAATGACTCACCTAGGTCTGAGGCCCTTCCTCTGATATTCCTCCTCGTCGACCTTCATGTTACCACCGCCACAGCTTGCACCCATTAAAAACATAGCCTGCCTCGACGACAATAGCTGCGCCCAGATCAGATCTTTGTCGAGCTCATCCTCGCTAGGCAGCGCTGACGGCTGCAAAGGCACACTCTCGCACGGAGCTCCGGTTAACGTAGCCAGACCCTCGATCGCCCTACCCGAGACCAGTGCTTCGTAGCAGCCGTGGATTTTGGCCACGGCTTTTTCGATGAGCGGCACCCACAGTTGTTTTCTCTTTGCCTGTGAGTACACTAAATGACCACGCTTGTCGCACGGCAGCAAATCATCCACCAGTACGGTAGTCCACTTGCCGTCTTTACACAGCCTGACTTGATAAGCACCCTCGGGACATGTCTCGCGCATCACGAGTACGCGTCTTACGAGCTCGTCGCTCTCGGCGAGCACAGCCAGGGCTGATAACAGCCAGCAGTTGCCAAGGACGCCCTGCGATATGTCAGAGGGCAGGGGTGTTCGGAACACAGCCCACGGTAGATCGGCGTCGATGCTCGAGTCGACATTTATCTGATGCGGCCGCTTCCACTGCACTACGTGATTGTCCTTTGTCTCTGCTGGATTGTAGTAGAGTGACTTTGGCGCCGGTGGAAACGAGTCATCGACGAACGGTTCGTTCGTCTCTTTGCAGTATCGAACTATTCTCTCCCACTTCTCGAGAGCCTCTCGTTCCTCGATTTGCCGCAGGTTTTCCATGACCACACTCTCCTGACGCTGTATCCTGAGTGTGCTGGTAATTGGCTCGTGATGGAGCCTGGGCCTGTCACCCACCATCTGCGATAAACTCTTGGAACTTTGGCACATCTCGCAGTTAACGCTTGAGCTCTTGTTTTCGTACGTGCACAATTTACATTGCCACTGTAACGTGAATTTTGCAATCATGTACCCATACGTCAAGTAAACATAGAAAAAATATATTTTGTGCGTTATAGTTATACTAACCACCTGCGCGTTGTTGGAATCTTTGTTCTTTGAATGCTTTTTTTCAGTTATGCTAACCGCACTCGATGCGCCGGTTGCCGAACCAGCCGACCCGTTTTTTCTCACGGAATTCCTATGTCTGGGAGTCACGATCTTCTGCATGGGGCTGGCAACTGGCGCAGTAACTGCACTAGCTAATCTAGGACTGGGACTCCTCTGGCCAACCTTAAATCAAACAACGTAACGGCTCACTAACATTGATCATGGTAACAAGAAAGAAAAAGTGTAGGGCATCGAGTTACGACAGACCTGTTGATGATGATTCGGCGTGATTCTACTGTCCCTGGGCAGTTCGAGAAGATCCGACGAGTTTTTGCAGGCATTACACACTGGCGCGGAAAGAGGATTACGCAGTGTGCACGACGGACAGACCCAGGACTCGCCTTTGCGCAGCGTTGGGTCTTCGAGATGGCAGCTGACGCTGCGAAGTTTCGAGCCACCGCAAGCTTCGCACGTCGAGCGCGACAACGGATTAACTAAAGTGCACTTTTTGCAGGTCCACAAGGCAGTGGTAGACGTCAAGCTGGTCGAGCTAGTTGAACCCGGGGTCGGTGGATCCACCTGATCCTCGAGATCGGACTCGGCTGTGGCCAATGTCGCTCGTGGTATGTAGCGCACACTGTCACGCGAAATCGCAATCGGCGATTGTAGATGGTTGCGAGTGCTCGATCCGTTTTTGTTGGCTAACAGTAAAAAGGATTGATTAAAAATGTTCGCATGGTTCATCGATTGCAATTGTACGTATTTCTTTGGGAACTCACGGGAATCAGTTAAAGTGATGAGACTGGGTTGGGCGAGCGACGGGGGCGATCTCGAGGAGCTACAGATATCACAGCCTGACGACCAGGGCGGGTTATAGGCGTATGAACACTTGCGGCAGGTCCACATGCGCTTGAGCAGGCTAAACGAGTGGTCCCTGGTAGTGGGACGAGTCGACTCACTTCTTACATGCTGTTGATGGCTCACGGAAGCCGAAGACCTAGAACTCTGCTTTCTGGGCAGGGGTGGTGGCACGTCCGGATCCGGATCTGTGATACCGATGTACGAGTACTTGGTCCGGGAGCTATTGAAGCCAGCCGAGTGTGGTGGCACCGCGGGGGGCTCATCGTCATTCAGGCTCCGGCGATTCGCCGCTTTGCGTTGGCTCGCACTCGACACCGAGTCGATGTCCGAGAAAGATCTTCTGTAGGACAACGGCCCCGCCGACGCTAGGGCGCGTGGCTCCCAGGCAGGTACACTGATGACGACTCCGCTGCAGGGCGCGGGACTCCGAGGCGCATCGCAAGCCTCGCACTGCTCCAGTCCAGGGTCGTTGTCGAGAGTGCAGTTGTCGCAGCTCCAGAGACCCTCTTCCGCCGGCATCTGGCTCATCTCGGCGACGATGAGACTGGTTGGACGAGCCGCGGCTCCGGGATCGGTGTTCGAGCTGCCGATCTTTTGCACGACCGAGCCATTCGATAACGAACGACTGACTTTGGACTTGACGCGCTCGTACATCGATGGACTGTGGCGTTTTGGCGAGCGCTGTGACGACGAGTGACTGAAAAACATCCGTCATTACTATTATATTTCGTTTTCATACTGCACGGATATTTGATGAAAATTTTACCGTACCTTGAATTTTCGATGCTACTTTCGATGTAGCTGGCAGACGTGCCAGAGTGCAGGCCATCGACCGATGGAAGCGTCCAGTCATCGTGGTTGTTGCTGCCACTACCACGTGTACGCTCGTTACGACTCAAACTCGTAAGTTGAGCCATTTCTGTAAACGGCATGAAAAATATGCAAATTAAATTAATTAAAATGGTTTCGATGTGTTTACCATTGGTACTTGTAAAAATTCGCAGAGAAAGCCTAGTGGCATATAATTTATATTTCGATATTGTGTATAAACACAACAACAAAACAAAACATAGCAACGCCAACATTAATACCGTATACATATCAAGAGTAAGAGAAAATTAAATAAAACAGCCCACAAAAACGTTTGCTTTGTAACAACATGTTGATAACTGAGTTACTTTTTTCTCTAACTCCACTTGGAGTACCAAAGCAGATGGTTATATACACATACACAACTGATAATCCTAAGTCTTGTTAGTATATAAAGTCAAGGTGATTCTTTACAGACTTCAAACATCAATAAAAAAAAATACATGCATACTGTCACAGTAAACTGCATCACCTGAATGATACATTATCCTTTAGATATTATTTTTTTCGTCAAACGTTAATAAATGGTTGACAAACAAATCAAGTTTACTTTCAGCAAAAACTCTGAAACAATTATTTCTGAATAAACATTCTCACCTTCTAGCTTACTACTTTTATCCACTAGTGAAATCACATTATGAACATTGGTGTCCTGGACCCGGGTCTCCGAACCAGTCGTCACCCTTGTTACTAGATCCAGTCGTGCAGCAGTAGCAGCTTTAGGCACGTTGCTTCTCCTAGTATTCAGTCTCCGGCACTTCCTCACACCAACTCTCTGAGTCTCGGTTATCGAGGAGCTGGCGCCGCAAGCCGTGCAATTGGGTACTGCACGGCACCGGTTATCCTGTAAGCAGCGAATGCATGTCCACTGGGTCACCAGCGACGGCAACGACGAGGCTTTCGTTAGACGCGCCTCATTGCTTTCGTTTGCATTCGACCAGGAGCCTCTGCGCTTTTTTGCAACACTACAGGGATCCAAATCGTTTTGCTTGTGACTGCAAAGAGATGAGATTATTATTTCACTAAACTTTAGTACGATACTAAAGTCTGTTATTTAAAGGAAACAACTGAACATACCTTAGTAAAAGAAAGATCTCGTACTGGTTCTTTTGTACAGCTGGTGAGGTGGATGGCAGGCTAACAATGAAAGGTACTTTCTTTGGTGGTTCGAGGGTTGCCGAGGCACTGGCAGTTGCGGAGTTGTTGCAACTGGTAGAACCTCGACTGTGATACCTTGGAGGTGGTGTAGGTGGAGTACTGGAGGATCCCGAGGACGATGATGACGCGGATGACGATGAAGAGGTCGAGGACGAGCGGGACTTACTGTTTCTTGTCTTCTTTTGTTTCCTCTTGCTGTTGGCGTCGATCGTCGGCCTCGGGTTGGCCGAGCACTGGGTCAGGGAATCGCGAAGGAGGAGATAATTTGGCGCAATTTTTTCATCGCTCTTCAGGCGTGACTGGCCACAGCGCGCACATTGGGGAGCCTCCGTTGGATTTATCAGAGAGCACTCCGAGCAATGCCACTGCAGCACCGAAGCAATTGAGCCCATTCTCCATGTGTAGACATGGCTCTATGTTCCCTGAAACATTTAATAAGTCGTTATAATAATTTTTTGTTCTAGTTAGTAACAAATACTTGAAAAATTTGCAACACAGGCAGACAACATCCCTAAAAGTATGGATGATACTGTGGTAACGTTTTCTTCAACTGTTACAAAGCTCATGAAGTTAAAAAATATAATATTTTTACTGCACAATGAAAGAAATCAATGAAAAAACGTCAATTTTTCAAAAACAGAGTAATGAAAAAAATACTTGTTTAAATGAATAAAAAATGATAAATTATAAAAGCACAGTTAAGATAAATCAAAGCTCAATTATAACCAGCCTAATTCTCATTTAAAATACGTATTCCTTGTTTTTTAATAAAAGAAACAAAAAAATCATTCGAAATCATTAAGAATAAACCTAATCTAGAGCTGTACGTAAACATAAACACCGTATCACCTGATTTCATCCAGAAAGACGCCGCTGCCGTCGTTTGTTTACACCAAATCACTATTGATCGTCTCTCATGATAACACAATAGCCACAACAATCATCGCCACAGTCTTTTCGATCATCATTACACTTGTACCTCTCTCATATTATCAGAAATTACAACTAACAACAAAACAAAGGAGAGCTTCCCACTGAGTTTTCGCACACAAAATCCTCGTCTCTTTGAGAAATAAACAAACTACGACAAGTCATTAATAAATATAACCACACGTAAAAGCTACATTTTTTATTGACCACTGCTGTTTATGCAATGGTTAAACAACGCTACAACAACAAAAAATGTGCAGTAGTGCAAGCTCCCTCAAGAGAGCAGAGCTTCCCTCTCTTTCTTTTTTCATGATTCGCGAATCAAAAAGCTATATAGGTAAGTATACGCTATTTGACTTGCTGTTGCTTTGCTGGATGTGATGATGATATTAAGGGGGTAACAACAAACACATATACGCATACATACAGTGTGTGGACGAGCTTATAGCGGGGGTTAGTTTCGGAGCAGCTCTGCTTTGGAAGAATTGGAGGGATGAGGAAAAAAAAAAACTTAGTTATGTGAATCGATTTCAGTTACTAAGTATACGTGCATGCAAGAGAGTATAATATATCTCATAATATGTGTAATATAACACCAAAGTACAACCTACTAGTCTTAGTACTTATGATAATGATATTATGAGTATAAACGTATACATATAATTGCTGGATGTTTTTTTTTCATACCTGCAGGGGGGTCCAGGGCACCGAGTTCACGGAGCTGTCGTCATATGTTGCTCTATGCTGCTCTATACTCTCTCTCTTAATTTTTCAGTTATCGTTTGTTCTGCTCGACGTTTAATACACACTCAACAATGAAGTCCTATAATATTCGCATTGGCCACGGCCCACGACTTGCAGGCTCGAGCTTTGACACTGCAAGCTCCATTCTCCTATTGTTAACACTTGCTATAGGTATTGCTTTTCTGATAGCACTGACACTTAACTTTATTTTCGTCTGGTCGTCTGCCAATCGCATAGAAACAGATTCGACAATTTTATAAGTCATATAAGACAAGTAGAATATTTACACTTTTAGAGGTCAATTATCATATAAAAAATAAATTGTAAGCTTGCCGCAAATTTCACAGACGATGTCAACTTTTCATTTTATATCTTCAAATAAAGTTGCGGCTGGTTTATAATTGATTAAAAGGCTCTGCTGCAAGATAGTAATAATTATTTGGATCAGCGCCATCTAGCGGTCTTCATTTTTTAGCGAAAAGTGGCCTCTAAAATTCTCAATCAGAGCAATCAGGCTTAGAGCTATTTAATCAATTATAAACCATCCGTAACTTATGATGAAGCTATAAAATAAAAAAATAACGATACATGTGTTTTTGGCGGCAAGTTAACAATCTATCTTATGCTCAAAAATTTATCTTCAAAAGTATAAATACATAGAAGGTCGATTTTTTGGTAGAAAATAGATAGACAACTTGCCGCCAAAAACACATATATCGTTATTTTTTTATTTTATAGCTTCATTAAAAGTTGCGGCTGGTTTATAATTTAATAAATAGCTCTCAGCTTGATTGCTCTGATTCAGAATTTTAGGAGCCACTTTTGGCCAAAAAATAAAGACCGCTAGATGGCGCTGATCCAAATAATTATTACAACTCACAGTAGAGTTTTTTAATCAATCATAAACCAGCCGCAACTAATCTTACAGATAGACAATAAAAAGTTGATATAATTTATGCTGTTTGCGACAAGTTTACAAATTACCTTTCACCATTTACGAGATAAACGTGAAATGAAACTTACAATTCTTTTTTTTTAGTATTCGAGAACTTAAATATTATTTATGTACTTACAACATATCTTCGTGGAACGAGATTTCTAATTCAGGAGTAATTTGACTGGCCTACATACGTGGATTTGCTATTTACATTCAGAATATTCAGATCACTACTTGCAGATACCTATGGGTATAAGTGTGTAAATACCTCACGAGAGGTGAACACACTATAATATAAAAAAAAAAAAAAAAAAAAACCTATAGGTATAACATCTACTTTATCAATGACGAATGACTCAATGACTGAATGACAGCAAGTGACGCAAGCGCAAGCTATATTATTTTAAAGATCAAGAAATCGAAAAGTCGATTACCAATACTTCAGTACTATAGATCAAAATTGAGAAAAATTAGGAAAAAAATTGATTGTTTAAAGCTTTTTCAACATTACAAATCATCCATTCATTTCTATCTACAAAAACTTTAGGCAGGTAAATCTTTCGGTAAAAATATAATAGTTAAGTACACGAAGAAACGTATAGATTATGCTGTATGTAGTAGTGAAAACTAAGTAATAAGAATTTTCAAGGAGGTACTTATGTTTAATCCTTAAAATTTTCAAATAAATAAATAGTTCCTGGTATTTAACACGTCAATAATAAATTTATAACCTAAAACGAAGCATTGATTTAAAAAAAAATACATATGTATCAATGAAAACTCTCCTAGGTTATTCAGGTAAAAAGTGGGAACGAGTCAATGAAGAAAAATAAAATTCGTTCATGAAATTACAGGACAATGTCATCCAAAACAATTATAGACCAGAGTTCAAATAAAGAAGAAAAACTACCTCCAGAGTCTTATCAAGAGGATGCTCTTTGTTATGATGAGTATCCAGAGGAAAGTGAAGGAGGCCCTTACAAAACTCATGAACAAAAACTCCAAAGACTGGAGCAGTTGGAAAATCAAAAAAGTTGTGTGTACAAAATTGGAGAAGTGTATCCTAACGTAGATGTATCAGCTCAAAAAGAATTGGAAGATAAAAGTAAATCTTATTAAGGAGTTCAAAGAGCAAATAGAAGATAAAAGGTATGAAAAATTAGACCAACTTTTGAGTGATGACGAAAAGTAGGAAAATAAAATATGTGGACAAATGAAGTGATTAAATTCCGTGTAAATATATATTTCTAGGATTAATATAATGTGCCAATGAACTGGTTCAATTGCTTAGATTTCTGAATTGACAGCAGTATGCTTCATTACATTAAAGCTTTTTATCTTTTGAGATATTAGGTCTTGCTTCACTATCCTAAAACAATTGTTCTACTCCAGCTGTGCTCATTGGCTCCAATTCTTCTGTTGATTTATTTTATAAATTTTCTAGAAAACGATACAGGAAAATATACTTTTTTTGAGTAATTTAATTTTGGTGAAGTACATTTTTTGATCCTAGGAAATCGCTATTCATGAAAACGTATAATTAAATTTCAACAAAAGGAAAATTTAAAGCTTGTATTTTACTTATATAAAGTAGATATGGTCTTGTACTAAAGTTTAAAAAGTCTCTATGTGCCATTGAATTAGTCGTAAGTTTACTTTTGCAATAACTTAAATATTTATTGATTTCCACAAAAATACAAAAGTTACAGTGTAATCAGTAATTAATAGAGATTCGGTGTCGTATGACAGTTCCCTCACTGTACTGCCAGGATCTCTTTTCTTTTCGTAATTTGTTTTTGGAGAGTTGCCGTTGCCTTCAAATTCGATACACCGAGAATCCAGTCGACTCAAGGCGTTTTTTTACAGCTGAAAATTAATTTTTTTTTTTCTCATATTCGTTATACACCTGGGTTATCGTCACGATTTCCATGAACGAGATTTGGGATTCAACAACTATTGATCCAGTGATCAATTTAAAACGCAATATTTGAAATTATTTATTTTAAATAAAAAATCATCAAATAAACTTATTTTTTGATGAAACTTAAAGCCCCAAGAATACCCGAGACTGTATTAGGATAATTTCTAAAAAAAATAAGTTACTATTAAAACAAATTAC
>NW_019379819.1:30984-57403 GCF_000648655.2 Copidosoma floridanum
TTTTTTTTTTTTTTTTTTTTTTTTTTTTTTTTTTTTTTTTTTTTTTTTCTCTAGATTGCGTTTTCTTGCGTGAAAATTTTGTCAAGCACCGTGTCATAAGTAGTAATTTAATACATTTTTTGTAGCATAAATAGCGCATTACATTTTGAGCAGAAAATTTATGGCAAATAAATTGAAAAAGTGCCCAAGTCTAGTAACCTTGGTATCTCGTTTTTAATAGCATAGTAATTAAATCTGGTTCAAATGTACTTACGACAGGTTGGTTATTTATTATCTTTATTTGGATTACTAATGTTTTATTTAAAATTAAAGTAACATCGCCTTGCCTCGCCTTTTTACATTTAAAACAAATAATAATTAATAGCCCGAGTCTATATTTATCCGAACGGCGGTGTTATTTCGAGCAAGAGCTACATCTTGGATTAAAAACGTGTGCGGGAGGCAGGATTCTCGTTTAAAAAAATTAAATTACGCTTTTTTGAATATTATAGACACCATAATTAAAATCATGAAAAAAAAAAATGAATAAATTCAAGCTGGGCTCAAAGGGAAAACAAAAATTGTGTACATGTATAAAATGATCGGGAAATCGTTCTCCAAAGCTGTATGATGACGCACGAAAAAAAAGAAGCAAATAATTAATCCCGGCCAAGCCGCAGATTTACACCGCTGCTATTTTCGGTTTTCGCGAGAGGTTCCTTCGGCGCACGTTGAGAGCCGAAATGTTTCCACAGCGTGTATATGTATTGAAAAAAAAAAAAAAAAAAAATGTAATAGCACTGATATTTTCAGAGCTAAGAGCAATCTATACCAAAGCACCTCTACAGGGCATTGCATCACAAGTGCAGTAGTTGTTCACACGCTATGGCACGCGCTTCAAGGGGCTGAAGATCAGCTCGAGGAAAATTTCGCTACATACGTATGCGCGTATAGTCGGGCGGCTTATTGGCCGAAGGCCAGTTGTAATATCGTCTTGGAGACGCAGACCGCTTGGCGACTCGTTCGGTGTAATCGCCGGCGATCGCTCACTTCCATCTCCGCCAAGGCGATCGCGTGGTCTACGATAACTACGAGGTCGCCCGGACTATTGCGATGACCCGCTCTCGTTTTTCGATGTAAAGCGCATAGTGCGACTTTTCCTTTTTTTTTTTTTTTTTTTTTTTACCGCGCAATCGATCTTCAACTTGGTGGTTTCTTAATTACGAGTCGTTCGATTTTTCAGTGGCCTTGAAATGTATTTTGAAACAGCTTATTTTTACAGATATGTGTACTATTAGAGGTTGCTGTCCGTCGACACCACGACGTTCCAGGGCACCTCCTTGCCTCTGCAGTAAAAATATATATATATTTTTTTTTTCTAAAAAACATTTCGGACATTACACAACCAGTACCGAGAATAACCGCATACATTTCTCGGATTTATACCCATTTTTAAAAATTGTATAAATTATAAACTCAATTTATCGAAAATGCAGAGGTATGCGCGCTAGAGGGATGAAATCACTGTACCATTTTGCCACTTTAGACATTTTTGGGGTACAAATTATAGTTTTAAACGACAAAGACGCGATTTAGGGGATGTGGGCTGAAAATGAACATAAATGCTCGATCCGGTTACGTATATTTGCAATTGAGTTTCACAGATCAAAAAAAAATACGTACATACATAGCGTTGAGTAAATGATTGTTTCCCTTAATTTAAAAAAAAAAAAAAAAAATCCTACCACTTGTTGCTGCGTAAGTAATAAATTGAAAACTCATTTTCACGGGGTTTCACTTTTACCGATTCCTCTCCCTTTTTGGCGATAAAATCGCTAGCTTAATGGCAGTTAACTACTGTACAATGGTAAACTTGCTCACCTATCATAGTAGCAGCTAGACCTCAGAATACCGACGAGTTTTCTTTACATGGCAAGTAGGTGGGTACCACAAGCAAGTAACAAAGATTCTTGTTACTGGCAGCGCCGTTCTCCTTTTTCCTACCCAAACGCAACGTAATTACGTAACAAGTATAGAGCCTCTTCACGTTGAATGAATCTGACTGGAAAAAGCATATAAGTACGTATACTTACCTGTCTGGCGCACCCTATAGCTGTAACATCAGAGACTGGAAAATGAGTAGTTGTCGGGGGCTCTCAGTTAATAAAGTCGCTCGACTCGTCCCTCAGCTACCAAGTCCCTGTGGCGCAGAGGATAGCGCGTTGGACTTCTAATCCAAAGGTCGTGGGTTCGATCCCCACCAGGGATGGCATTTTTATGGACCAAGGAATACACACGCATGGGGCACGCTATTATACGATCTTGTGAGGCCCCACTTCCTCACCACAAAAGTTGAGGTGCCGTTTTTGCTTTTTTTATTTATTTATTTATTTTTTTCCTACAGATATTCCAGTTATTCGACTGAAACGTTTAACATTCAACTGGATTATTACGCGCAGTTAAACATTTTCTTTATCTTGTGATATTTTTGAGATGGGCAGAGATACGCGAACAAAATAAGCTATCCATAATTTTTATTTTATTTCATGGATTTTTATCATTCCAAATGATTATTAACACTTTGTAAAAGATAATAAGTATATATGGTTACCACATTGAAAAATGGCACTAATCTTTGATTTACGTATAAGGTCCATTTGTTGTGGAGTGTTGGCTGCTTGTCGCCCTATCATGAGGCATTGAAAGATACGAGATATAGGACGCCACTATAAATGGTCCCTTAGTGCAACTTGATATTAGGTACATAGAATTATTTTTTTTTTTTCTTTTACCATAGCAGCATCCGCACAAACCACCAATCACAAAAGCTCGCTCGTGCTTTCATCCCTTCGGTGGCGAGTGCAGGTGCTTTTCAAAACATCGCTCGAAATAATCGATCACGCGCTCGTACAGCAGCAATCTCGAGCCGCACTGCATGTGATGGTCATCGTTGCCGTAGCTCCAATGCTCGTACTCAACTCCCTGTCGGTCCAACAGGCCGAGCAAACTGTCCGCGTAGAAGTGCTCGTCTTCGTTATCGTGGCTGGCTGCGGTGTGCAGGCTAAAGTCCGCGCCCTCGTTTTTCAAACGTCGCACGAGAGCCGACAGATAGCGCGACTTGTAGATCTTGCGGCGAAACGCCTGGATCGACTCGCCGGATGACTATGCGTGTGCCAATGGATGAAAAATCATCAATAACTAAATGACAAGTTTTTTTGCAAAAAAAAATGTTTACTCATTTGTGTCAAAAGTTTTTTTCACACTCACCTCTCAGGGCACGAGGCTTCTATGCAACTTTTCGTTCATTGCTATTATTTTCTTAACTTGTACTTTTCTACCCCAATTTTAGTTTAAATTTATTCGTATACGTTATTGTTGTACAGGCTTTTATAATCTGGCTACTGTATTTTTTTCTTTTTTTTCTTCTTTTTTTTTTTTCTTAAGCAAATAAAATTTCTTTGAGCCTTTACGTAGATTTTACGTTAAAAAGTTATTTAGAAGGATTTATTTACTTTTGACTACTTTATTGTAAAATTATATACACGTGCATAACAATGTACGGTAAAGAGCTGTGTGATTACCTTGCAAGTGAGGGATTACATTTTCTTTTCAAATTTATCGCAAAGTTCTTTTCAGTAACATTCAAAATGGATATTTAAAACAATCAATTTTTTTTTTTCATTTTAAAAACCATTATACAACAGTTTTACTTATTGAGTAATTTGTTGTTTTACAAAAATTAAATTTCTCAGTCCAAATTAAATATTTAATGTTTTAGTTTGAAAAAAAAAAAAAAAATTTACAGTATGGTAGCTTTGGGTCTATTGATATTTTAAACGCTTTTCAACGCCCGAGGTAGAAAAAAAAAAACTAATGATTTTTACCATACCTGTATAAGTAGTGGTTGAAACAAACTCAAATTTAGATAAGCATTAAAAAATGTAATTCTACAGAGTTGCAAACGTTTTCTTTGCATTAAAAAAAAGTACGAAAATTCATAAAAAAAATGTAAATGTAAAATTTAGATAAGCATTAAAAAATGTAATTCTACAGAGTTGCAAACGTTTTCTTTGCATTNAAAGTTTTTTTTTTTTATGTATTAACACAATTTTTGTTCTTTTTGCTCTCGTTAAGATAATCTGATCACAATAATATGCTTATTATTTAAATCACTCAAACGCCTCGTGTACCAACGTCACGCACGCGTATCAAGTGTATAGGTAATACCAACACGTGGAACTATTTCCCTCGAGGACGAGTATCAGCTGGAGTTTCGAGTTTCACTCTGCGTATATTATACCGACGTGGACGAGAGAATCGCTTCTTGTAGCTCATCATTGCTTCCTCTTGTTTCTCCTCGAGGCTATCGAGGCTATCCTCCGGAGTAGCTGCAGTACCGAGAATCATAGAAAAGAGGCTGGGCTGATCTCCGGATGGGCCGTAGACTTGCACTCTGGTACTTCCAAGAAGCTGTTATTAGCTTTCAATCGGACACGACACGGAACGGAATGATTTTTTATTTTTTTATATTTTTATTTTTTTTTTTTTAGTAATTAAAAGAGTGATTTTTATGATCTTTTCTTTTTTCATCACCGATCATTCATATACGTGATAATTAAATGGACCCGAAACGAGATGGGCGTGTTTGCAGTTCTCGTGCGTATGAGCATACCATTTAAACCAAAATCGTGTTCATCGTTAATGAAAAATAACCACAACATCTTTGTATTTTAATTACTTACTTACTCGTGTATGTGACATGGGGAACCAAACAAAAAAATCTCCCTTTCCGGGTGCAATGTATAATGCACGCAAGGGTTACCATACATGTGCATACACTCGTGAATTAATGGCATTTTGCTTTGTGCTGAAACCTCGAGGAGTTGAGATTAATCTGAAAGTATTATCTTATTTTTATTTATTTTTTTTTTTTCAGTGACGCTCGGTTTTATTTTATTTACAAATCGGTTTGATACGAGATATGTTGGGAATGCGATTGTTTGAATCTTTTACGTCACACAATGTATTTTCACACAAGAATGAGGTGCTCACTGTGCGTAAAAGCTACACTTTGTTTTTTTTTTTTTTTTTTTTTTTTTATGATAAACGTATACTTGAGTTGGATTTTTTTCATTACTTCGTTATGCTCATACATTCACTTACGTTAATAGTCAAAATTAATAGAAACAACTTGATGAGTCGAATTTACCTTTAGGTTCAATGACTCATCGTAGGCGATGCTTGTTTCTTTATTACTTCAATACGTAATGAATAAAGTGTTTGCACTTAGTAAAAAAATTAACACTCTATAACAAAAAAAAAACAATTTTTAAATATGTACCTTACAAAGTATGCATATATATTCTCATAATATTTGTCTAAAATATAATGACAATGACCAACACATCCGTACTAATATAAAAAATATTTTAAAAATACATACAAAATTAATTTTCACTTTTTAAATTTTTTATTAACATTGCAGGTACATGTTCTGTTGACCAATATAAAAAATACTGTTTTTCAAGAAGAACTCATTTAACAAAAGTAACTTGAAAAATTCATGACACGAAAAACTGATTTAGTAGATCTGGAAGAATTTTTACTAGTTCCTCGAGCCAAAAAGGATCCACGACAGTCTGTTTTTGGTATAGACTCCCTCGATTGAGTCAAGCTATAGGTATTTTTCGGGGTAGCCATACATCAAATATACCTACGTGGTGATTGATCGTCGAAGCGTTTTTTGAGGAACTTCTGGGATTACGGGATGATCTATGTTGTGAGTGAAGGCCCGGGGTTGAGAATAAAGATTTTTTGCGATTGAAAACATGTGCACGTTCGATGAGGCGATACGGATAGACTGATGATGCGATGATGGATGTCCTTTTAATCACTGCACGAATGGTGACTGTGTGTCGTTTTATTTTTTTCGATCCACGAATTTTCCATAAGGCCAAGATCCTTTTTTTATCAGAGACATTGAAGTGAAATAAAATTTTTTTTCTTCAGTAGCATTGTGTACTTACACAAGGAGTGCGTATGTAATATCTTTGCTCAGGAGTGTCAATTTGCATCGCGTGTAATCAAGGCACTACTATCATTGACAACATACATTTTTTGCAACATTTAATAGGAAGACTACGTACAGATTCGCATAGCTTATTGGATGTGACACTAAGATTTGTTGATTTTTTTTTAAATTATCAATATGACTCTACAGTAAAACAGTTGTAAATTCATTTGAGAGCGAAATGATTACTTTTTACTTCATTCAGATTGTAGATTTTATTTTTATTATTATTTATAATAAGAGAAAAGTTTGTTTTGGTACGAGGTTGCGCAAGATATGTTTGACCAAAGTACAATCGAGAAAACATGGTTTTGGTGACAAAGATGAGTAATAGCGAGAAGTTGATGTTACACGAGAAAGTGTTTAATTCAAAAAGTATTTAAGTTTTTGTACCAGACATTTTTTTCTGTAATCCTAATTTGACGCTTAAAATAACGAAAATTACGTTTAAAATTTTGAAAAATTATGCAAGAACACTCAACTATATTATTTGTCATTGTTACAGTATTCTCTATAGTTTCATTAAAAAAGCTCAAAGCATAATATAAATTGTATTAAATTTATCTGAAAATCGGTTACCAGCAACCAAATTTTTCGATAAAATCGCTCGTTATGAATACATCGATTATCAACGCAAAAATTCCTCGATGATAAATCATCACCGTTGTCGATCTAAAGTGACGTGTCAACAAAACATTCCGAGCCACTAAACAAACACGCCACGAAAAACTAGTACTGTCAACTACAGCTGCATAAAAAGTAACAACCAACGCATAAACGTACGAAGGAAACTGTTGAACGAAATCAAAAGACACGCAATACTCGATCGGCATGAAAACACATCAACTCAAATATCAAAGTTTGTCCGCAGTTCACACGTACACGCACATACGCGTCGGTAGCAATACAAACTCTTGAATTTCCATTAGCAGAGGGAAACAGCGACGGAAAAGTTTCACTGGGAAACTCATTCCTGCGAATAACTCGGAATCACTTGGCAAATCAAGCGCGAAATCGAGCTGCTCTAGAACATTCTTGCCACCTATATGTGTTGCGTTTGCCTGTTATTATGCAACACTAACATATATAACTCGAGTATTGCAAGCAGACATTATTATTATTATTATTATACTCCTTATCTTTGCTAGCGTGCAAATCGCTATTATGTATCACCGTCATGTGGTATGACTGGTGAGTTTTTATTGTTAGTTAGTATCAGAGTTTTTATTATATTATTTTATGAAAGTTAGTATCCATCCACGTGCATATTAATACATAGATTTATTCTCCAACTTTTGTTATTTGATATCTACAATTTTTTTGGTTTTATAATGGTTATTACCGTTACTTATATATAGGTACTAAAAAGCTTTTAGTCCAAAAACTCGACTTTGCAAGGAATTTTTATTTTATACGATTTTCACTATAAATTTTGTAATCAGATTCTTTAAAATAAATTCACTAGTTCTTATACATTAAACGTAGTAATATTAATAATAATAACAATAATTATTATTATTATTATGATAGTTTACGATTATTTTAACTTGTGGAAACTATTTTTTATCAAGAAAAAAATCACACTGGGCCCTTTTTATGGGAAAAAAGTCTTATAATTCAGTGTGAAATGCAATAGGTGGCTCCATTCAATAAGCCCCGATTAATTTAATTTAATCTATGAAAAAGAAAAAAAAAGTTTGAAAAGCTCACTCTGCACAATTCCCCAGATCTCCCCTCATGATCCAACCACAAAACAAACAATATTCCCATTCGCACTCCGCCAGCCGCGCAGGAGAGCCGTTCATTAAAACTTTTCTCCCCCGTGTCCTTGCAAAAGGCGAAGGCTCACCACCTCTCTCTCTCTCTCTCTCTCTCTCTCTCGGTAAACCACGTAACAACAGCACACGCAGAGTCAGCTGCAACGGAGGATCGATAGTATACGCAACATCAGCCTCGACCTTAGCCTTGCCAGCCGAGACCTCTTGGATTTTACACATCATTGCACCCGCTTGCATTGCTTCTTCCCCTCCTCCCTATGATACGGATCACCCCGGGAGATTCGTCTTTCTTTTTTCCACTCGCCGAGCCGATATTGTTCCTTTCTTTCGACAGAACACACTTTGTACAAACGAATCTTACGCGCCCACTGCCCGGCAGTACAATTATGTAACACGTATACATACGCAGATCGGCCCGTGAATAATTTAATATGTTTACATCTCGGTTACCACAAATTAATATTATAAACACACACACCCACACACAGGCACGTGCAATGTATCTGTACCATGTGCTTACGTCTCACCTCGGGCGAGAGAGAAAAACACGAACCCGCTGGGACTCCCCCCCCCCGCCCCCCTAGGCAAAAATCGAGAGCCAATCTGTCTTTTTTACTTCTCAGCCTCCCCCCTCCTTTTGCCACTTCTTCGTGGGTTATTCATCCGAGCAAACAAATTATTGTGCGTGTACAGAAGGTCGCGTTTTTTCTTTTCAACTGTATACGTGTACGTACATATACCGTGCAATGTGCTTTTTTTTTTGTTTTTTTTTTTTGTTTTTGATCTCATATTGTAACGAACGAGGACTGGGTACACGCGTAAATTTTGGATTTGGAGCGTCAAAGCTGCTCGCTTTTATAATATACGTGCTGGGCTGATTAGACGAATCGACGGGGAAGAGATATTTTCAAACATATAGTGTTACTACTTTTCGAGTCTCGCTAATTTTAATCAGAAAATTTCATTGATTTTAAATGATGTGTCAAACAAAATGCGTGATCGATTGCATTGATTTTCCAAAACTTATTAACGTACAATTTTATGTTTTTTTTTTTTTTTTTTTTTCCTTTCGCAACGATAAGCTCACGTTTTCTCTTTCCCATTCAAGCCCTGAATTAAACAAACGTGCGATAATTTCACCTCGGGTACCCTTAAAAAACGTGACCTACACGTATCGATCAGCCCCACATTACGTGAGTCTATAGGAATATTCGTCGCATTTATGCCGTAAACGTATGGGGTACACGTGATTTCGATACTCGTGCGCGCGATTAATGTTGTCATGACACGGTCTAATGATCAGAGTACCCCCCGCAGGGAATACATTAACACTGAAATTTATTTATTCAAATATCAATGTATATCATAGGGTATTCAATCAGATTTTTTCCTATTTTTTTTTACAATAGTTTTTTTCATCAAGAAACAAAAGATTTCCTGGTCATTCGAAATATAATTAAATGTTGGTACACGGAGATGACAATTGAAACTATGGTATACAAAAAAAAAATAATAATAAAAACATGAACAGTATCGCGTGAAAAAAACAATTTGTGAATGAAGGATTATTAATAAATTTATTATTTCTGTTTTATTAAAAATTGAAATCAATGCAGGGCAAGCAAATAGACTATTTTTACTAAATTAAATTACAACAGAGTATGTCACTTTACATACACATGTTTATGGGTAAAAAACCATAATGACAATAGTTTTGTCTCATAAGAGCAGACGTGGAATTCCACATCTGACTGCACATCCAAGTTTTCACTCTTGCACCCGATGGTACACGCTCAAAATAAAATAACCAGCCAACTTGCATCTTTTCAAAGGCTAATTTCACATTCACATACATTCACGCAACAAAACTCGTCAGCTGGGCAACAAAGATAATGTGACTCAGCAGCTGAATGGAGATGGTAGCATTACAAAGTGCGTTTAACGAGGTCCAGGCAAACGTGCAACTGCCAGAGATGAGTCAGTCGGTTGTCCTGCTTACTTACGAAGAATAATAATTTTATCTAATTGATTAATAATTTTTACAAATTCTTGAAAAAAAAAAAAGGAAATACAATAAAGTAGTTTTAAAAAAAATCAAAGGCTGGTAATTTTACAAGGATATCTGATAATCTCCGTACATCGAAGATCTGTCGGTTGCGAGCATTGAATCATTCTTGGGCAACGGGAATCGAGATAAATAGGCTACGCCCGTTCACTCCTGAAATTACCTCACATTACGCGTAATTTTACAGTCTCGAAGAAAGAAAAAAAAGGCATGATGAAATATCAATTTGCAGGGGAACGCCTTATTAAACCGATCGCGAGATAAGCTTGATGGCCGATTAGGATTTACTAAAAACGACTGTACAGGGCCCCGTGGCCATGAGCCTCTTCTTTTTTTCTATTTTAAATTAACGCATAAATCCTCACACGCCCGAGTGGAAATTGGAATCTTCTTCGCTGAGCGGTAATTTATGTGGAACGGAGTAATTGGACGTTATAGGCGCGTTATGCGTGCCATTAAGACGATAAATGATTACGATGGCTGTAAAGAGTTTGTATCCAGGGGGGCTGGGGAAGCTCGTTTCGTACACCGACTGAAATCTCGATGAACATATGCTGGATGATTGAAAAAAATGCGCTAAAATTTCATGTGCTTTCAAAATTTTTGATTTGGAGTTAAGTAATTATTTCCATCAGTTTCCACTTTATTCCCCTTCACACTTTAAAATAAACATTCATGTGTTATTTTGTATAACAAATATTTTTTAATCATTAAACGTAAGAGTTAAAAATATTTTGTATGAAGCTAATAAAACTTTTTTTTAAACTAATTGAATAGATCGTAATAAACTTTACTAATAAAAAAACAAATAATTATTTTTATTAGTACTTACGTGTCTTAATTTACTGCTGCTTACAAGTGCTCGATAATCGTAGCCTGTGTAGGACAGTTAAAATAATTATTGTTGTAAAATGCATTATTGTGTAAGTTTAAAGTATTGTTCATATTTTAAAGATAGGAACCCATAACCACATCCCAATTACTGTCCCTGGCATCGACTCTCTTCACTTCTCGTGCAAACAATCCAAGTCGACGTATGCACAGGCGCTCTTGTGTGACTCATCTTGCTTTGCATCCTCTCTTACACTATCACTATACATATACATGCGTGGACCGGTTTTCATTGGCTATACTTTAACCTTTTTTTTTTTTTTTTTTTTTTTCATCCTCCGAGTGGCACCAATGTACGTACTGGATAAAATTTCTTTGTTTCAAGACGTTTAACCTTTTTTTTCAAGTATCTCGTGCTTAAAAAAATATCGAGGATAACTGGAGGATGAGTTTTTTTATTTAATATTCAATTAATACAAACTTGTTAAGTATTACAATAGGATTTGTTTGTTTGTATTATTTATATAATGAGGTTTTTCCACGTGTAGATTAACAATTTTTTTATATTTGATTTTTCAAAAATCAATTACGCTAATGCCCACTTTACGGTCGTATAAACATTCTTAAGGCTGTAGTTTACCATTATGCTTAATTCAAATGTATATAACATCAAAGAAAGTTAAATATTTTGTAAATAAGTAAACTACTCTACATGGCACGTGTTCCCTTTGATTTTTTTAAAATATAATTTGTTTGCTGTTAACGCATTTATTTATTAGGACTAAATATTAAATTAGGATTAAAGATTAAATTCCTGATCATTAATTAACATTTTTATAAATAAAGATATACACAAGATCGAAAACATGTTTTCAGCTTTTTACAAATACTTTTAAAACCTACTGTAGGCAGGGATAAAAAAAAAAAAAAAAAAGTCTGCAACCAAGTCTGGACCACCAGTACAGGAAGTCCAGTGAAGTAAATTCTCCCTATTACATAATATAACGGGAGTTTCTAAAGGGTATCGAGGAACGCGGCATTTAATTTACATACAATGCAAGGCATCGTTATAAAATATCTTGGATGTACTTTTATTCGTAGCTTCGGAGTCCATTGTCGCGAAGCTGATAGCGCGTTGACTCGATTTCTAAAAATATTACAGTACATCTGATAAAATAAATTGCCAAAGGGGGTCGTTTGGACCATGTCTTCGCGCACATCAAAGACTAAAGCATTACTAATTCAGCGTTCACTTCACCGCGAAAAAATATTACACCCGTATGAGGTAAAAATAGCCCTGCGCAAGAAAACATTTTCAAGCGAGTTGGTACTTAAGGGACGTTTGGACAAAGAAAAAGCAAAAAAAATCGCTTCTCCGAATCAACGCGCGCGTGACCGACTTTCCCAACTGTGTGCGTGGAAGCATCGGTGGCGATGACAGTTTACCCAGAAATCGCACCTCCAAAATCGAGTTTTCGCGATTAACGTGACCCAAAATCACTCTCACACGCGCCCACGTTGACTTTTATCAATGACGAAAATTTTCGTGCTAAACGTTATACTGAAAATACATCAGCCCCCCCGGCGCTGATCCCGTTCGGTATGAATCATCGGACGCGTCCCCAAAAACGAGGCCTGGCTTATTGTGTTTTTTATTTGGTTTAATCTCTTCTTGAAAATTGAGGCTTTTATGCAATATGACATTTTTCAGTAGTATTACAGTTTTATTTTATTTATCATATACATTGTTGAGATTTCTTGAGATTATAAATATTTTACAATTACGATGTTCGAGTTATACAACTGATGATTTTGTGGAGGAAAATTTCATGGATTTTGTACTTTTTTTTTACGCATCAATAAGTTGCTGTGTAGAAAAAAATTGTTTCGAAAATTTATTACAAATACGAGTTGTCTTAAATACACCATCCAAACGTTATCTAAAAAAAAAATCTGTTTTAATAANTCAAATAGTTTACGTTGCAATTTTTTTTCCAGCAATGTAATGAATTGAGCATGAAATTTTTTTTTCATTATGTTATAACGTAAATACTTGACAAACAATCGTATGGAGTTGGACGACACACGGAGATAATACGCGAGCCATTCACGAGACATATTTATTCTGCACGTAATTTGAGGTACAGTGTATTATTTTGAATATTTTTAAGATAAGACGATTTTAAAATTAAATCGTACTTTTACTCAACTCAACTATCGACACGTCACGCGACGAATCATAGCTATATTTAAAAATTTGTATAAATTAGCAACAAAAAAAAAAGATTTATTATCTTACCACTTTTTTTTATAATTTTCCTTATTATTAGCACTAATACTTTCAATGTGACTCCATAAAGTATGAAGATAAATAGAAAATTTTAAGAAACTGAATTAGTGGCGAGCCATTAATTATCAATTTCCCCCTTTTTTAATTCATCTTACTTTTGTGGCTTGGCGCCAAAGATCAACGTGTTTTATTGTATTTATGATAACTACTCGCACAAAAAATTGTGATGATCAATTATCAAGTGCCAGACTCGTTAATAATCCCGAATTTAAGTCTCGTGTCATCATCTGCAGAGCATCGAGTTTCGTGTACGAATGTTTCATGTAAGACCAGGATTTTTTTGATTTGATTTGAAGGTTTCAACCGAATAAGTTTTTCCAATGAATTTGGATGAAATGGCACAAGTTCAGGGTATTTTTCAAAATCCATTTAGAGCAATTTTTTTAACAAACCCGTGAGACATTTAGTTTACTTCTAAAATATAAACCATGCAGTTTTCATCGATAAATAAATATTCGTCTTATATAAGCCTCGGCTTCGCCTCGGGCGACACACTCCACGCGGCCGTACATCAGCCACTTTACGGCCTCGTAACGTAATAAACTATTAATTAACTAATTTTACTGTAACTTTAGATACAATTTTTTTTTTTTAATAATGAACTGACCCAAAGTTACGTGCAATTGTTTATACGGTGATGTAGAAAAAAAACTTTTTTTTTTTTGTGACATTGAGATGGAAAAATTCTGAGAATTATTGACATTTCTTCTGTGTAATTTGCCAGACATCGGTTCAACGCACTTTAAGAATAAGTACAGCTGGTAAATCCGTGGACACAATAAAAACATCTTTTTGCCTTGTTATGCTTCCTTCTACACCAAGGCCCGCATAAATATATTTATAGACACGCTGGCTATGCATTATCTTCGCGCTATGTTTTCCAGTCGAAATCAAGACTATAAAAATGCTCCCTCCGACAAGTCCACTTTCCCTTTTGGCTTAATCATCCGAGTATTCTTTATATTGTGTATATTTCACTCAAAGTAAATGGACGATAATAAAATGGTTTTTGTTCAGTGTTTTTAAAGCTAGCCACTTGTACTCATTTGTTTGATCATAAACTCTCCTGACCAGATTAGCTGTTTACTGGTTTTTATACCTAATACCTCGAAACTATAGACTATCTCTTCGCTTAAATTCAGCTCAATATTTTGTAAAATTAATGTGTTTTTCTCGAACCTTATAATACTTTTGGGTATTGGATTTTTGTATTTTTATTAAACTACGTGCAAATGGTTGAAAAGTAAAATGAAAAAAGTAAGCTTTTCACTCAAATACTCTATGCTAGTCGTACGTGTGTAAGTATGAATTAAAAAAAATATATTGCAGTCATCAGTGTAAAATCAAATCAACTTGCCAAAGTAAATGTGTACTATATACATTATTGCTATTATTTGTGGCTTCATTATATATATAATTTTAGAAGCGAATAACAAGAAGACGACTTACAGTTTAGAAGTGAGAAATCACACGATTTTTAGAATATCGGTCAGTAGAGCACCGTGAAAAATAAGCCTTCGTGGGCGTATGTATGTATATGTGTATATCTACAAACGTCCCCGATAAGACTGAACTGTATATGTGCGAGTGGCGCGACGAAGCCCCAAACGACGCAGCAGAGCGGCTGTTTATTCGATACACATGATTTTATGTTTAAGATCACCAAAAAGTTTGAAAAAAAAAAAAAAAAATGTTACTAAATTACAGCTTCATGCGGGCTTTTGTTTAATTTTGATTTTTCAAACAACAACGCTAATAAAAGTACATTTAACGACTCTCTCGTAAATAATGGAAGTCTGGAGCTTGCAAACTTTATGTCTCATCATCGGAACGCTCACACAAGTTTGCGTAACGTGAAGAAACGCCGTCGCGATTTTTATAAATAAAACCATTTCTTCCGAGCCAACGGTGTATATACCGCCATACCAATAAATTCATTTTTTATCTCCCAATGGAGCCCCCGTGCTGTTGTTTTTAAAATATTATGTACGTATGAAAATTTATACGCAGATTCGCATGCAATTGCAACATTTTTGTTATTTGACGCTAATCAACAGAGTCAGCTCTAGCTGTCGAGATTATTAAAAAAAGTATACACATGCACGAATGCTGCTTATTTTCAGTTTTTGTCCTTAAACTTTGTTCACGTTTACAATCGCTTGTTAAAAGAGGTACGCAAAGTTATAAAATTTTAATTTTCAATCCGTCCAAGAGAGATATTAATTCATTATAATGAGCTATTTATTCGTTACCTTGTTCATAGAAAAAAAAAACTTCTCGCGCGAGTTGGCCGCGTAAACACACGTAGGTAGTGCAGTCGGTACGACACAATAATCGAGAGAAGCGGGAAAATAAAAGGAGTGACACGCACGTGCCGGCTGTTGTCAATGTCCAATCAGACCAAATAAAAAGGTAAATACAAGCTTAAGCGTTTTTTGTCTACGAATATAGCTTTAAATATTGATTTGAATGGTATATGTATATAGGTACATACACCGTAGGGAGAAAAATAAAGGCAACATTACATCATTGAACTGGGCAATGAATCAACAAAATTATTCGTCACCGGGCACGTGGCTCAAAGTATTTATAATCGTCACTCCGAAAATGGTCCCTTCCGCCCACAGCACGCAAACAATATACGCATCGGGCGCTGCCCAAGTCAAACGCAAACAAGCACTCGTCCCAACGCTAATATATTATATAGGCATGAGGAAAGAAAAAACCACATTAGCTCGGCCAAAGACAACAGTACGTATAAAAGGGCCATCGCAAACGATACCAAAGAAAGGAGAGATCAGCGGTATCACCGGCGTTGAGTAAATATTTCCTCCAATAAGCCAATCGTATGGAGTTGGACGACACACGGAGATAATACGCGAGCCTCGGATCAATCGAATTTCCTTCTCGACTTTCGATATACACGACCGATTGGTTTTTATATGCGCATCCCACCCATTTTTCCGATACAAGATTGTACACGTACTTGTATTAAATGTACACGGGGTTGAGCCACGAATTTTAAAGGGATGATCCGGCAACAACAATTTTCTTTTTATTTTTTTGTCTTTGCCAAAGTGTACAGCGTACAAGTATCTATAATTGTATTGCTAAGCGTATCTTTATTTTAAGGTAATCTTCCGGTATAACTGCTTTAAAAAAATCATGCAAGCGGTTTTTCTTTGAAACATCCATCATCGTCAACAAAAAGCTCAACTTATGTCATTTTAATTGCTACGATCAAGTTTAGTATACCTTAAAACTTGTCTCGACAAATCACGTGATTCATCTTAATCGACACACCATACAGGTACAGCCTTTTTCTGTGGTTTTAACATAGTTATCCTTGCTTCGCTTTCCACATCGATGACTTGGAATACTATTAAATTTTTCAACCCACCAGAAATGGCTACTAACAATAATCAGCGTCACTATACATAAAACTCGATTAATGCACTATCACGTTACTTCTAAAAAAAAGAAATCGTATCATCCATCCGTACACGCGAGAAGCGCACTTACGGCACAACAAATGGGTATACTTGTATACGGTCGTTTCCATAAGCGCAGAAAATCCGAGTCGGAAGTCAAATCGACCCTCGATTCCGTGACCATCTCCCGAAACGATTCCTGGTAAGCAGCACGCCCTTGTAACGTTGCAAGTAACGCGGGCTTGCGTAACGACGCCATACAATTTCGTAAACACAATAAAATACCCAATTGCTGACACAGACGAATTTCCTGAGATCTCTCTCTCGCGTGGTCGTGTATACTTGTGTATGCCTATACGTAAACATGTATACGTATACTAGCTTTGGCTCGACAAAAGGTGAAAGTGCTGTTACGGGCGAATGTGTACTTATACAGGTACACGTCATCATCGGTCCATCTGTTGTCACGGTGCAATGGGTATAGGTATACCTATGATGTCTTGTGCCGCAGAGACGGGATGAAACATATTAAATCCCATCCCGAGATTTTACCTCTGGACAATTTGTCGAGATCTTTTCATCCTCAAAAGGCTTTCCCGAGATTACCTGGATTTTCCTGTTTCTCGAAAAAATTTCCCAATATTTGTTTTCATTCCAAACGAAATTTTTTAACAGCTGAGATTTTTTACCCAACCATAAAATATTCTTTTTCCACTAGAACATTTGGAATATCAAAGAAAGCCATTTTAATGGTAATATAATAGTAACTACGAAAAAAAACAATTATAATAATAATAATAATAATAAATAAATAAATAAATAAAGTAACGAAATATTCAATTAAATTCTTGATATATTTGAGAAATTGTGTCCTCATCCCAATATTAAACATTGAAAATGTTAACCATCGTGGATTGGCAGAATAATTAGATAAAAATCACTGATGAAAAAAACATTTTTTTCTACATCAGCACCATCTAGAAACTTTCGAAAAACGTTGGTTATCCCGAAATTTTCAAAACAAGATATCTTTATCCAAAAATGTTGATTACATCTGGTCTCGAATGATATTCTTATATTTCCAACCATTGTGAAGAAAAGCGGGTAATGCCGACTTGATAATTGAGAATTACCCAAAGTGCAAAATATGCACGGAGGGAAGTTCGATTTGAATATTCGAAAAATACACGCTACACTATCGGCCATCGATCGATCGAAATCGATTATTTAGGTACATCGGCCTCCATTAAAAAGTTTAATCATCGACAAGCCCCCAATTACCCGTACACGCGTTGATGTAAGGAACCAACCTTTCGCTCGTCAATGACTTTTTCCCGTATCCATGAATATACCCACATCTAAGCGCACACGTACAATATACCTTTACCCATATACACAGCACGAAAGCTTACGTATACGAGCCAATGGAGCATAATAAGACAGAAAATAGACTTCCTGGTTATATACCGACAAGCATATCATCGCGTGTACGGGAAAACGATCGATGTCCTTCCTCTACCGATCTTCGAGACCACGAAATATACTGCGCACCGGAAAATTCAATTTCGACGTAACAAATCGTACGCGGACACGGACTACGACGTGAGGTGTAATTTATTCGCTGCTCTGCCATTTGTTTTTCACTCTGCTCGGCATGATGTGTGAGTACAATTGCTTTGTTTGCCGATCTTGCTTTGGCACGTGTGTATTTATACACACACTTGTTGGATTATAGGCGATCGCAAAAAGTAAAAGGGGTTTTTTGGCGAAACGTTACAAATATGCTTTATTAAACGTTGAAAATGAAGTATCGATCTGATTGGTGATTTTCATTCGTAAGTGTTGCATGGCACGATGGCGTTGAAACCAGAAGTGGGTATAATTGAGATGTCGAGTAAATATGTGGACATATGATTTGTGGTTGCGTATTTCTGGGTTAGCAGAGATCATAGAGGTCGTTTGCTGTGACACTAGGTGCAGTCGAATAATTTTTCTTTTTAAGGTACGATGCAAAATTAATTAATCATGTTTTTTATCTTAATTAAAAATATGATGAATAAAAACAACATTGAACTGAGCACATTTTTTAAAAATATACAGGCAGACTGTCTCAAATAGTTTACGTTGCAATTTTTTTTCCAGCAATGTAATGAATTGAGCATGAAATTTTTTTTTCATTATGTTATAACGTAAATACTTGACAAAATTTTTTTTTTTTATATAGCACTTTATTTTTAATAGAAAAAAAATTTATCAAAGTATTAATACATTTGGTCAAATAGTCTAATTTAAACTTTCTTTAAAAAAAAAAAAAAATGTGGTGCCATTTTTTTGTACCATAACATTTTTTATTGTATGAGTATTAAAAAAAAAACATTTTTTCTTGACAAAACTATGAACAATATTTTAAGAGACAATTTTATTTCAAAATACTTGCAAATGTATGAAATAGTTGTACCCATGTCTGTACATGAGCAATGTATTATATCGGTTGCCGTGATGACTTACAAAATATGCATAAACTTGCGTGAAAAAAAATATTGACAAGCATCAAAATTTTGCTTCTCCAAATCTCAATAATCTCACCCGTGTTTTAGTGGAGATTTATGAGATTGAGAAAACTACCGATCGATCGTCAAAAGTGGGCCGTGCTTAAACGCAAAAGCAAAGGAAAAATAGGAAATGCCCCCGCAGATAACTGGAAAAGAAAAGAAAACCAGAGCAACTGCCATGGCACCCACGTTGTATGCCTTTACAAAAGAGGAAAAGTCAGTTTCAGCCGAGGCTACAGAGCAAAGAAACGGGGAAAGATGGAGGAAGAATCGCCTGTAAGTAAGAGCACGCATGGACAATTAAACCGAACGACCGGAAAGCCAAGCGGACGGCGCAATTATTTCCTGTCTTCAAGCACAGCTCGCTGCTGCACTATGGACCTCGGCGTGCACGTCGCATGTGTGTGTATAATATATATACGTCGCGTGATCAAAAACCGGATTTTCCGCTTCATTTGCACGGCTACCATAATTTTAGTGCATTTCATCTCGAGGACGCTTTGAAAAACCTTCTGTTTTCGGTGTGCTCTACTGTTTCTCCAGTGAATCCCTCTTCACCAAGATGGTTTCCTGTTTGCCATGCCAATCGCTCATTCATCCGAGTGTTTTTTCTTCCTTCCAATAATGCCCAACGCAGAGAGACTTACTACGTGTTTTATTTATTTATCTATTTATTTTTTTTTTTTTAATGAAATATTTGGATTTTTAATAGTGATTACATGTTTAAAAAAATAAAAATTACTATTTAAAGTTTTTTTGCTGTACATTTAATTATAAGTAGTCACATTCTACAGTTTTCTTTCACTTATACCTTCTTTGAAATCATAAAATAATGGAGAGACAATGCGAGAGAGATAAACGTTCCATCTCGCATTCCATTGTCTCTTTCAATCCGTGATCATCCTCTCACTCTGTATATTTGCATGTTTTGCCCTAGTAAAACTGTAAAGTTCTCTGGAAGAATAGTCATGCTTAATAAATAACGAAGATTTCCATCATCAGTACCCATACCGTCATATACATAGGTATTANAAAAAAAAAAAAAAAAAAAAAAAAAAAAAAAAAAAAAAAAAAAAAAAAAAAAAAACCATGAAAGATTAGCGTTGATGAGAAATAAAAATCCTCTTAATCTCCGATTACACGAGCACGTACAAACTCGCGCCGGCCGAAATCATACGAAATCCATTTATGTAACAAAAGAATAAGCCCACGCTCCCTCGGAGGGAAAGCAAAAAAATTTACTCTTTCTCATTTCGTGCACCTCATAAGAGAGAGAAAAAAAAAATATTTCTATTAATACTCACCCGCGCCCCAGAAAAAACTCCCAAACTCGCCAGCTCACGTATATACCAGCGATAATCGCTCGCTGGCCTTGCAGAAAAAAAAAAAAAAAAAGGTAAACTTGTCTAGTCGGCTTACGGTTTAATTCACGCACCGAATCGTGTTACACGGCAGCGAGACGGTACGTGACGCTTTAGATGGTAACGTAACTGGCGTCAAGGTCAGATGTTTTGTTATGACGCTATCTCGGTTAAAGCCACACTATTCTTCTGCGTTCACAATATATATATATATATATATACGTACCTACTTTCTGTCCTGGTTGTGACGTACTTGGCGGGACGAACTTTTGTGCCCATAATACAAATATTGTTGGAACACGTTGGGTCGAAAGTTCGATAGCCTTGAGGATTCGAGTGGTGTTGTATGTGTACCAGCTAACGTGGATGGATTGATGCAATAATGACGTGTAATCGCGGTTGGCGATGTTTTGACGTGCAAGAGGACGAAGACAGATTGGTGAAAAAAACAAACTGTTCGTAAAAAAAAAAAAAAAATAGGTCATTAATTGGATGGACCGCCGGGGGGGTGAATATATTTTTGTTTGAGAATGACATTGGGAGTTGAGTTGGGTACAGTTGTTTCTTGGAGAAAAAGGGCTAGCCCGTGAAACTTTTTTTCTTCTTCTTTTACCCACAGTCTTTTTTAGTGAGCGAGTGTCTGCTTCTTACTCGAGATCGGTCGAATGTGTAATGATCGGAGGTACTTGTGGATTAATGTTCTTTGGTCGATTTAAAATATTTTACAGAATATTATGTATACAGTTTACCCTGGTTGACGGTGAAAAGTGATGATTGATGATGATACATTTTTCTAAATTGTTTAAAAAAAAATTTTTTTTTTTTTGTATTACCTAAGTATACGAAAATAAAAATAAAATTAGTAGTGCGTGGGTACTTTGGTTTATAAATTACATTATGTTATTTGACACTATTCAAATGATTAATCATTATATATATAGACAATTGTAGTATACGGTAATATGGTAATTTTAGCTTCTATAAAAAATGAGTAATACATTTTACCCTTTGAACCGAAAGACTTGTTGCGTTTTAATTAACAAAAATTAACAAAACAAGTATTGAAAACTGATTGTGAGTAATTACGTTACTTAGGGATACATATTTATTTGTTACCGATTTAAAAGAAAAATATCATCCAGTAGAATGACAAAATAACTTGTAAAGTATAAAATCATCCGAATCTTCTATACTCGTTAAATATAACCACTTTTATAAAAAACTTTTGAAATAAAATACATCATTCACCGATAACTCAATTCACTCTGTTGATATGATTTTGATATCTTCAGAATCGCTTAAGTAATTGTACGTAAAGGTTAAAAAAAATATATATTTTTCCAATGGTTTAGCGTTTAATAACAATAACAATAACACCACTTTGAAAAATATGTGCGGAAAGTTTTTCATGTTAAACGTAATTTTACCCTAGTATTTTACCTACTTTGTTTGATAGAAAAAGAAAAAAAAAAAAAAAAAAAAAAGGACATTTTTAGTGCACACCCACTTGAAAAACCCCATTCGTATTCATAGTAATGATGATGAACAATAGCGAACGAACGAGCGTGCCAGTTATAAGCGCACGACGGTCGTTGTCGTTGCGTGTCTGTGACATCCGGAAAATGACGAAATGCTAGACAAAGTATGATTTCAAGAAGCTTATGTTACATGAGCCATTCCACAAAAAAAAACGCTATCTAGTTCAGGACAGAGCCTTTTATCTTCTACAATCTCCAATAAATATAAATGAGGGGGTAGAAAAATTAATAAACATAAGTAAAGTAAGGTGAAAAAATTTTTTTTGAATTATTTTCTTTTTTATTATTTTTTTTTTATTTGAAATTTTCTCGAAACCAGAATTACGTACATTGTTTTAAATCTCTGACGTATTGTAAGAAGAAAATATTCTAATTAATTTTTTCCTAAGCAACATATTTAATTTTAAAACCGAAACACAAAAAACTACAAAGTACATGTTGTATAACCATTTTTTCTTTAAATATTAAAAAATTGCTCCCAATTTTTGATTTCCATTTCGCATTTTTTTCAGAGATCATATTGTAAACGAAATTTCGTCTTCCAAAAGCACAAGTTTCAAATAAGTTTTTATTTAATTTTTTGTGGTAACTTTCTAGCTAAAACTGTTATGGAATCGCTCATAAATGCGTTATAGCCCATGAATAATAATGCAGCAATGATGTTTACGGCGTTGGTCGTAATGCTGTTGTTGTGTCACGTTACGAGATTGTTGACTATACACAAATGTATATGCAATAGATGTTTGTTGTTCTATTATATAATGCCTAGTGCCATCAAGGTCCCATGCACAACAATGATGTGTGTCATTGAGGTTTTAAAAAGTGGGACAGGACTGACATGCTTGTATGTATGTGTTTCAGCGATGATTTTCTATTCAAAATAAAATGTTTATTAAAATTAACACGCATATGATTTTTGAGTTGTACAGAACAATATAGTTCTCGAAACACAAGAATCAAAATTAAGATAATTTACGTTAAAATCGTAAGTCATGAATTAAAAATTAGGCAAATGAAATTTTGTTTGTTTTATTTTTCAAATTTTTTTTTTTCGTTCCACGGATGGCTATTTTAAAATTGTTTTTTCTTTTTTTTTACATAAACATTCAAGACCTGCAAAAGTACTAGTTTTGCTTCGTAAAAAATAGTTAATTAATGACCATCGAAATAATAATCACCGAGTGATTCGATAGTTATAAAAATAATGGCAGCTTTACCACAGATTATTACTATACAAATAGATAAAACAAACATTGATTTTTTTTATAAGCCTCACCTTGAAATTTGTGTTCCGGTTGATAATGTGGATATTGAAATATTGATCCACGCATAGGTACAAATCTTATTTTCTCTGCTTTATTTTTATCTTATACTAAACTTATATGCGTAGACATAAGGTAAAATAACAACATCAAAGGTGTTGGTTTTCCTGTGATTTATTATAAGGTATATCTAACGATACATAATTATGAGTACGTATGACACTCATGAGGTGTGCACATGCACTTTACCGATCAAGTATATAAGCGTATAGAATGTCTCACGCCGCCAATTCATCGAATGACTCAGTTAACTGTACACACGTTGCAAAACAATTATAGCAAATACGGCACACTCGCAAACGTATTTTGTAAACGATGCTTGATAGCTACTTTGTCGATTAGGTACTTGGAAAAGAGATAAAGATTTGGAGGACCTAAAAATTATTTTTTCTACCTTGGGTGTTTTTTTTTTTTTAACTTTTATGGGCTGTTAAGCCATAGCAATTTACTGTAGAATAATTTGTTTATTTTTTATTTTTACGCTGTAGATCACACAAATAATTAATAATACATTAAACATATCTACCAATACATCTGTCTACCAGCCAAGCCCATTAAATTCTTTTTATCAATACAATCCACTAATGTCCAAATAATATATCTGTTAATAATTTAATTTCATACGATTTCATGAGTCATTAGTTATTTTTATCTGTAACACATAAATTGAAAAAAAAAAAAATTAAAATTGAATTAAAAATCATTATATGTTGGCTTATCAAATTTAAGTCAATCATAATTGTTGAATTATTTTTAAAACAAGAAAAACTTTTATTTGGCAAAAACCTTACACGATTCACAGATAAAATTTGCTAATTTTATGAAAATGAAGCGTATCGCCGAATTTTAGACCATCACATTTAAACTTTTTAAGATGATCAAAACATATTTTCATATATTTATGTGCAGTGTCACGTATACCATGTAAACAATTATTCAGGACTAAAATTTATTTCGTACCCATTATAGAGACATTGTAATAGTAATAATAATAATAATAATATGCGAGCTCGTGAGTTATACTCCAAGAGTGAATGGGCGCAAACGAGGTATACCTATATATGTATTNGTGTCACGTATACCATGTAAACAATTATTCAGGACTAAAATTTATTTCGTACCCATTATAGAGACATTGTAATAGTAATAATAATAATAATAATAGTAATAATAATAATAAAAATAATAATAGTAATAATAATAATAATAATAATAATAGTAATAATAGTAATAATAATAATATTGATATTAATAATAATGATGATAATGAATAATACTCACAATATTTATAAAGGTGTGTTTTATTCTCCTTTTATCTATATATGGCAACCGAAGTGGTATGTGCTCCGCCAGCGAGATACAGATGGTCCGGTGCTTCCGTAGCTCAGTAGGCTTGAGCGCACGTTTCCACTCAATATCATTGTTGAGAGTCGGGTTCGAGTCACTTTCACGTAAAATTTTTATATTTGTTTGTTAACCCCATTATGCACGTAATGTCCTTGTGTTACTTGTACGCAAGATTCACTAAGCGTATTGAGTGTCAAACAGGACTAAAAGTACAGCCAAGAAGTTATGAAATATCTACCACGGATATATTCCATGCTGTGGTAGTAATTCGATTTCTTGGCAACAATTATTTTTGCAAGTATTTTCTTTTTGTATTTTCGTTATTAATAATTTAAAAAAAAATTGAAAAACGTATTGGTTTTTTGCCCAGAAATATTTCGAGAGTTTTTTATTTTATTATTTTTTCCAAGAATTATATCAAAAAAAAAAAAAAAAANCGCGGGACGACGCTAACTGGTGCCGTCGTTTTCGGTCTGCAGAGGACGACATTGTGTGTCAGCGATGTGATAATGTGGAACTGATCAGATTTTTGATATACAAGCGTAATATCAATTTTAATTATTTTTTTTTTTTTCTTTTCTTCCTCACAATCTGTTTGCCTCCTGTTGTTAATTTTTTACCAAAGTCCATCCTCCCCTGTCTCTTCTATTGTTATACATCTTCTCCTTAAACCAATAACAACCTTCACAAGCATAGAAGAAAAGGACGCGATCGAAGGATATCTCTTTCGGTCGTCGATACACATAATAATAATAATAATCATAAAAATATTTTCGCTCAGTCAAGGTGATGTAATGAGCCAGGGAGAAAGTAAATAAAAAAAAAAAAAAATTAGCTGCTTCCTACTCATCGTCAATGCTGCTGGCGTAATATGCAGATAAATATAATCTCACCTCTCTTACGACGTCATCGTCATCATCACCAACAGCAGCATCATCGGTGAGCAGTTTACCTTTCCATCCGAGCTCTACGTCACGCGTAACTCAATAATAACTCGCTGACCGTATAGATCCCGTAAAAACTTCTCTTACAATATCTCTATCGCCATCATCAATAATGAAGTTTTTCAAAGCTGAAATTGTGAAAAAAAAATAAATAAATAAATAAATTTTTAAAAAAGACAGTAGTATAAGACCGTTAATTTCTTAGTAAGTACCAAAAAAAGGGAAGAATTTATTAATATCAGCTATGCAAACAGGTATACCCAGACTTGACAGAGACTGGCGCTGCTTCAACGTCACACCCGAGCACGGATATACATATTGACATTGTCGGGCCAGTGTGTCCCACTCGTATATATATATAGCTCGACTCGTTCACACAATAAATACATAACTTTTACAAAAGAGGAACTCTGAGGCTTGTACGCCAACCTCGTTCCAAAAATAACCCTAGAAAGTGTGAATGTTAACTGTTGCAGGAGAGGCGTGATGTTGCGTAAGTGTTCGCAAGTCCTTTGGAGCCTCACTTGTGGCTGCTTATTTCCTCGATCGCTTTTGCTCGATCAAATATTCCGTACAGGGTTTTTTTTTTTTTTTTTTTTTTTTTTTATAGTGGCATGCTTGTCGTTTCAATCCGCAATCAAGTCATTGATTTTCTGGCGCGTTGAGTAAGGCGTGCGTCTCATGTCAATTTGAAAATATAAGAGTACACTTTGTGGTTTTTGTATATGACCCACACGTCATTCGTAACCATAAGGTAGAGAGAAAAATAGACGTGGAGAAAAATTTTTTGGTTCAATGCAACGTACACTCCATTATGGTGTAAAAATAACCCATTTCTCTTTCAATGAAAA
>NW_019379819.1:65263-75978 GCF_000648655.2 Copidosoma floridanum
TTTTTTTTTTTTTTTTTTGTACACAGCTATTGGGTAATACGTTGACGACCGTGTAAAGAATCTAGGAAGTTACATGACAACCTTCAGTTTTATGGCTACTGCATTTTTTTAGCTTACCAAGTACGTACATGTCTTTTTTTTCAATGGACATAAGTATATAAAATCTACGTCATCAACAAAGCAACTATAAATACTTTTACTGACAGTGTCACGTTATTTGTATAAATTCAATAAACAACATCAGCAGCTTGGAAGAAAAAAATAAATAATAAAAAAATGTTTTTAAAAACGAGCAAGAAGAAAAAGTAGTACCAAAGTACTGTAGCTGTACACCAACACGTCAGCTGCTCGCGGTAATTCCTGATGTAGCAAGAAACAGCGTTTTGCGGTTCGCCTTTGAAGAAATTAGAATCTCTATGCCGATCGGCGCTTTCACTCCCGAGGTTTTTCTCGTAAACCAAGCCGTATTTTTTTTTTTTTTTTTTCCTTCGGCCGGTGCAGAGATCGTGTGTGTGTGTGTGCACAAGCACGCAAACGTACATGTATACCCTCTTCTTGAACCCAAACAAGTTAATTGGACGGATTTTCGTAAGCCGCGCGCGTTTTCGGGCTGCCATTATTTTAGGTAAGCCGGGATTGCGACACACTTACTCCTTTTTTCGGGGTATAGGCTATTTTCCAAGCTGAAAGTGGAAACTTTTACCCCCGCGTTTGACAATTGAGTACATAGCCATTGAAGCTTCCATTTGTGTCCATTTCACAATATTATTTTTTCCTTCGTCAAAAGCGACGCGTATACACATTTATGACACATACGCAGGTTTAATCTAATCGCTCTCGCTGACGTCATCCGCGCCGAGCGAGTGATTTTTGACATAAGCACCGCTGTATTTAATAACAACGAGCTTTTTTTTCTCCGAGTATGGACTTAAACTTGAATTCGCTCGTCGGTGGAGCTTGGAAAAAAAAAAATACACACGAAAAACACGTAACAAACGAAAGCTCCGATTTTCAACTGCGACGATGATTAGCCGCAAAAAAATAATGTCATCATCATTATTATTATTATTATTATAATGATCCACACGAAACGGGCCTTTGTCTAAATAGCTCCCTCGAAACGTCTCGATGTACAATACCTGTGAGCATCGGTTAATCAAACCACACACGTACACGCGTGATGACCAGCTCTCTGACGTCAGTCGTATCGCGGCCGAGTTGGTGAAATGCGAGTACATCCAAAGCTATGACACGTGGCGCAAGTCGTAAATATACCGATCGCGTGAAATCCGGATGATACTGGTGCTCGCGGGGATTTTTTTTCCACTACAGATTCGCGCTCCATTGGGGGGGGGGTCTCGATTACCGCTTTTTATTGACGTTGATACGCGAGTTGCGTCTTTTGTGAGAGTTGCGGTGGACGAGGGTTGATGAGCTGGGAAATCACGAGATTTGCATCGCGTTTGGCTACGGAGGCTGTGGCTCTTTCGTCCCGATTTTCTTACATGGCATACGTTGACACGCATATATTACGCGTAGACAAAAACTGTGCTTTTGGTGGGCACGTTTTTCGAAATCTTTTGTTTCATGTACAATTCGTTTTTAGTTTTACTCGGTTCTCAATAAGAGTGGTTTCGATTCACGATTAAATTTAATTTTTAATCTATATTTCAATCAATTGGTTGTACAAGATGTATGTATAATTAGTTTGAAAAGAAATTACCACGTATCGCACACTACCTATACGACATTTACATTTAAATTTTGCGATTCCGCTTGATTTTATTCGTAAATGTAGTTGAGAAAAAAAAAGCGATATCAAAGTTCGCAAGGAGTCAACGTCCCCGTCTCTCAGCACAATCAAGTCTATCAGTCGTCGAAATCGAAACTTCTCCCGCAAGCGATAACACGACAAAGTGGATTACCATGTTTCGACGCACTCGAGAGAAATTCTTCCCTTTTTCTTCTTCTTCTTTACGCACAAATAGATATCTTCCGTTAATCTCTTTTTTCTTTTTTTTTTTTTCCTCTACGAGCACAAACACCTTTATAAGAGATTTAACAAGAAAAAGTCCCATGAAACGGAACAATTTTTTTGAGCCGCATAATTTTAGGACATCGATTTATAATGATTTTTAGCTTCCCCGAGTCTCCAGGATTATGGAAAAATTTGTGAACGCGAACTAAGCAACCCAAGAAAAAATTGTCTAGCCTTTTTAAGTTTTTCCAAATACTTTGCACGATTGGTTACCCAATTTATTTTACAAATTCCTCCACATTTTTGTGGATACGTAAAGGGTTTCTATCTATACAGTTTTTTTGTGGAAATGCTCGTATACAATTGCGACAGTTAACAATAAATATGATAACGATCCGCGAGCGCCTGAAAGCTATGAAATGCAAGCGTTATATGCATGTGCGCGCGTATACTTTATCTGCAGTCGTGACAATTGTTTTTCCAAGATAAGGACACTATAGGTATAATATACACGTGTACACGCGAAGGGTGTTCTACCTCACTCTTTCGGCTCCTTTATTTTTAGTCTAGCTCTTGTTTGCTCACTAAATCGCTTTCGAGAATCATCGAACCAAAGTGTTTGAAAGAAGGACAGAGACAGGGAGAGGCAGAATCTTTATTTATATGATCTAACAGTTGTTGCAGGCGAGTAACTTGCCAAGTTGTATGAACTATTCACTATTTCATCGAACCATATTTTTCTTTTTACGTACATTACAGTCAGTAACGTGAATTCGATAGAATTTTAATCTTATTTATTTAATAGTGTAACTCAATGTCGATGCTTTTATTTTTTCATTTTATTATATATTTATAGTGCGAGAATTGCACTCACATGTGCCCTTTGGGGATAATAAACAATAGAAAAAAATTATCGTAAAAGAGCTCGCAAGACAAAAAAGAAATTAAAGTTTTTTTTTTTATGTCAACTAAAGCATTAAATTTTAATATTAATCCATAAAATAATATCGATTAACATGGTATTGAGAGCTTATTAAACTTTTTCCTCTGGGTGCGGTTGAGGCGGATAACTAACAGTCGTAACTAAGCATAGTTCGGAGCTGTTAGTAAGAATAGTATTTTTAGTTTTGACCCTACGTCACAATACGGTTGCAAAAAATTGGATTATTTCATTACTCCACATTTATGTAAATATTTTTGAATATAATTTTTTGAGACTTTGACAGTGGTTAAGCAGCAATTTTTAATTATAATTATCTGAAAGTATTAATGTCTAAAATGAATTATAATGACAATTATTTTGGTTGGATTTTATTTAATAAAGAATAATATTGATAATTTTTAATTATTGATTTTTCAACACTAAATAATAAGACTTTAAAATTACACTTTGATTATTTATTAAAATATGTAGCAAGAAACAGCGTTTTGCGGTTCGCCTTTGAAGAAATTAGAATCTCTATGCCGATCGGCGCTTTCACTCCCGAGGTTTTTCTCGTAAACCAAGCCGTATTTTTTTTTTTTTTTTTTTTTTTTTTTTTTTTTTTTTTTTTTTTTNTTTAATATTAAAATTATTTGTCATTTAATCCTCTCAAAAATAATGTTTTGGTAAATTTAGATGTATTACATAGGTATCAAATTAGTTACTTTCCATGAAAATCTTTTCTAGTTATTATTTTTCTTCAATTTAGCAAAAAAACATTTTAATTATTCATGATGATTTTTTTTTGCATTATTTTCATTTTTTAGTCTAATAATGATGTAACAAATTTCATTCAGTCACTCAAATCACGATTTTTCCCATATCTGCTTTTAATGAGTATTCGTAAATTATCTAAAAAGGTTTCGAAAGATTTGTGATCAAATTTTAATTATTTAACATAGCATTTAAAATATTATACAAGACTCTAGATGAAAAAAACAGGAAAGTTCGTAAGAAAAGACCCCCACCTTTACCCGTTATACTTTAATCATAGCAAAAGTCCCGATGTCATTTAAAAGTAGCTCTCCTTGCGAGAGCAAAAAAAAAAAAAAAACCAAAAAAACCTACTTACTCAACATAAATAAGCAAGTAGCGAAATAACGTGCACATATAAATATAAGGTACCTACTTATGCAGTGTAAGTTGGCAAGCGTCTAGAAATGCTTTTTCCACCAACAACTGTACAGTGCACGTTATAATATATACATTACACTTTCGCTCTCTCTCTCTCTCTCAACATAAACTATATACTATCTGCAAACGTATACATAAGCGCGTTATCGCGCGGCGAAAGGCTAAAAGTAAGAGAAAAATATGCAGCGCGAGAGATGATATTTTTAGACCCCCAACTCGTTTTATTCGCTCGAGCGTATACCCGTGTATATACATGGATGCTCGTACGCGCGCAAACGAGAAGTCAAGGCAGAGCGAAAATGTTTTATCAACGTTTGATCGTTAAATTACAATTATTGTTTCTTCGATTTCCTTAAAAAAAAAAAAAATCATTTTTAAAACAATTTATAGAATTTTTTTTTGCATGCTTATCCGACAAAAAAAAAATCAGCTTTTACGGTGTTGCAAACATGTGTACTTGGCAAAATCATGCGTGAAATTTCGCGCCATCAACCTGCACAACGAGTAAAATATATATATGCAGGTGTCAGAGAAACTCTGCAGTTGGCTTTTTCTCGGCTTTCTAAGCTCTCTCGGTGATTACCTAACTTGTTGTCCCGTTACTCAATCTAGAGCTACAATTGCGGAGATAATGCAGAGAAGCCGGTTTATACACGAGCTACCCTTCAACCAAGCAAAATACGTAAGTTTTCCACTGCCAGGTAACAGTATCGATTGCAAATTCGTGATGTGAGCCCTTAACATCTTGGATTCCTTTTTTTTTTTTTTTTTTTTTTTTTTTTTTTTTTCTACCGTATGCCGAGATTGACTGATAAGGACGAAAATGAAAGAGACGGAAGTATATGGTCTAGAGGTTATTGCGTATTGTCGTATCGCTGCAGTATAACAATTCAAGGATCTCATGTTTAGTAAATCGTTTGATTTTATCATTTTACTTATCCACATGAATGTTTTTTTACGTGACAATACCTTTGTTATGCCTTTTTTTAAATAATATGTTAAACTGTAGTAAAGTGATTTAAAAAATAATAGTAATATAGTATTCATCTGGAGCCAAAAATCAAGTCGTAAATTTACATTACGTGTTCTTGGCCAAGTTTGCCAATTGTAGGGATATTGTATAAATTATAGAACGGTAGTAAATCATTTTTTCTAAAAATGCATATTATTCTTGCTCTTTGCATAAAATAACGAGGCGAACAAACTAAATCTACAGATCTGTGTACCAGTACTCGTTTTTTTTTTTTTGTTTTTTTTTTTTAAATACGTCAGCTAGTTTTTGTACTAAACTGTTAATTTACGCATTTTATTCAACACTCAACAGCATTTTTATGATACTATTTACTACGCACATTGGGTTTTTTGCCGAATCACTGCACGTGCATTTTAATGTTTTTTTTTTTAATTAATCGTCAAGCCATAAATTTTATCAAAAAACGTCTCTCGTTTTGCTGCGCGGGAGAAAGAAATTTTTTAGAGCCGGCGTCTCGGAAGTGCGCGCATGATTCGTGCGTGTAGCATGCACATAGGGTGTGCCGAAAACAGAATCCGTGACGCTCGATTCCTCGAACAAGAGATGTACGGCTGACGCGAAAAAACACTGCAGCCGAGCTTTTTCTTTTTTTTTTAATCGTGTTTTTGCTCATTTGAGTATATGGTGCTGGTCAGGCCATGGTACCTACGACTCGGGATTTATCAGATGCATTAGGACAAATTTTCGGAGTGTCATAACTCACGCGATAGTTTCAACTGCAGCGACAAGAGAATTATGACTTTGAAGGTTGCCAGTGACGTTGAACCCTCGGACAAACGAAACGAAGGTTTTGTAATTTATGCCGCAAACACAAATTACACCGAGTAATATGACTTTCGCGGATAAAGAAAACAAATTTAATCTTATCTGCTTTGATGTTATTTTCACGGCAAAGGTGATGCGTAACGTTGTTACTTGAAATAACAGCCTTTCGAGGTGCACGAGCTATTAGTAACAAAATTATAAACAAATACACTTGCTTTTGCATAAAAATCAGAAAATTTGACAAAAAGACCGAGATAATTGAAATTGAATAACTGAATGACTGCACAGTAAGTTTCAAGATAAAAAATTTGAAACATTTATGTATACTGATAACGCGTTGAAAAGTCAAAAGTTAGAAATGTTTCACCTAATGATGTTGCAGTCGATAGTCAAGCTAAATCTATTTGTGGTAATTGACAGGCAACACTTATCTGTTGTGCTTTTCTATTTTTATATAAAGAAACAAGTCATGAAAATTATCAGCATTAGTGTTTGTCTATCGGATGAAAAAAAAAAAAAAAAAAAAAAAAAGCATTTATCCAAGTGTAAGTTGGTAAAAGCAAAGTAAGCAATGAAATATTTCAGTAAACAGTTCAAGGAAAATCAGTTTAAAAAAAATGTATTATCATGAAAACTCGTAGATTCAGCATTTCCTTTTTTCCCGTTTACAGGTCGAGCACAATTTTTTCTTTCACATGACAAAGATTTACCTCAACTACGTTTTCCTTCGCACTTTGGTCGAAGATCACACTTCATCTTTTAACAAATAAAAAAAATATATAAATTTATGTTTATGTGATTTTCATTAGGTACAACTTTGCGAGTAAAAACACACTTTATTCGCGCGTGTACAACGCACACACAGCCCGTCCATCGGACGGAAGGGAGGAGCATTCAACTCTTGTTCCCTCAGCCGTACACGTTTTCCCCCAACACGAACTTTGGGTGTATATACGGGGTGGGGGGGGGTGAACTTTTCGGGTTCGTCGACTCGTACACGCGGGTCGGTTTTCCCCCGTAACAACACAAGGGGTAAGTCTCGGGGGCCGACGGAGCAGCGAATCCCTAGAAGAGCGCCGACCCTCAAAGCTGTGCGATGACCTTTCCTCCCGGCCAAGTTCGCGGCATTACGGGCTTATACGCGCCTCTTTTGCTTTTCCATCCAAGTAAACTGGGATCGCACGTTAGACGCGATTGACTCTCTCGAGGGGGATGATACTTACTTCTTCTGTTTTTTTTTTTTTTTTTTCGTTTAAACTTCGCTCGGATAGTTTCTGAACTCTATTGTTTTCTAGACTAGTCGACATTAAAACCACATTCCTTTAACTGTTGGGAGGGTTATTCAATAGTAGATGATAATTTTTTGCTTCTTTTTTTGATGCACAAAGCAGATAGTTTTGGAGTAGGAATAAACATTTTCAACAATAGGTGTAATCTTCATCGATGGTTTCGAGTCACTTTCCCATTTTAACAAAAAAATTCAATTAAAACCACACCTCGCGCGACAATCCTATATTTTTCCAAGCACTTGCTCTCCCTCCAGTAAAACAATACAAGCACGTACACGATTATCAAATGGAAAACACTTCAATATAACGTTGGGGGACTATATCCTTCAACAAGACCTCGACGTTATCCTCTATCGGCTATTTACGGAGACTCGTGTGAAAAATAGTAATAATGATAATGGCACAAAATAAATAAATTTTCATTATCTCGTTGGATTATATGAATTTTCTAACGCTCCATTTTTCTCTCAATGGTACAAATCTAAGAAGTCTAGAAATAAAACCCAAGAAAGAGTTCATCGGCTCGGGTTTCCATTGGTGTGTTTAAGTATCAGAAAAAAAAAAAAAAAAAAAAAAAAATTATAAACACTCGAGTAAACACTCGTTGGTTTATATACGCATCTGATTCTCGTGGACTTGCGTCAGTCTCTTTACGTGCATACACAATGTATCTTGAGAATAAAAGCTCGAGAAGTCCAACTTTGAAAAAATCTTTGCGTCTGACGCACCGAGTATTACCCGCGTAGGTATATATTTACCGATCCATCAAACACAAACGCGTATACCATTCAGTACACGGAGAATCGCGTAGAATTTTCTTATTTTCATCGCGTGTACAACCTACGGAGAAATTGCAAAATAAGAGAAATTGTGACAATCGAACCAAAGGGATCAAGTATACATTTTCTACTCTGATTTTAATAGGCGGTTTTCCAACACCAAAGCTAACACCTTGCAACAAATCAATCATGTTATATTTAAAACTCCGAAAATGTATATATGTATATACGTGTGGTTTCAAAAAAACACTCGAATGCGTGATATCGGTATCGCCAATGTCCTCGATTCTTATATACATCGATATGTAAACCTGTATCGGCTTAGAGGAAGAAAACACTGGCACAGCAAATAGCCAAGAAAAACACTTATCCGCTAAATTGCCGCTATCGGTTGATCGAAAGTTCGCGATTCTTGTAATTTTGTGTACAGAAATGTAATACCTAGGGTCTGATGTGCAAAATAAAAGCATAAATAAGGGTGAACCCGCGTGGTGACGTTGATGGAAATTTTGTGCGTCACGTCGCTCGAAATCGAGACCGCGAAAAAGCATCAGTGAGTACCGAAAGGTACAGGGAAGCGCAACGACTCTCTATACGCGATGCACCGTAGTTTATTACCAGTAATCCCACGCGCCAATGTGAACCTATGCGCGCGTCAATTGCGTCATCCTCGTAAATACAGGATGACGGAAGTTGCGCCGTGAAGAGTAATACCCCCGGAAATTGGGATATGACGGGATATGACGGAGAAATTGGGTGGAAGGGGAGGGACTTTGTCGTGTAAATGCACGTAGGAAGCTGTATCGGCGCGCATCGCGATCATGGCCTATGAGGGAAAAAAAGAGGAGCTATACGTGGTGTATATACCGATCGCCGATTTTCACTCGGGCTACGAGGACTTTTCTCGATCTACTTCGTTCTCAACTTGGTATGTTGCGTGCAATAATCCATTTCATTACGTTTGAATGCTCACATTGCCAGTGCCATACTTTTTTGAGATAATTTGTTTGCAAGTACATCCTATTAAATGAGACTTTTATCAACACTTTACGTAATATTAGCAGTTCAAAAGGTGTCACTTGTGACGTTTTTTTTATCATCAACTGGGCGGGAAAATCAATAATTACCTGTTGAACAAAGTAAATTCAAGTGCGAGGGTATTGAACTTGTAATTTTTTTTTTTTTTTTTCCTTCTGGTGCACAAATAGAATTAGCACGCGTATAGGTGAGATGAGCCGAATAGCATTTGCGACACTTATTGGTACATCATGGGCTGTTATAACTTTTTTCACGCAACTCCCAAATAATGAAGTACATGGGGAGACTCCTTAACGATTAGGATAAAATACACGTCAATCGAGACAGCAGGTGCCAGATAGAGGTGTGTTAACGGGTTTCAATATACCGCTCGAATAAGTATACTCTACGCACATAGATGGTATCGAAGTAATATACGCACATTATCCTGCGTCCGTATTATAGATATATGCTATACGGGACATGCTTTCGATCTCAATTTTAGCTATCGTTTTGTATATATTTTAAGTAGGTATACCCACGTACAAGAAAATTCATGCACAGCTCCATATGTTGTCCGCGAAAATCAACATCCAAGCCTAGGTATTGTTTAAGGAAATAAATATTAATTTTTTTCTGTCTTATTTCCGAAGCGACACTACGTGGTAATTAAGCGTTTTTTTTTTTTTTTCTCTCGGTACCCTATATTTGATACGTATACCTACTTGTTTGGCGAGAAAACATTTCGATTAATTTTTTTTTCACACCTCACAAATTTTTTCTTTCAAGACGATAAAAAAAAAAAAAAAAAAAAATACGATAGCTACATTTCATCATATAATATCTTACGTTGAATTATATCATATTGCAGCATAGCTCCTACTGTCGGTCTGTCACAAGCAGATAAAACAAGCGGTAGAAATAAAAATCTGTGACGCAAATTCACTAAAGCATGACCTTTTCGTAGTATCATCGACTCGACGCCATGTACAGATTAACAAAGCGGGGTTTTTAGGATGCACCAAAACAAAAAAATTAAAATAATGCTAAATTGTGCATTTTTTTCACGACTGAACAAATTTTTTGAAATTTATATATGCATATCGAGTGGCTACATATTATAGTATTACAAAAAATCGAGAGATGAATATCGCGAACTCGCGCCGTTTGATGATCTTCAGGCGCAAAAGCTATTATTATTGTATAATAATTATGTTACGTGGCCGAACCGCAAACCACACCACAAACACCTTACGTAAAATAGTCTGGCGGTGTGAAGACTTTCCTGCCCTTCGATCGCTAAACACTACGCGTTTTTTTGGCACAGTATGTACATCAGCTTCAATATCGTACATATGTAGTACGCGTCATCATCATGTGCGTTTTTTCACTTTTCACTTTACATCTTTGACGTATGACGAGATGGGCAAAGTTGACGTATGTGCTGTTGTCGCAATGTAAATATGTGGGAGGGAATTTTTCGGTACACCTTTAATACTGCTATAATATATACCAGGAAGCAGAGTCGTTAAAACAAAAATATTTTTCATTAATCCTCACTTAGTTGTAATTTTTTTCTTTGTTTTTTTTTTTTTTTTAATTGCAGTTGTCCACCGTAATGATTTTAATAAACCCCCATGGCAATTATTTTATGAGTTTTCAAAAACTTTAAAAGAAAAAACTTTTTTTTTTTCCTTAATTTTAATCCATTATTTGTATTAGTTTAGATGATACTTAC